>OX375872.1:124323194-124756136 GCA_947359465.1 Metellina segmentata | reverse complement strand
TTCATTTTTTACTTTTACTCCATGATCTTTATAAAGCTAGACTTTCTAAAATTAATAAGAAAAAAACTAGTAGTAAAGATAATCCAATTTATATGAAGATAAGTTTTAAACATATTATTTTCGATAAATTCACTTTAACAGAATTGTGAATAACCTACAGAATATTTTTCCTTTAAAATTTCTTAACATAAAAAAATGCTTTAAATATGATTTACCATTGGGGAGAAAAATTTTTAATTACAATCGATTTTGCAGTTAAGATTGATTTATATAGAGATACAGTTGTATGCTTGTGCGAGACACAACATAAATTTCAGACCCTATTTAAATGAAGACTTAGGACACATAGTGACTGGTGATCTTGGTATTGTTGAAAATGACCAATTAAGAGATGTTATGTATAAAGTACTAAATTTAGGCCCATTTATAATTTTAATAGAAATAGTATACTTAAAAGCTTTCTGGAAGACATTGATAATTTCTGTTTTATGACCTCTTCTAAATTTAAAGTCCCTTATGTTTGTTTACAGAATGGAAATGGAAATTATATGATCATTTAAAGATTTTATTAATAATAAGTATTCAATCTATTTTGACAATACCGGTAATTACAAGACAATAAACACAGCCATTAAGGATATTCAAAATAAATATATCATTACTACAGTTGATAAAGCCTCAGGTAACTATGGCTTTCATATGTAAAAAACTTTATTAAATTTACTTGATGCTGAACTTAAGAATTCAGATACATATAAATTCTGTAAATCTACTTATAATACCATTATTAAAAAAATCATTTCTTCAAATAAAAGAGTTAAAATTTCCAATCAACACATAATTTTACCTTATATTACCGTTATTCCTAAATTTCACAAAAATCCTATTAAATTCCGTTACATCACCTGTGGTAATAACTCTTATATGATTAAACCTGGCTTGCTACTATTTAAATATTTAAAAATTATTCTTGCTGCCATTTTTGATGAAGGCTTTACATGGATTATATGTGATAATAACAAGGTTTTGAATTTTTTGGATAAAAATATTATTAATGATATTCAGACCTATGATTTTAAAGACCTTTTTACCAGCATACCCCTGGACAAATTGAGAGATGTTTTGAACTATTACTATCATGATTTTAATAACTTAATTGATCTGGATTTTGAGGAATGGGAATTTTTGGTTAATTATTGTATTTTCAATAATTTTATATTTAATGGTGAGCATATTTACATTCAAGTTAAGGGTATTCCCCAAGGTTCCAATTTTTCTTCCATTCTTGCTAATTTATTTCTTCATTATTTTGAAAAAAACTTTTGCCTTCAGATAAATACTGCTTTTAGATTTATTGATGATTTAATTGTTTTTAATAATAGCAACTTTGCTAATATTTGGAAATCCATCTATCCAGACGAACTTTCTTTAATTAAAACCAATCTGGATAACAATAGTACTGATTTTCTAGACATAAAAATTTCTGTTTCATCCGGCAAAGTTGACATTAATGTATATGATAAACGAAGCGATTTTAAATTTACAGTCAATAAATTAATATTTTGGGACTCCAATATCTCTAAAAGAATATACTACAACACGATAGCTGGTCAATTGGTACGTTTCAAAAAATTTGTAATTCTCATGCTAACTTTTTATTACAATGTAAATATCTAAAAAACACACTTCTCAATAACAAATACCCGTTTTCATTCTTTAAAAATATTTTTGAAAGATTTATTAATATCAACACCTACACAACACATGAATAATTATTTTTCGTAATTTACCCAGAGCCATGGGAATTACTTTTCAATTTTATTTTTATTTTTTTTACTTTTTATGAATATATTTTTGATAAGGGGCTGGGGATTTTCATATTATTATTATTATTTTTGGACTTGTTGCATCGGAGGTATGATGTTAGCATATAAGTTAGACTGTGTAATTGATGGCATTTGGTGGCAATTTTTAGGCTTGTTGTTGATGATATCCCAGCTGCGGCTTCGGGTTTCATTTCGTTCTATTCCTGCTATGTTTTGGTATTTTGTTCTGTTTTTGTTTTACTTGATTTTTGGTGGTGTTTGGGGGAGTGTATGAGCAATTTTTTCAGCCTAATGCTGCTCATATGTAGAAAACACCATTTTATGTTGTTTGGGTCAGGCTCCTCCCTGATGACGCCCTGATCCACCAACATTTCTTCATTTTTTATTATTTTTTAAGACTTTTGTTACATTTTTTTAGAAATTCTTGTGTTCTTGAAATTATATATATATATATATATATATATATATATATATATATATATATATATATATATATATATATACAGCGTTAGAAAGATGTGTAAATGACTGGAGTCCCAAAGACCAGTGTATACGAAAACATATTGGCTCGCTGCCATTATATCTGATCCGTTCCACAAATAATAAAGGAATTTAGTTAATAGCGTGTTAATTCAGGGCACAAAATCTCCACTCGCCACCGGCGAGCTAAATTTTTAATTTGCCGAATAGCAATTCTGTCAAATTGTAGATATATTTTTTATTAGCTTCAAGACTCTAAGGAATTCTAATTTCCCCACTTTCAGAAATCGGACAAGCCGACCATTTCAAGAGAACAGAGTGTGATAAACCATGTGCAGTGTCGGACCGAGAGAAATGTATTGCAGTTGCGAGATAATGATTCCTCCCTCCCCCCCCCCATTTCCAAGATTCGCCTTATTGTGTGTGTGTGTGTGAGTGTGTGTTTCCCTTCCCCCTTAGAATATCCTACTGTTAAATTAATTTATTTCATTGCGAAAATGGCAACTTAATGTAAACAGATTTTTTTCTTCTGCTAGGCCATTTACACACATCCATTGTACTTAAAGGCACAGGGAACATAATTTGGCTCAAATTTTCGATTTTTTTTTAAATTTTGGGTTTAAAAAAAATAGCGGGAATTAAGACGATTCCAAAAATGTATAACTTGTATAGGTTTGAAAACTATAAACACATTTAAACAGACGTTTACGAAAACGCCTAAACAACGCCTGTCACACACCCGTTGGCCTAGCCCTCTCCCAGTAAAATCACATGTACGTACGTTTTGACTTGCACAATGTTTCGGCTAGTTTTCAGCCTCATTTTTACTGCAATATTGACAGTAGGTTTTTCTTGCTTTTTACTTTAATCTGTGTGAGTAGAATTAAATGCTTCTTTATACATCACCTGCACAATGCACATGTCTTTTCAAGACATGTGCATTGAGCAGGTGATGTATTTTTGAACCGAGCTAAAGGATTGAACCATGTGTTTTATGATTTGGTAAAAAATACAGCTTCATATATTGATTAAAATGTTCCTTTTGCTTGTTTGCAATGGCTGGAAAAAAGTTGTTTGGTAGACTCAAATTTAGTGGAAATCGGTTTACTGTTGTGAGGAAGGTAAATGCTGCTGATGACTCAGTGGCCGAAATTAGTGCATCTGAGAAGAAGATTGACACAACTTTTCCGGAAGCTATCTTAAAATGCCAGAATAAAGTTAAAGCTGTTGAAACAAAAGAAATGTGATTCAGAAATGCTGAATCAAAATTATTATGGTGCTGGAAAATTTTAATCTAGTGAATTCTAAGCATAGTAAGTGTTTTTATGGTTTTTTTTCATTTTTCTCAAAATGTGTTTTTTTTTTCCTTGCTTTGGTACACTTTTCTTAAATTCTATTGAAACTACACTTTTCAAATTTTACACACTTGTTCAAACAAGTGTTTTCAATAAAAATACCTATTATTTTAAATTTAAATGCAGAACATATGGAAATATCACTAAAAAAAGTTTTAAAAATTCTGTTATTTTTGAAAAAAAAAATTTTTTAATCTAATTTTTTTTCTATTAGATTAAAATTAAAAATCATTCTTATTATTTTCAAATGGGATATCTTTTGTTGCCAGGAAACTTTTGGAGATAATACTTGCAATAGTTTTTAAGAAAAGTGTACCAAACTGGGATATTGTGAAAAAAAAATTTCAAACAGTTAAAAAGTAAGTAGCTACAGAAAACAAAATTATGAAGGGAATACATTTTGTTACAGTTAATTATATAATGTAATATGTATATTTTCAAGGAAAATTTTTTTTTAGTTATAATTTTATTATTTATTGTATATGGCTTGAAGAATGTGAGCTTAAAATTCATGCATTTAGTCTATCGAGGTGGTTCGCGTGGCCTTAAGAATAGTTGTGCCATGGTGATTGGTTTACAAAATAAGTCAATGGTACTATTTGTAAAGTAACGGGAAAAAATGCGATCCACCTCCTTTATTTCGAGCGCTTTTCATACTGGAGCAAATTAAAAAGGTATCACTCAAGGTGAAATAACGTCCTCTTCAAATTCAGATCCAAAACAATTGCATAAGGGGACGTCTTCATATAAATTTTGCACAAACAACGAAATTTTTAATGGGAAGGGGATGAGGGATGACAACGATATCAAATTAGAGGCGGTAGAGTGTTTGTAGTTTTTAATATCGTTTGATATATATATATATATATATATATATATATATCTTAAAATCACAAACACACTTATATACACTGCTGGCCACCGTAAATGCAACAATCTGAAGGATGCATGCAAATAATATGACATTTACAACATGCATTAGTGGAGGTGAGATATGCAAATGATTAGAATTTCAGCGCAGACGCACATCACGCGCGCCTGTGGCGCCACTTCAAAGCGCTATTTAAGGCTGGGAGAGTACGGCAATTGTGTTTTTCTCGTGGTTTTTCAAAAAAAAACCCGATCAATTATGCCTAGTAGAAAACAGCGATCATCTTTTGATCAAGTATCCGAGTTCGACAGAGGAAGGATAGTGGCCTACCGAGATTGTGGATTATCTTTCAGGGAAATCGGTAGTCGTGTTGAACGAAACCAAACAACTGTAATGCGGATATGTGATCGTTGGATGCAGGAGGGTACAACGGACCGACGTGTTCGATCGCATCCACCTCAGTGCACCACTTCACGTGATGAGAGGCATATTGTGCGTATGGCAGTGACGGATCGCTCAGCCACATCACGAACCATAGCACAGCACATTCAGTCTGTAACGCATCATCCAGTGTATTCGCGTACCATTCGACGCCGTTTACAGCAGAGTGGTCTGTCCATTGCTTCGTCTACCCTTGACGCAGAAGCACAGACGTCTCCGCTGCCAATGGTGCGATGAAAGAAGGATGTGGACGGCAGAATGGAATGAAATTGTCTTTACTGACGAGTCACGCTTTTGTCTGCAACACCACGATGGTCAGATTCGAGTCTGGAGACACCGTAGAGAGAGGATGCTGAACAGCTGCGTTATGCACCGCCACACTGGTCCTGCACCTGGTATTATGGTATGGGGCGGTATTGGATATCACTCTCGCTCTCCTCTAGTACGCATTGCCGGTACTTTAAACAACCAGCGCTACATCTCCGAGGTGTTGGAGCCAGTTGTCCTTCCTTACCTTCAGGGCTTGCCCACAGCCATATTTCAACAGGATAATGCGCTACCACACGTGGCACGCATTGTCAAAGGGTTCTTCGTCAATCGCCAGATTGAATTGCTTCCCTGGCCAGCTCGCTCTCCGGATCTTTCGCCGATAGAAAACATGTGGTCCATGATTGCTCAACGATTGACCCAGATTACATCCCCAGCTGCCACACCAGATCAACTTTGGCAACGTGTGGAAGCTGCTTGGTCTGCTGTACCCCAAGAACACATCCAAAGTCTCTTTGAATCAATGCCGAGGCGTGTGGCAGCGGTGATCTCCAACAATGGCGGTTACTCTGGCTACTGATTTTGGCAGGAACCAAATAAAAAAAATTTAAAATCACACAAAATAAATTTTGTTAGGATATCTCTTGTTTATCACAAAAGGCAAGTGGCAGCGCATTGCAGTGGAGTGTATATAAAGGATGTCCTAGGTCATCGGAAAGCATTTCAATCGTTAGCGTAATGCCGAAACGTAGCGATTTATCCGACGTCCAAAAGGGCATGATTATTGGCTTTCGGGCCAAGGGTGGACGCATTTCGGAAACGTCTAATTTTGTGAACTGTTCGCTTGCCCCTGTGGTAAAAGTATACCGTGCATGGCAAAATGGCGCTATCCAAAATCAGCGGCGTGGCACATGTGGTGCACCACGGGCTATAGATGACAGAGGCGAACAAAGGCTACGGAGATGCGTTCGTGCGAATAGACGTGCAACTGTTGAGCAACTGACCGCCCAGATGAACCAAGGG
The DNA here is from genome assembly GCA_947359465.1 of Metellina segmentata. Lineage (NCBI taxonomy): Eukaryota > Metazoa > Arthropoda > Arachnida > Araneae > Tetragnathidae > Metellina > Metellina segmentata. The sequence goes on along the minus strand of OX375872.1, from coordinate 124,749,873 downwards.
GCTTCCAAGAGTGTATCCTCAACAACGGTTCAGCGAACGTTGCTGCACATGGGCCTCCGCAGCAGACGCCTGGTTGATGCACCTATGCTGACTGCTATTCATCGGCGACGAAGGCTGGAATTTGCACACCAGTACCGCAACTGGACGTCCACATAGTGGCGACAGGTGGCTTTTTCAGATGAATCACGTTTTATGCTCCATCGGATAGATGGACGTTGGCGTATACGGCGTGAAACGTCTGAAAGCAAACACCCTGCAACAATTGCCGGAAGGATCCAGGCTGGAGGAGGGAGCATTATGGTTTGGGGAATGTTTTCCTGGCATTCACTGGGTGCACTCATCATTGTGGAAGGCACGATGGATCAGCACAAGTACGCATCTGTCCTTGCGGACTATGTCCACCCCTACATGCGAATTATTTTTCCTCAGAATGATGGCATCTACCAGCAGGACAATGCGAGGTGTCATACAGCTCGCAGTGTATGTGCGTGGTTCGAAGAGCACCAGGATGAATTAACCGTACTCCCCTTGCCAGCAAACTCACCGGATTTGAACACAATCGAGAATCTGTGGGACCACCTCGATCGGGTTGTTCGCGCCATGGATCCTCAACCGCGTAATCTAGCGCAGCTGGCCACGGCACTGGAGTCGGCATGACTCAACATCCCAGTGAACACCTTCAGAAACCTAATTGACTCTCTTCCTGCACGTCTTGCAGCGGTCCGCTCTGCCAAAGGTTGTTATTCTGGCTTTTGACAGGTGGTCACATTAATGTGACTGGCCTGTGTATATACTGCTGTTTGTAAAAAATGCAACACCATGAAGAAGTCATCAGAATGAAATGAAATTTAATACACAAAAAGCATGTATTAGTTCAGATAAATTAATAAATTTTCAAAGCAAAAAAAACAATATTAAGTGTCCGAAATCAGTATTTGGTTATGCCACCACGCGCTGCAATAAGTGCTGCTATACGACGTGGCATGGAGTGAAACAGATGTTGAATGTGTGGGAAGAGAATTCCATATTGTTTGTATGCGCACCCAAAGCTAGTCTTTTGAAGCTGTAGGACGCGGATCACGAGCGAGACGCCGACAGACCAAATCACACACGTGTTTAAGGCGACATATCCGGCGAATAAGCAGGCTGCATGTGTTGGGCTGAAAAGAAGGCTCGAACATTCCTTGCAAAACGTGGGCGTGTATTATACTGTTGAAAGATAGCTCCAGGGATGAATTGAAGGAAGGGAACTACTTCGGGCTCTAGTACTTCACGGACGTACCTCTTGCTATTCAGATTTCCCTCAATTCGTAGCAGCTGAGATCGTCCGTGATACGAAATCGCACCACAGACCATAACTCTGGGTGTTCGGCCACTATGACGTTCGATAACGCACTCTGGAAGGCAGGGACAGGGTAAGAACAGCACGGACTGCAGACGTCGAACAGAATGTGCTGCAGCATGTACAGGGGAATCCAAGAACGAGTACACGAAGTGTAGCAAACGCAGTCGGGGTTTCCCATTGCAGCGTTTGGAGGATTCTCCGAGAAGACATGCATCCGTTTCACGTGCAGCGTGTCCAGACACAGCAACCGGAGGATTATGCACCTCGTATTGCTTTCGCACAGTGGTAACTTGGAAAATGTGCTACAAATCCCCTCTTTCCTGCTGAAGTGTTGTTTTCCGATGAGGCATCCTTCACAAGGGAAGGAATTTTCAACACGCATAACGACCATATCTGGGCGGTCGAGAACCCGCATGCAATACGACGTCGTGCAACACAGATTCGATTTTCGGTCAATGTAGAGGCCGGTATTATGGGAGATCACCTCATCGGACCTTACCTGTTACCGTCTCGTCTAACTGGACCGAACTACTTGCTCTTTCTGCAGCAAGTATTACCACAACTTTTGAGAGATGAACAGATTTCTGCATCGACGCAACAGACAATGTGGTTCCAACACGATGGAGCCCCTGCCCATTATAGCGGAGATGTTCGTAACTACCTGGATGTCACATTTGGTCAGCAGTGGATCGGACGTGGTGGTCCCGTGCGTTGGCCTGCTCGGTCACCCGACCTATCATGTCTTGATTTTTATTTCTGGGGTCATCTGAAATCGCTAGTTTATGACACCCCTGTTGACAATGTTGAGGAGCTGGTTGCAAGAATTGCAGTAGCTGCCGGAGAAATTCGAGATATGCCTGGAGTATTCCAGAATATTCGAATGTCCATGCGTCGGAGATATGAGGCGTGCATTGTAGCCCGTGGAAGAAACTTCGAACACTTACTTTAATCTATGTACCTTTTACTTCTTTTCATGTATTATTAAAACTATTTCTCACTTACGGTCTCTTTTCTTTACGGTGCTTCTGTGTACAACACCGCTTCAGGAAAGCATTTCCGACCCCACATTGCTATATGATTTCGAGTTGTCAGGATGTACCCTACCCCTCTTAGAAGTTCTGAAACGGTTCACTGAAACACCCTGTATATATATATATATATATATATATATATATATATATATATATATATATATATATATATATATATATATATATATATATGAACTGCGCATCCAGCAGATGTATATAAAGAGTTGTTCTTGAACTGTTGTTAAAAATTTCTGCTCCATTGCGATTTAGGATACCTTTCAACGACTGAAAAAAATGCCTCGTCGCAGGATTCGAGCTCATTACGAGCAACTTTCAGAGTTTGAAAGAGGTCGTATCATTGGATTGAAAGAGGCCGGTTGAGCAAATCGGAGAATCGCTCGTCATGTGAGTCGAAGTGATGCGGCGATTAGAAGATGCTGGCAAGAGTGGGTGAAAAATGGCAGATTTCAGCGTCATGATGGTAGCGGTCGACATAGGGCCACAACAGATCGCGAGGACAGAGTGATTGTCAGATCAGCTGTCGCAGCGCCTGATTCATCGCTATCAACCATCAGTCGTGCGACCCACACACGAGTGTCTACCATGACCATTCACAGACGGCTGAGAGAGCGAAATCTACGCTCGTACCGACCGTTTCGCCACCTGCCACTCACGCCTGCACACTGTCGAGCCAAATTACAGTGGTGCCTGGCTCGATCAGGCTGGAATGATGCTGACTGAGGACGTATAGTCTTTAGCGACGAATCCCGCTTCCAACTGTGTCCTGACGATCATCGAAGCAGTGGCGGATCAAGTCAAGTGGGGGCCACGAGCGGTAAAATTTTCGGGGCCCTCACTCTCAAGTTTGAAAAATAAGTTTCAAGAAAATTCTCATTAAGTTAAAAACAAAAAAGAAAAGTAATCAAAATTTCCATACCACAACCCATTAAATAAATTTATTACAAAAAAAAATTTTTATATGAATTTCCGTCTTGTTTTATTTCTTTTAAATTCGTCAATTATTTTGGAAGTGTCAATTCGGTTTACGATTCATTGCTCTAAATACAGAATGGCCATATTAACTAATCTTTCTTCTCCCATAGAACTCCTTAAATAATTTTTTTCACGCTTTAAAACAGGAAACTACCTATCTCCTGTTATATTAGTTAAGGGAATTGTTAAAAAAAATTTTCAATAATATTTCAGCATTCGGAAATGTGCAAGACATTTCTTTGGCGGCTCGACAGATGACTGGTGTGGTTTTTATGGTGTCCTCGTTTTCTTTAAGAAATATTAAAAAATGGTCAAATTCGTCTTCAAAAGTACAAACACCAATGTAATTTTTGTAAATATCCTTCAACTTCTTTTTCGTGCTCTTTTTTTTCTACTGATAAATCCCAATAAAAAAATATTCGAAAAGGCTCCACAACTACTTCATACGTCTGAATTCTTTGAGATAATTCTGCCCTGGTGTTATCACATATGACATAAAAGGAATTAATTGACTATGAGATTTTCTCTTGTTGTCCGACTCCTTATTAAAAAACATTTTTTCTCATTTGTTGTCTGCGAGTTTGTCCATCTTTCACATTAAATGTCAGCCCTGATAATTCAGTTGCCTCTTTTGCAACTTCTCTGAAAATATTGATAAAATTTTCTAGTGACTTTAGGATAGATCCTTTAAATAGTTAGCATTCCACTGATTGCAGAGATTTATTAGTAGCATTTATTCTTTTTAACATAGTATTCCAAATAACTGTCATTAGGGCGGTTTCATATTTGTCCATTTTTCTCAGAAGTGAAGTCGCCTCCAATATGGTAACTTTGTTTCTTCGGAATTACAAATTCCAATTAAAGCCTCATTTATCTGGGTGAAACCACATTTTATAGTTAATAAAGCATCTGGCTTTTGTTGAGCATCTTATATTAGTAACTCTTTTCACTGCACATAAAGACGCACATTGTAAAGACACACACACACGCTGTCACAACTTTTCTCGAACCATAATGAAAAGACATTTTTTTAAGACCTCGGGGACCCTTCGATATTTCGGGGCCCTACGCGGCCGCTTAGTCCGCTTACCTCTTAATCCGCCACTGCATCGAAGACGTGTCTGGAGACGCCCAGGGCAGCGTGCCGATCCTGTTTTCACTATTGCACGCCACACGGGCCCTCAACAAGGAGTTATGGTCTGGGGTGCCATTTCCCTTGATAGCTGGACCTCTTTGGTCGTCATTAGAGGTACACTTACTGCAAAGTGGTACGTTAACGACATTCTGAGACCTGTTTTGCTACCGTTCCTTTCGCAGTACCCTGGGCTTCAGATGTCAGACCTGGGATGTCAGACCACATACGGCACGTGTTGCTATGAACTGTCTTCAAGCTTGTCAAACACTTCCTTGGCCAGCCAGATCACCAGATCTCTCTCCCATCGAGCATGTCTGGGATATGATGGGAAGGCGACTGCATCCGGCAGGGAATGCTGGTGACGTAGTCCAACAATTGGAGCAAATTTGGCAAGAAATACCGCAGGAGACCATCCGGGAGCTTTATCGGTCTATGCCACGCCGTGTGGCAACTTGCATCCAGGCTAGAGGCGGTTCTTTCACTTGTCAGATATCACGAGTGCTTCCCTCGAAAGGTGTCTGGTATCTGTCAAGTTTAACGTGCAAGATTCTGATTAGTTTCGAGAATGTCACATGAATAGAAGCCATGCAATAGAAGCCAAAGGTACACTTGCAATGCTGTTGTCGTCTTGGCAAAACACATGATTCCGCTCCTGGCGATTTGGGCATTGGCTCGATCTTCATTGTAAATAGTCATCCTGAAGATGTTGCAAATAATGTCGATGTTTGTTAAAGAATAAATTAGTTTGTTAACGAGAATGGAAATCTCATTGGAACGACTGCTATAGCACCACACACACACACACATATATATATATATATATATATATATATATATTTTTTTTTTTTTTTTTTTTATTTATTTCTTTTTTTTTTTTTTCCCCCGACAGTCCGAGACTTTATGTGATCGGCAGCTGTTGACGTGGTTCCTGATCCTTCATAATGGCCAACTTTCCCTACATCGTACCGATGATTTGGCTTGACTGCCTTGATTCGATAGGGTTCGGGGAATTTAGAACGAAGTTTCATCCCTGGGCCATACTGGATTCTTTGGATGGCCACCAGGTCACCGATCTTGTACTCTTGACGGCTTTTTTTCGTCTTTTATCGTAACCTCTTCTATTCTCTTCTTGGATCTTCAATACATTCTTTTTCGCATCTTCTCGGTCCTTTTCTCTATTTCCCTCATGAGGGCAACTCGTTCTTCTTCGAGTGCTTGAAGGAACTGGACATCCTCTTTATTCTACATCTTTGCACCTGTCAGCAACTCAAATGGTGACCACTGAGTGCTTCTACTTGCAGTGCTGTTGAGGGTTCTTTGGACAGCGGAGACATGTTTGTACCACTTAGATGGTTCATCGGTGGAAAGTTTCGCCAGCACTGGAATTAGGAATGCCGTGAATTCTCTCTACTTGCCCATTCCCACTGGGTATGTCTGTGGTGATACGGAGATATTCTATACCCTCTTCGTTACTGTAAGTCTCGAATTCATTTGATGTGAAAGCAGCACCTCTGTCCGTAATTATTCGTGATGGATTTCTGAAGATTGCCTGCTGTTGTTTAAGCTTCAGCAAGGTTGATTTTACTGGATACAGTCACACGAATTTGGAGAACGCATCCACGAACGTGAAAATATGATTGTACATTTAATTGGTGGATGGTAAAGGTCCAATTTGATCAATGTGATATGTAAAGAAAGGACCATCTTCTTTAGGAATAGGATTTAAGAATCCTTCACATTTCCCACGTTTGCGATTTACCAATATGCACTCACCACAGTTTGCAACTACGTTTTTAACACATTTTCTCAAATTAGGGAAAAAATAATCTTGCTTTAAGATATTTTCAGTTTTAGATACCGCAAAATGACCACGCGCATGAGCTTCTTTAATTACCTCTGGTAGTAGACACTGCGGTACCACCAGAATGTCTCTACCATGCTCAATCTTGAACAAAACGTTTTTTTGACAACAAAGTCACAAAGTCTGGTAGTAGACACTGCGGTACCACCAGAATGTCTCTACCATGCTCAATCTTGAACAAAACGTTTTTTTGACAACAAAGTCACTTTTTTTGCACTGTCTTTCCCAATTAGTTTTTTGATCGCGTTAATGTATTCATCTTTGGATTGAAGGGAAATAATTTTCTATTGCTAACATCACGGGGTTTCTACTTAAAGCGTCAACATGTCTCATTTGAGGAGACGGACGATGTTTAATTTCGTAATTAAAGTCCTCGAGAAGAAGAGCCCACCAAGCACTCTTTCGGAAAAAATCTTTTCTATTCATCGTTTGTTGGAAAGCTGAGCAATCTGTGTAAATCTTAAATTTTGTACCAATAAATAGTTTCTGAATTTCTTTAACCTTTCAATAACAGTTAACTCTTCTAGTTCGCAACTAGATTACTTTTCTTCCTCAACTGAAGTCTTTTTTCTCATATATTGAATTGGATGCATTTGCCCATCGCTATCTCGCTGGAGGAGTATCGCGCTATATCCATGTTTACTGACATCCGTGTGGATTTCTGACTCAGCACCTTACATAAAAATTCTCAAAACTGTGTGATTAGACAAAACTTCTTTTAATTTCTGAAAAGCTGCTTCTTGCTCAGGGCCGAAGTGAAATGGCGTCGAACCTCGCAACAAATCACTTAAAGGCTTAACGATCACTGAATAACCACGGATATACTTCCTAAAATATCCAGTCAACCCAAGGAAACTCTGCACTTACTTTGCATTGCTTTGCTTGCTTTGATTGGGAAAAGTTCTGTACGGTAAGGGTTTTTACAGGTGACGGTCAAATTGTACCACTTTCAATCATATGCCCCAATAATTCAACCATGTTTTGTAAAAACTGGCATTTTTTCAAATTAAGTTGTAACACAAATTTAAAAGTTGTATGTAACACCCTTTTAAGACGTTTTACTCCTTGCTCTTCGTCGGTAGTTGGTATCACGATATCAGTTATATTCAAAATCAAAACACCTTATCTTATGAGATCCCGAAATACATGATAAATGTATATCTGGAACACGGAAAGTGAGTTAGACAGTCCCATTGACATTTTTAGAAATTCCGACTGACCTTCGTGTGTTTCAAAAGAGGTGAACTTCCTACTATTTTCTTCGACTTCCACGTGGAAAAACCCATTTTTTAGATCTAGAGATGTGAAGACTTTGGCGGTTTGTAATTTATGTAACACGTCTTCGCGAGAGGCAACGGGAAATGGTCTCTCACCATTTTTTTTATTTAGCTTTGTATAGGTCAATGCACAACCGCATCGAGCCATCTTTCTTCTTACATAACACAACAGGTGCCGCATACTCCGAGCAAGATTATGGAATAATATCGCTGTGTAACCATTCCCGCATTTGCTCCTCGATTTTCCATTGTTCCGCGAAAGAAAGTCTCCTACCTCTTTGATACACAGGAATATCATCTTTCAAAATAATATTCATATTTATTTCCGAACTCTCAGTCTTTACTGGTTTTTATTAAGGATCAAATTCCTCATCCTTTCTCTTAGCTATTTGTTTTTATATGCGTTAATTCGAACTCATCCGTTTCGAAAACATTGCCTATCTGTCATAAAAACCAGTCACTTTTGTTCTCAACAGTCTCCGATATCTGATGACGTAACTCCTCTCTTCCCTGATTGTGGTCATTATTCATTCCCTACCCAAATTCGTATTTCCAGTCCTTGGCTGCATTTCTGAGACGATAGCATGACTTATATCAAAGGAGGTTTGCTCTGAAAGTGCACGGATACAATCAGGCGGGATGATACAGTCGACCGGTAATTTATCGCAAAGCGCTCCCTTGAAGTGGAGTGATTTACTGGCTTCTCCCCCACTTGAAATTAGGAAGGATGCCACGCCAGCCACTGCTGTGTTGCAAACGGCACCTGTCAAAACAACTTTCCTGACCATGGGTTTGTTTGGAAAGACTTTTAGTGTTTTCAAATTTGTTGGCTACCAGAATCAAAAACTGCAGTAATTATTTTGCCGTCGACGAAAAGTTCAACACACTGTTACTCGCAAATTGGCCCTTTCTTTATCCCTACACAAGAAACTAAATACAGTCGTCAGTACCGACTATATGGTCACCCTCTTATAAGGTCACCCCGCTTATATGGTCAGTTTTCTAAAGTCCCGTCTAACTTAATAGGGAACATGTGTTAAAGCTCACCGCTAATACAGTCATTTTATTTTCCTGGTTATCAGTTATATGGTCGGGTTTTTTTAATCTTTTCAATGAGGCTATCGTTTTTTTTTTTTTTTAAATAGTACTTGTTCTAACATTTCTTGAGCCGGGGAGCAACATAGGGAATGACCAGTAGAAAAAAAAAGTCTTTGCGACCACGGAGAGGTCCTGAATTTACGCCTTTACTTCCCTCCCCATCCCCCCCCGCCATTTCTCTTTTGCGTTGAATCATCGTCGGCGTTACCCACCCACACACCCTCAATTCTCTTCCTTCCCAAGCACAACAGGTGGACACCTGTCTGTTTATTGGTTAACGTTATCTCTCCCTGTTTAAAAAGTACGTTGAAATTGAGATGAAAAGAGTAAAGCAAAATTGTTTCATTTAGATCATAACATGGCGAATAAGAACGTTCATTAATGTTAAAAATTTTTATTTGTTCTTTTGTCTGCTGACAAATTGATCCTCTGCGCAAAATGAAAACGGAAACGAAAAAAATACATTTAGAAACTGCGATCTTTTATGCTGTTGCCATTCCAAAGAAAACAATACTCATTAAATTCCATTTAATTCATTTTAAAATGTTCTAGATTGAATTTTTAAATTCGAATCGCCCAAAAATTGCACAAAATTTGGACTACCTGTGTGCCAAATCCCATTATTGTAAGTGCCGAAGATTTGTCAGGACTGTGATAACGAAAAATGGAAAAGCAAACACCTCCTTTTATAATAGTACAGATAAGTGAATATGGATGCACGTACGTATGCGTACTATACTTAGATTGGTAAGGTAAGCTAATAAATTTCACTAAAAATTAATACATATTGCTTACTGTAGTTTTTACTTCCCGAATTCATTTTTTAAAATTTCTTGAAAGTTTAGTTATTTGTTTATGAGCACTATATTCTGATAGTTGAATAAATATATCCTGCCATAATTAAATCGTGTAGTATTGTTCCGCATATATGGTCACCCCGCTTATATGGTCTGATTTTTCTGGACCGCTGAGCTGACCATATAACCGATACTGACTGTATTCATTTCGGGTTTCATTCGCGTTACTTCTTTCTTTATTTGAGTGCTCTGGAGTTTTATCAAACCGTTTCGGACAATTTTTTGCCCCGTGTAAGTCTCTACATGCATAGCAAGAGGTGTTTGGCGTATTTTTTAAATGATAATTTCTAAGATGTTTGTTAGGAGGTTTTCTATTTGGTTTATTTGGAAACCACCTAGTTTCTTTCACCGAAAACCGCCTACTTTCCTTTACCTGCAATCGCATCGGATTAGTTTCATTTAACGATTTACCTTTCGATTTTTTTTAAAACATCACATTTCTTGTACAGTTCATGTGGTTTGAACCAATTTTCACCTTGTATGCCTATGTGAGCTTTAGTTTCGTTATCGAGTGATTGAAACAATTTATATGTGACAATTAATTCACACAATGATGGAGAATCGTTCACATTACGCAATTTGCAATAATAATCCAACGTATCTGCCAATCGCGATGCAAAGTGTACATGCGATTCGTTTTCTCAATTCTTTTCGCTTTTTTAAAGTTACTAAGACATTCTTGTGGGGTTGGTTGATACTCTTTCAACACTAATGACTTAAGTTTCTCGTAATCACACACATCTGGTTCAGTCACGTAAATCAAAACATTGCTAGCTTTCTCCCCGAGAATGTTAATCAAAATTTCGTTTTTAAATCGTCTGGAACGTTTTCTTAATAATGAACGCCTTCTATAAAGATTGAAAGTTTCTGGCTTAGTTGGAACACACACACACACACACACACACACACACACACACACACACACACACACACACAAGAATAGTTAAAGTTTTAATACTCTTTATCAAATTATTATAACTATAACTCTGTCACCTTCCTTAAATTCTTTATCACGAGTCTTCCGGTTATGGTAGATGCATAAGCTTGTTGCTTGCCAACAGCTGTGAGTCCTGCATATTCAGTAGCGTTTTCCAACTTCATCTTCAAGTCATTCAGATAGTCTGTTACTGAGTGTAGTTGTCCTAAAAGGATAAGGTTTTCATCAGTCCATGTCGTTTCGATATGGACAAAGGGCCATTAGGGCGTCGACCATAGAGCATCTGGAACGGGCTGACTACAGTCGTAGCATTGGGAACTTCTCACTACGCCCATAGTAGATAGGGTAGATGCTTCTCCCAGTCTTGAGAAAACTCTCTGATGGTATGGTATATCATTCCCTACAAAACAGCATTAAATATTTCCACAAGGCGATTCGAGCTTGGATGGTAAGGGGTAGAGAATCTTGGTGAAGATCGAATCCTCTTCATAACTTCTTGGGTCAAGGATGCGGCAAAATTAGTCCCTTGGTCTGATTCAACGATTTGAGGAATTCCCGTAAGAGTAAAGATCTGCAACACATGTTGATTTGGCACTCAGAGTCTTTAATGGTACTGCTTCTGGCCACCTCGTGCATTGGTCAACGGTACAAAGTACGTATTTATAACCTCGACAGCTTGGTTCCATGGGTCCAATTAGGTCAACATTGATTATCTGGAATTGTTCGTCTGGACGCGTTACTGGCGTAATAGTAACTTCATCAAAGGGAAGCCTCTTAGCTTGAAGTTGACAAGAAGTGCAAGTGTTGCGATAATCATTAACATCTTTCTTGATCCCAGGCTAATAAAAGGAGTATTTTAACCGTTCAGCCGTCTTCTTGGTTCGAAGTTGAGCTCCCCATAAACTAGTTGAGCTCCACATGAGCTAACTCCAAAAGATGTTGTCTTCTTTCGTTGGGAACAATTAATTGGTGAACACTTTCTCCTAGAATTTTATCTTTATGGCATAAAAATTTATCGATAACAAGGAATCTTTACTTCCGCTTTTAGCATTTTTCCAAAATGATTGTAAAGATGGATCATTTTAACTGTTGATTTCGGAACATTTCTGAATCCGAAACAGAATTATTTCGTTTGATATAATCTATAGAATTATCCTTAGACAGTAATACACAACATTAAATTGTTTTTTTAACCGTTTCCTCGCATTTCTCATTAACACTGCTTTCATTATCATGATTAAATATTTCATAATAATCTTTAATTTCATAAAAGGGCATTTCAATAAGACTATCATTAATAGCATTTAAATTATTGCATTCAAAATTTAAACTTTGCTTATCATCTCCATTTAACACTTTAAAAGCACTAAATGACAAAAGGATATCATTGCATAATTTATCAATCGTAGCACATGTAATGTTAATAGGGGACTTAAATTTAGCATCTTCAGAATACTTCGATAAAGGTAAATTAATGAGAGGGGCTTTTAAACTTTGTCCAAAAACTGACGTGAGAATTACCTATCCTTTAGGCGTTCTATAAATTTTGGGCACGATATTTGTCTTAACAACAGCTAATTGTGTACTCGTATCTGCTACAGCATTATTTAAATTACCCTCACAAGTAAGCTTGTTTTGGTTTTTCGTTTACGTTCGAAAAACACTTGGAAGAAATCTTTGCGGTTAAGGAGTTAGTTCATTTTGATTTTCGACTTTATTAAACCTCTTCGTGTCTTCATGCAAAAGCTTTTAAACTTTATGAAATTTGGAATTACATTTGGTGCAGCGTAATCTCGAAGTACAGTTCTCAAGTAATTATTTTCTGAACAAAGAAAGCAGCGAACTGCATCTTTTAAACTATTTTTTCTTTCTTCGGGAGTCATCAAACATTTTTCCACAACCTGAGTTTCGCTTCCGCAAAACAAACAAAAAGAGATTGCTTTGTCGGTTGCAATTTTGTTGATTTTATGCGTTTGTTCCATGTGACGTCGACCTTGAAAGGCCTGTGAGAAAGGAAATGGTTTGTTTTTTTAATTGTGAGTATTGAAATGCTTGTTCGGTGAATTATAAGAGTTGTTATGGTAGTTCCTAACAAACGATAAATTTTGTTCCCTTTTTCTGTTTTGCAGTACTAATTTCACATTAATAAAAACACATTAATTCGTCAACATTAAAATCTCAGGGCTCCTAACAGGTTTAAAGGTCTAAAAAGGTGACAAAAGTGACTAATTTAACCAAAAAGGTGACAAAAAGTGACTAATCAAGCAGAAAAAGGTGACAAAAAGTGACTAATCAAGCAGAAAAAGGTGACAAAAAGTGACTAATCGAGCAAAAAAAAAGTGACAAATAACAATAATGCTAACTATATTCAAGTATAAAGATAGAAAATAAAAAGATCCTCCCATTGCCTTTCTTTGGAAGGATATTTTCATTTTCTTCATTTAAAAAGTACATCATTTTAAATATATTAACATAAAAATAAAAAAAATCGTAATGAGGATTTTTTAATTTGTTCATTTTTGACACTGCTTCAAGAATTTCTTCCTTTTCTTTGAAAGATTATGTCTCATTTTTTGTTGTTGAAAAAGTCTGAAATTATTTTTGTCTTTTTCTTCTCAATAGAAGAATGTGCGTTTTTTAAAGTCTGTCTTTGCTGACCAGCATCATCTGAGACTTTTGCCGCTCCTTCAATCATTGCCTGAGCAAGTGCTGCTTACTTAACAACTTTATTTTTCATAGCCTTCTTGAGCCTATCATTGGCTTCCTTTAATAATTTTAAAGCACTGTCCAATATCTCATTCTCCTCCTTACGCAAGCATTTTAAGTTTTTCGTTCGTCTTCTTCTATCACCTTTCTGTTCTTTGCCAGCTGCTTTAAATTTTTTTTTCTCTGCTCCCAGTCTATCTTTTTCTTTCCTGTCCTTCTCTAATTTTTCTTGTGCCAAATGTTTTATAGCTTACTAGGAGGGTCCGCCCCCTGCTCGCTTACGCTCGCCAACCCCCGGAGATTGCTACGCAATCCCATTACTTACGTTGGTTGCTTCGCAAACCAACATTACTTTCGCAGAGTGCATCTCTTGGACAGCGAAACTATCTGAATAATTCGTATAATCCTGATTTGACTTTCTGGTCCATGACGTCACAGCGAGCCCCCCCCCCTCCCCAGGGATTGCCACGTAATCCCGTTTGGGTTGCGAAGCAAACCAATACTTTTGCAAGTGATTTCGCTCTTTTTTACTTCAACACTTAATGCACCCTAAACTAATAGCCGCATCAGTAAAAAACCTTCTGCATCTTGTTCCCTGTACAATTTTAAGTAATCTGTGCTAATATCCTAACTTTACGTTCTGTACTTCGTACTTTCTCCGTAAACCTTCCGAGAACAAAGTGAAAAAAGCGAGCCCTTTTCCTCGCCAAATAAAAATAAATAATTTTTATGGCAATTGTTGCTACGATAAATTTAATATCTGGCAAACCCGATAATCAAAAATACAACCCACAACTGCGTGCGGAACCTGCTCTGCGAACTAAAAAATACGAAATTTGTGTGACCAACTTTTGATTGCATCGAATTTATTTATGAACCAATTTTTAAAATAATTGTACCATAAGAAAGAGTGTAATGTAATGTATTCACTGATGTTCTCAAATTTAAAACTCAAATTTTCAACAACAAATTTTCATGACAAACAAATTTTCAACTTTGTATTATGTTTGGCTTCTTTATTGGAATGTAGTGAAGGAAATACTTTCGCTCTGCAATTCAATGTTTAAGCAACCTTTCAGCAGCTGCCTTTAGGCTTAGCCACCTGCTTGAACAATGGTTTGATGAAATGGTGAGTGGGAAGTTTCGTCTTCTTAAATTTGTTTGTATGTTGACCAACGCTTAAGCTATTGATTAAAAAATCTGTGAATACCAAAAACTAGTTAAGACACATCTTCCCCTAACTCTTTTAGACCTTTAAGAAAAGCATTATGCATTGTGTCAATATTACATGTCTCAATGTTAATTAGTTCTTTTTTTTTCAGGAAAGAAAGTAATGAGTCATTAATTTTTTTAAAAACTGACTTTCACTAAAAAAAAAAAACCTCAATAATTTGTAATAATCAACTTCGATGATAACAGAGAATTATTTTCAATTCGTTCGCAACGCTCCTTCAATATTTAACCCTCTAGATACAGATAAGGCCGAAATTTTTGCAATCTCTGGTTACGGAGGGGTTTGGAATCTTTCAGATCTCAAGCTCCTAAAGAAACGGGTGAAGTCCATTAAGATTTCCATGCCCTCATTTCTGTGCCACAAAGAGAGTAGAGCAAGAATAGCCTCTGTTCCGTAGACAGGAATGTCAGGGTTCTCGATGGGGAGCTTCGAGCACTTAGAATGTGTAAGAGGTTGATGATCTATCCCCTTAAAAACTTTGCCGAAGACACCTTCGAGTGTAAATTATCATACATATTGAAGATTCCACCATCATTTCAGTGTTTACCCTGACGTATATATACCTTCTAGACATAATCAGACCCACAATAGAAACTGCAACATGTGATGACAAAGGTACTAAACGTATTACCTCTCCTCCTGGGTTAACGTTGAGTTGATATCAGCGTGATCCGTCCGGTCTCTTGGCCTCTCCATTCTCGTCTTATTCCTGAATCCGAAAATAAAACGGGTCTGCTGAGACCGCCCTCAGATCTGTGTATGGAGGATGTTATCCCCCCTTTTAAGTGACCACTGGCATCGATCACCATTTACGAGCTGTCAGTGTCTGACCTCCTAGAGGGTTACTCCTATTGTTCGACCCTGTCGACCGGTGATATCTATATTGCGACAAATGATACGCCACACAATACTATGAAAAGAAAACGCTAGTCGTAAATGCCACTCAAGTTAGGTAATTAGGTAAGAGGGGTCGGATATGCAGATGGCCCTGCTTCCCTTAAACTTCGCCGCTTCGTTTTACTGATAGCCTTTTCCTGTGGGAAAATTTTCAGAACTTGCAGCTAATACACCGCGGGCAATGTGAAGTATCCTTTTACAGTTGAAATGGTACGCTTTTGAATCCATTCTTGCAGTGGAATGTAGCGCATTTCAAAATTGAATTCGTACAAACCCTGTTTTTTTTTTTTTAGAGAAAATGAATTTTTTTTTACTGTGCATCAAACATTTTTTTCTTCTCTAAATAAAATTTAAGAACTTAAAACCCCTGAAAAGGTGACAAATTCTCAAAAAGTGACAAAAAATAAAAAGGTGACAAAAAGTGACGTGTTAGGAGCCCTGAAATCTTCGCTGTTTGCTCTTTGTCGTGCAAAATCAAGTGCTAAATCACGGGGGATATTTTTTAGTAATAGCGGGTGAAATAAATTTCCGTATGATTCCGGTTTAATTCCTAATGAATTCAGTGACCTGATTTGTACGCTAAAAATATCATATAATTTCCTCAATGAATAAATGTCACTCGAACTTCGGACGGGCTGTAAATTTAACAGCTTATGTATGAACGAGCTAATAAGAATGTCTTTTCAACCAAATCGTTCTTTGAGAATTTGAATCGCTTCGTCGTAATTCACGGGGGATAATGAAAATCCTTCAACGGTTTTTAAAGCTGCGCCGCTCAATAGACTTGGCAAATAATTAAACTTATCAATTTTGGATAGTTTGTTAGTTGTATTTGTGGCAGTATCGAAAGAATTAAAGAATGTTTGCCATTCTTGAGGATTCCCGTAAAATTTATCAATCGTAATTTTTGGTAGCTTAACATTAAAATCAGATCTGTGGTTAACAACTTCAGAACCAATAGACATATTACTAGCATCATTTGAAAAACCATCAGAAACAGTATTGTTTACATTTCGCCTTTCTTTTAATAATTTGTACCTCTGTAATTCCATTTTGCAATTTTTTCTTCATAATCTAGCGTACTTCCGATTTCACTGATTTCACTTTAAGAATTTCTAATTATTCTTCTAGATCTTCAATATTACTAGAACCAATTAACGATTCAATTGAGCCAATGACTTTCGTTATGACTGAATGTGCAACTTTTATTTCTTTCTTTAGTTTCGTTAGTTCTGTTTCAGCCCTTTCTGTTAAGAGTCTTAACTTCTTCTTAGACAGAATGAAATGCGTTAAATTCCTCCTATCTTTCTGCTGAATCGTCGGACGAAGCGTGTAATCCAATAAAATACCCCGCTTTATGACACCAATAACTTTAATTTGATATTGAAAATGCATTTTTAGATTTTAAAAAAGTGAGACATTTTAGGGAGCCTCATAGATTGATAAAATCTGGCCCTACAATTCCTACAGCGGGCCTGCTGTAGGAATTGTGGGGCCTGCATATAGCAATTATTTTCTTTATATAAATTTCTACGCTAGTTACCATATGTTAAAAATTCTGAAATACAGCACTGTTAAATAAAACTAAGAGATGGCGTTAAAATCTTTTAATGCAGTTTTGAGTATGTTATCATAAAACATGCAATTCAGATTAAAATTACCTATAACAGAAGCAACTAAAATCTATAGCTTCTCTTCTTTGTCACTTAAGTAGATACCATTCCAAAAAGGAAAGTTAAACAAATAGAAAATTGTCACAAAAATACTTTTAAAATGTCATGTCATTCAGATATTTTAGAAAATTAATGTAAACACATAAAAAACCAGTGTAAACACAGAGAAGTTAAAAGATGTGCATGTAAATAAATTAGAGATTATAAAAGTTAGTGCATTAATATAGTAAGCTTTTTAACATAGATAAAACTTTATAAATCAGGAACAATAATAAGAAAACAAGTAGGAAAGTTCATAGCTATTTTCTTGAGATTTTGCTAATTTAAAACGTTATCAAAAATTACCATGTAAGAATTATAATATTAAAATAGATTAAATAGAAAGCTTATGCTTAGAAGATGAATAAAGAATAGAATAGCATGTCAGATATTATTAATAGAATATTGAAATAAAGAAAAGTGTCAAAGTATACTTAATTTTTAACTTAATTAAATCTGTCAAACATCAACTAATTTCAATAAACTAAGCAATGAAAATTGATTGCTTCGCTTTTTTTGTTTTGAAACAATTCTTTAAACTTCACTAATACAGTTTGTTTACATACTTCCAAAATATACAAAATTATTCTATACACAGTAAAATTTTACTTTATGAAAAATTAAAATTTTATTATAAATAATAGTTTTATAAAAAGTAACAAATATATTTTAAATGAATGAATTTAAAATTTAATCAAACAATTCATTTCATCACATAAAATTTAATTTGCTTTTACCATATTTCTTCAAAGCTATTAAAATTATAAAACTTGAAGAACTAAAAATATAAGTCTTTCTAAGAGATAATTTTGAAGGACCTTTTACGGTGTGTTTAAGTCGGTTATTAAATAACTTATTTAGATTTAAGTTAATAAATGAGTTAATGGACTTTTGGTTCAGATACTCAAACACAAGTTGAATGCACTGGTATTATGAGTTACAAGTTCAACACAACATTATAAATCTGTAATTTTTATATGTAATTGAATTTCTGTTCCTCAACTTGAATAAAATGAACACAGAAAATTAACAGAATTATTTTTACTTATGTTTAGTGAAGTTTGAAAAATATATTTCAAAATACGAAAATTAGAACAACGAGTAATACATAAATTTCTTTGATTGAATACAAGAATGGAAACAAATATCACAAGCAGTGAATAAAGTTCACTACCATAATAATTATGTTTTTCAACATAAACGATATATACACAAAGTGCAGAAAGTTTGTTTAACTATGTGAAACAATAATTTAAGTTCAATTATATTCATTAATATATAATATAATATATTCATTGAAATATTAATTACAATTTCGACAATTACAATTTAGATTAACATTTCTTCAACTGTAAATTCATTGAAATATAATATAATATTATTATATTCATTGAAAACAAATGTCAAAGCATACTAAAATGGGTTTGGGGAAAGTCTCATTTGAGAAGAAAATGATTGTCAGTTCCAAAGAAATCTCATGCCAAGAACAGTGGATGTTAACCTCGAGGGAACAGGTAACAATAAATATCAATGAAAAACAAAGCACAAAAGTGAGGTAATTTGAGTTCGCATAGTTATTTGAACAATACACCTTCAAAACAATTTAGTTTAATCCCAAAAATGATTAACTCTTAAGAAAATTTTGTCACAATACAATTTAGATTAACATTTCTTCAACTGTTAATATCTGAAGATCTGTTTAATGACAACAGTTAGAATTAGTGATTTTCTACAACAAATTTTGTTCTTGAAAAATTTTCAGCATTTATAAACCAAGATTTACAATTGAATAAATGCATCCTGGTTTTCTTTTTGAGTTTCAATAATCTTGATGCACTAGCACAAGCAATAAAACATAACTTTGAATAGATGGTTGATATTACTTCTCCACAGAACATAAAATTATCAAAGTCAAAATTATAAATTATTTCGTAGAAAAACAAGACGTCATGGAACGAAAAGTATGCAAATAACAGATAAGCTTGCTTTGGTTTTTAGAGCATATGCTGTGTATTGACAGTGATGAAATTGAAATCAAATTCAAGGCATTACCGCAGAATAGTTGAGTAATCACATTCTAGCAATTACTATAGAAATCAATAAGTTTATAAATTAAATATATTTTGATCAAATTTTTAAAATCAGTTAAAATTTGTAGACAAGGCAAACAAAAGCAAAATCACAAAGTATAATGAGTAAATAAGAAAATCTAAATAACTACATTACACTCCATATGTATTGCAAGAGAAAAATAAATATTTCAGTGGAAACTAACAAAGTATATTTGTGAACAAAATACAGGTACTGCTGCTTGCATTTCTTAACAATTATCCTGAAGAGTCTAACCTGATACTAAACAGTAACCAAGAAGATCCACATGTTAAGTCAGTTGTGATATAATATTTTAGGAAATAAAGTTATGTTTAAATAATCATATCCACAATTTTCAAATCAAAATTGGTTCAATTATAATTTTCATTGACTTAATATAGTGAAAACTTTTTTAAAACTAATAACAATTTTTCATTACTTTAAGCTTCTCTTAAATTTTTAAAAAGTGATATTTTAGCAAATGTATGTATACCCCTTCAGGTAAACTCAGTGTGAATGTATGATAATGTGTGACCTGTGCCAAAGAATTTAAACACTGCTAAATATTCTTGAGTTTAAAAACCTCACTTTAGAGAATAGCTTCAAGAGTTTTCAAAAACTTCATTTACAGAAAAGGCTAGAGTTCATTGCCTGTTGGCTAATCATGATATGATCTAGCAGATTGAAACCCTGACCTAAAAAACTGGAATAGTAGAAAAAGATCTACTCACAGCTCAGGTATAATGTATATAAAGGAACAAGGAATTTTTCAGTCTCTTTGACACATCATGTGTCAAGATATGAATACCATATAGTTAAGTATGTTTTCTTGCAGGTATTAAATAGTTAACAATAAAGTACAATTAAAATATGCCACTCTTAAACAACGCAATGATTGCAATTTTGTTAAATTTGCAATCATAAATTTATGATGTTGATATATTTATAAAAAAAGAAAAACTATCATACATACAGAACAAATTTAAATCAGATTGAGAAAAAATAACTTTTCATCAGCAACATTTGTACCCTAGTACTTAGGAAATGAATCTACACTTTGTGTTTTAGAATCCATTATATATTTTTTATTCGTTCCTGTTTGATGTATATATATATATATATATATATACATATATATACAAGAAAAGTTCAAAAAGGTAGTTTTGAGAAAAATGTATACATTCAGTTATTTTTGACTCAATATTTAGTCTAATATGGACTTAATATTTAGTGAAGGAAGTATTAAGAGCTGTTTGTCTGTAGACAGAACAGAATATGTTGATTCATATACTATAGATTATTCATTGGGGGGGGGGTCATTTCTTTGTAACCCTACCATTTCTATTCTACATAAAAAAAAAATATTTACATAGTAGGCAAACAATTTTATCTAACTTTTCTAAACTTCTAAGCATTAAGGATAGAATCTATTCCTATTGAGCTGTGTATTTCTTCCCTAATTAGCAATTAATCTAGCACGTTTTTCTTTTAATAGGTTAGCTAGAAAAGTGGATTATATTTGTACATATGCTATCCTTAGACTATTCATCCCATTAAAAACAGAAGATAACAGAAATCGTTCCCTACTCACATAAATTTATGTAACACAAAAATAAGGCTGCCATACAAAAATATGAATTTTACTAGATATTCTAAGAGCATTATAAAAACTAGACACAAGCTTGTGATCTAATTAGGTATTAGATTTCTTTCCGAAGTGTTTTTCAATTGAAATACCAAGTTATTGAACCAGAAAGTAATTTAATCTATAAGGAGTGCACAGATAGAAAATAAAATTATATCAATCATATAGCTTACAAACTGAGTATATAGCAATTAATTGCAGAAATAAACTGTTCAGCCCTAAATATTTTAACAACTTTCGAAAATTCGTATCAATTCCCATTTTTGTAAATAAGTACACAAAAATTCAGCTCACAAAATTAATACTGAAGCCAACAACTTAAGAAATATGTCATAAAATAATTTTTCAAATTTGAATACAAACATAGCTGCCTAGAACAAAAATGAATTGTAGAAAGTTTGACTTTTGGTTAAATACAGAACATTTTCATGTCAAATAAATAATTTCCTGAGAATAACAAATTTTTATGGCGCATATAAGTATAATTTACAGGTGACAAAAATTTGAACAAACTTTAAAATATTTTTATCGAAAATGAATATTATGGAACATGGACATAACAAGTCATTGTATCGTATATATGAATACTTAGTATAAGTATATCAAAATAATACTTTACATGGAATAACATTAATTTGTCAAACATTTATTGCCAGAAAGTAACACAAGTTCAAAAACCAAAATATGTGTTGATTGCACATTATTAATTTGATATGAAAGTAACACATATTTTGGTTTTTGAACTTGTGTTACTTTCATATCAAATTAATAATGTGCAAGGATTAAGAATTATAAGTATGGACTGCATGTAGCGAATATTATGAAATTGTAATGGACACAAGAACTTGAATTGAACAATATAAATATGCAATGAAATATATGCAATGAAATATTTGCTTGATGTAACATCGATTTTAAAGAATTATGAACTATGTGCTTTAAAATCTAACAAGGCTCAGTTGCTAGTGAAAAAGCAAGTAATTAGAAAAGATAATTGTTGATAAAGTTAAAATTTTTAAAAATTAATAACATTTTACTATTTTACTAAAGTAAAAATGTGCTATTTATAAAAATTGAGCCAGGTAGGAAAAAGTTAGAATAAAAGATAAACACTCAGAAGCTTACTCTTAATGTATTTAAAGTAAAAAGTGAAGCTTATGAAGACACTGGAAGTAAGGAAAAAAATGTCTTTTATGACTTACACTTTTTAAAAGTATGACCAGTAAGCCCATACAAAAACATAACAAGAATTTTTAAATGAATTCCCAACTTTTAAAACATAGATATTCTAATAAATTGTTAGTAAAAACGAAATACCACTTTCTTGCATTTCTAACAAAAACAAAGCGTGTAAAAATTAAAGTAGCTAAATTCTTTCTAACATTAACCATTGAGAAATTATAAACCAAATAAAGGAGTTAAATAGAGCTATTGTAATTTTTCATAAGTAAACAAAGACATGGGAACAACTGGTTTTCTTGGAAATCAGACAGTCTCCTTCTGAAAAGTCGTGCGAAGCAGGTTAGCTTCCAAGTAGAATGGGACAGCAAGGAAACTAAAAATAATTTTTAATTATGTTAAAATAAAGCTTTAACAATCTATACAAATATACTGAAAATAGAACAACTTATTTACAAGAACTAGCCAGGTTGTGTGGGCTAGTCCCCTAAGCCCTGCAATGACAAATAAATAATAGAATTTTTAAAACCCAAAGTTGAAAAAAATTGTAGTTTCTACAGTCAAAAGTTTAAATGATAAAATATACATTTTTCAACACATACAATTTATGTATATAAAATAAGAATTTGCACAAAGTATTAAACTGAAAAATAATTATGAAATTGTAGTCAGTAAAACAGTAGAAATCATAAAATCAAAAGTTAAAATTAGGTATCTTAAAAATAAAATTGAGACAATCATTTAAATATTAATCAAAATTATTCCTGAAAATAAATTATTCTAGCATTAAACAAACAATAATATTAAGTTCAAAAAGAAAAGAGAAATCAGAATTCATTCACAAAGGAAATATATAAAAGAGAATGAAAGCAATACTCTTGCAAACAAATAAAAATCATGTTAATAAACTGTAGAATAAAATTCAATAACCAAGAAATTTTAAACAATAATTGCAATATTAATTGAAAACACTCAAATGAAATATAGTATGAAATCAGAAAATACACTTCATCTCAAATTTAGCTTACAACAATCTCAAGGTGCTGATTCTGCTTTTTTCAAAAACTTTCTAATACTCATTATAAAACAGGATTTCAATACTTAAGACAGACATCATAACTTTCTTTTCACATACGGATTTTGCAATACAAATTTCTATTTTTATATTGATACTAAGAGCTTAAATAAATCATATTTTCAAAATATTACATTTTTTTAGTTGTGATTCCCCCATGTGTAGATTCAAAATTGTAGAATGATATACTTAAAGGTTGGTTATTTTTGCGT
Organism: Metellina segmentata; assembly: GCA_947359465.1. NCBI lineage: Eukaryota > Metazoa > Arthropoda > Arachnida > Araneae > Tetragnathidae > Metellina > Metellina segmentata. Next base: position 124,726,588 of record OX375872.1, on the reverse strand, counting down.
TTTATGCTAAAAGGACCATATTTGGTGATAAGACGGATATACTGAAAAGAAAGAATATAAATAACTAGAGAGTATCATAAATTAAACATTATTTAATCCCCAACCATCAAATTATTAAATGTAACAAATTTTTATAGTGATCATGCAAGTTTGGAAACCTTAAAACATGATAAATTATTAGGTATTTGGTAATTTTTAATTAATATCATACTAAAGCAACACAAAACAGGTTAAATAAATTGTTAGGAGAGATTACTGGAACATTTAATAATTAAGTACTTTTCATTTTAAGAACATGGTCAAAATACTATCATAAAAGTGACATAAACCATGGACAGTAAGTGAAAAATTCTTCTAAAGACAAAAAATTACCATAGTTAATTCGTTTATACTAGTTAGTCACATTTTATCTACAAAAGAAGTTTCTTCTAATTTCGACAAAACCTTGTGGACTAGAATTCTTGTATGTATAAGCTTCTACAACTACAACTTCATTGATAAATTATAAATAGCATTCACAGTCAAACTGAAAGAATTTTTTAAAGTCATATTCAAGATCATGTTTTGAATAAACATAATATTTTGATTTGTTTCTTAAAATCAAAGTGGTTACAGCAATACATATAAATAATCATTGCTATTTCACTGCATACTTTGTACACATTGTCATTTTACTCATATACCTATATCTAAGAACATGTTTAATAATAAAAGAGTGACAAGTGAAATAAAATTTGGTTCAATTAAAAAAATATTTGAATATGTAAAACTGCCAAAGCAAAGAAAAACATTTGACGAACTATAAATTCTATAGACATACAACTATAAATTTGATCTCCCTTAAACATTTTATTTATGCAATTAAGAAATATAGCATTGGTATTCAAAATTAGTAGTAAATTATTAAAACGGAATGAAAATGCATATTTATTAAACTATTTTAGCATTTAGAACTTCTTTGATTAGAGATATTAAAAACAATTTAAATAGTACATTAGTGACTAACTTAGATTCTAATAATGCAATTCAAGTCTAGATTAAAATATTACAATTCAAATAGAAAAAACAGTTTAACCAATTTGCTAAATATATTATAAATGTTCAATAAAATATTCGTACTTACTGGAACTTTGAAGCAGATTTAATATCTATATCTTCTTATGTATATCCAGTAGGATATCAATTACTGGACAGTTTCAGTTTCTGGTTCTTTACTTTGCCGGAAAAGTAAAGGAAACATACCAAGTATGCATCCAATAGTGACTCCTAACGCACGACCCTTAAAAGCAAATATTTCATAAGCACAAAGAAATCAATAATCAATTGAATAAACTGAATTCTGGAAGAAATTTTTGAATGTCTACCAAGTTAATTTCTTGAATTATGTTATTATTTGTAATAGATCACTTATTAGTATTCAACATTCATTTTACTGAACTCCTATTTAAGGAACCCACAGGATTTCACAAACTTTTATCAAGTCCTATCTAAATATTATAGAAAACAAAATTTAATTTCCTTTCAATGAACTTTTCTTGTCCCTTTGATATTTGTAAAAAAGAGTATTGAGTGCACACAGGTGCACACTTAGAATTTCTTTAAGAGGGGCTGTGAGAGGTCATAATTATGGTACTGCATTGTAGTTATTGAGATAAAAGATACAATGTAGTTATCAAGAGCAAAAAAGTTTTACCAGATTTATGCATACGCGTGACCTAGACATTGTTGCTTGGACAGGAGTTAAGGATGGCGCCTTTGAACCGATTCTTGAAGCTATGCGTTCTACGTACCAAGCAGAGCTGAAAATAAAACCAAATTTAGACATCCAGCAATGATATATGTAATTTTTTACAGTCAAAAATCATTAGAAACAGAAGATATTAAAGTAGATGTTCAGATTAGCACAAAATTGCAAATAACAGACAAAACCGAAGGTTTTGATCAAATAATTTTTAAATTTAACATTTCTACAATATAAGATTCTTACCCAATACCAGCAACATCAGATAATGTATTACCCATTCCAGCAGCTGAAAAAGAGTACATTTAATGACAATGTGTTACCAAGCCAAACCATCAATTTATAATTAAAATTTGGATGTAACTGATTAAGGAAAACAATTTGGATCTTAATTTCTTCTACAATACTATTTTGCTTATTACTATCTATTATATGATTGAACAGATTAAAATAACAAAATTTAACTTAGTTATAAGTTTGGGATTTCTTTAATTTTTGAAAAAAAAGCAGGTTACAACCTTATACACAATATACATTGGACAACTATATAATGAAATCTGGTTTTAAAGATTAGGAACTCAAGTTTCAGATAGGATATACCAACAATCTTAGGTTTTTATATTTATTGTAACATTTCTGCAATAATTAAATCACAGCAAATTAATTGCAGAAAAAAACTTACCTGCCATAGTTGAGATTCCTAAGGTAATACCGATGGTTGTGTCAATATAGTCACCCTAGAAAGGAAAGAAACTTCAATATGTGCTTGATAAAGTAAAAAAAGCTACAAATTTTTATAAAATTCCACTTTTTTATAGCTACTCTTTAGAGGACAACTTTGATTCCCTTGTCCCCTTAATTAGGATTTGATGCACTTCAACCCTAAAAGGCAAACAGGAAAGAAAGATCATATCTAAACAATAAATGGACATTTCCTAAAAATAGTAGATCAGAAAATAAGTAGAATTCTGACTACATGTAGAACATTCTTAGAATGTCTAGTATTCTGGAAGGGGTAGTTTCCAAAGGTGAATTCATAAAAGTTAACTCTTCCAAATGCAGAATCTTTGTTCCAAAGTAGAATTTAATAAGTTGTAGAAAAGATTTGCCCAGAAATACATTGAAGTACTTGAATAATAGGATTCATTGTAACAATCAGTCCTATCAAAATTTATGTCAAAAAGTGAAGCTGCAAAATAAAAAAAAACTGTTTTGGCCAATTTCTTTAAAAATTATCAACAGCCTGATTGTTGCCTCTAATGAACAGAAGTGCTTGCTCATGTCAAATTTTTCAAGGAACTCAATTGAAGTACTAAAAAATAACTGCAGCATCCTGAGCTGCCCAATATGACTTGTGTTTGAAGTCACTTCAAATAATAACACATACCTAAAACGCAATTTGGCATTACACTGAAGGCAGCAAACATCTTTAGTGGTGGAGTTTATATGACTGTAATGACTATTAAAGACTGTAATGATACTATCAAATTCAGAGACATGGAGTGCTGCTCAGTTTTCAATTAGAACCAACAGATGTAAGAGGTCTCAATGATATTGATTCATCTAACAAGCATAATCTTACAGATAAAAAGAGATCATCCAACTATTAAAAATGACATCTAAATCAATCATTTTTCAATGGATACCTTCGTATATTAGTTTACTTGGCAATGAAATATTCGATTCACTTACAAATGAAGGCTGTCATGAGTGTTCCCAGTCAATGAGCTTATTGCAACTGAGATCAATGTAGAAGCGAGCAGAATAATCATTGGGTATACCAGGTGTTTACTCCTGTTTAAAGGTCAGACAAAAGCAGACTGCTTTGGAAAGGCTCACAAGTGAACCCACAAGATTTAGAATTTGAGAACAAGGTTCGGACTAGATCACTGCTCGTGTTCTGTCAAGAAAGCAATTTCTTGTTGTATCCTAGAATTCCTCAGTGTATGTTTGGATGAATTAATTGGAAATTAAGAGGAGGTTGCATTGATTTGTCTACTAAAGCAATAAACATATTAATACTACTATAGTAATTAACAATCTACTGGATTGATTGTCTCTAAAGTAACAAACAATCTATTATACTTGACTAGCCACAGCATGGCTAGCCCGGCATTGCCCATGCCAGTTGCTTTTGTGGGGTTATGTTTGCTTTGCAAACCAAATACGAATTCGTAGCCTATTGGATAACAGCTATAACGGAGTTTCCTGTGACAGTTCATTTCGTGCAAGTCACATTGGCCATGGTGTTGGTTTGATACGCAAACCAAATGAGCGTTGCCTGTGACAGTTCTTTTCGTGAAGGTCACATTGCCTGTGTGGTAATTTGCTTCGCAAACCAAAAAATATAAATATTTAATTGAAATATTATTTACTAAAAGAAAATCAAACCTATGACGTATCTATCTGGTGTCAAATTTTCCGCAGATTTCAAATCCATTGAAATTTCTAATTCATTTTTAACGATCCCGATATTACAAAAAAGAACTAAATAATACCAGCCAAAATGTTTTTTTATTTTCTTTGCTTTCTTTTGCTGAAATCGTAAGAGGGCTAGAAATGTAATCTGTTTATTTTGGAACACGAATGTTAGTGTGACGTTACATTCTCTAGCAAAAATATAAGATACCAGATTTCAAATCCGTTGAAATTTGGACTCTATCTTTAACGGTCTAGGAGATAGAAAAAAGTAAAGTTCAAACTTTGTTTTTTATCGTAGGTTGGAAAATCATTCCTCCGCACAAAATGAAAACGGAAAAAATAAATTTAGAATCTGAAACCCTTTATGCTGTTGCCATTCCAAAGAAAACAATAACAATTAAATTTCACTAAATTCATTTAAAAATGTTCTAGATTAAATTTAAAAATTCAGACTACCTGTGTGCCATATTTCATTAATGTAAGTGCCATAGATTCGTCAGGACACGACAGATACAGTATTTTTACTAGACCAAAAGAATTAGCAACATAATAACATAGTAGCATTTTGGATATCTGTTCACTCTTTTCATCTTTTAATTCAAATATGTAGACATTTCCAATACATTTAACATTAATTATTAACAAATTTTTAATTAATTTTTAATTCCATGTTTAATTTTATTTGATTACTATGAAAAATGTACAGTTAATTTTGAATCCCATGTTTGATTTTAATTGATTATTATGAAAACTTGTGATTTTGCATTTTTATTAGGACATACACATAGAAGTAAATTTATTTATACAATAAAAAGGTCTCCAGACATCACACTCCCAAGAAAGGATACTACACTCACTGCCAAAAGTTAAGAATGATAGATAAAATGCGAAAAAAAATGATATGTACAACTTTGATTGACACAAAATGCGGCAGGAAAGTAGAAAATAGGTTTATGCATGAAACAAAACAAAGAATTAAATACAAAGATGAAAACAATATTGAATTTTCATAAATTTTAGATAAAGTCCTATTGGAGTCATAAACAAAATGATGTTTAAATCCAAAACAAATAAACAAAACCAATATTAATAGGGTTTGCGACCACCCCTCATCATCATACAAAGTTTACAGCATGTGACCATGCTTTCCGTGAGGTGATCAACCACCCCAGAGTCAAGTAATCGCCATTCCTCCTGAAGAGCAGTTTGCAACTCTGTGAGAGTAGCTGGGGTTGGGAAACGTGCAGACACAGCATAGCCGAGGGCATCCCAAAAATTTTCAATGGGATTAAGGTCGGTTGAGTATACTAGCCAAAACATACGTGCAATCCCCTTGTTCTCCAGGTAGTCGTCGACAATGCCAGCTTTATGGGAACGCGTATTATTATCCATTAAAACAAAGTAGGACCAACTGCTGCAGCCTAAATCGCACAGCGAGTTTTAGGATTTCATTCCGATACCGGATAGCTGTCACAGAACCCCGTCTATAGATGTGCAGGTCGGTGCGATATCCCAACAGAATCCAGGCTCACACCATGTTGCTTCCACCTTGGAATGAGTGATGCTCGATGATGTTCTGGGGCTGATTGTGTGTGCCTTGTTCTTTCCAGACCCTTACACGTATGTCATATGGCTCTAGGGCAAATCATGACTCATCCATGAACATAACTTCAGCCCAATCAGACACAGTCCAAATCACATGTTGCCGACACCACTTTAATAGTGCCCCCCTGGATTGGAAGGATAGAACACAGACTTGTGTTACCCGGGTGTACAGTCCATTCATGAGTAGCCTTCGGTGCACAGTAGTGGCAGATATTGTCTTACCAATGGACACTGCAACCATAGATATCACACGTGTGGAGGTCGCTCTTCAATTCTGCTTCGCTACAACAGCAATATATTGTTCCTCGGCGGGGATGGTAACCATTGGGCGGCCGGCCACAGGTCTTCAGATAACCATTTGCCTTGTTTGGAATTGTGAAATGACGGAATGACGAACAACGAAGAAAAGAGCAACATCAGTGATTGATTGCCCTGCTTCAAGACATCCCACAGAATGTCAGCGCTCACTATCTGCTATTCGTCTTCTGGAAGCCACAGAAACCTTATCTGTCTTGAAACCTAATCGTACGAAAGTTCTAAAAAAAATCCTTTTATCAGCACTTACTTTACTTTATCAACACTTTTTATTAGCAATTACATGGAACTCCTCTAACCCTTCACAATGCTGGCTTCTTATATGACAGTTTTTCGTCATACTTCTCAACACAAAACCGTGATTAGCTGTTACATAACACATTTGCATACTTCCATCTACCTCTGCAGCAAATTGCAGCCTCTCAAATTCAGATTGGCTTCTGGAAATTACATTTTCCTCTCTGTGCTTAACTTTTGGCAGTGAGTGTACTTTCCAATAATGCAAAAAATAAGTGGTTCAAGGAAGATCCATTATGAGAATATTTGATTTATTTCAAAGTAAAAAAAGTTCCAATAGTACCCTAAATGTGTTTTTTCAGGAAATGGAGCAATTGTTTGAATTTGTAATTTTTTATTATGCAATGAAAAAAGTTAAACGTGTTCCCTAGACTACATAGGAAAGCAATACAAAAGGCTAATAATTCTGACCTAATTAACAATCCAGCTTTAAGCTTTGTTAAACAAGGCTTTCAGAATCTATTGATTGTGTCTATAAACTGGTATTCTACACAATTGAACCATGCTGACGTGAAACTGAAACAGACTAATGAAATTATTTTGTGTTTATAAAATTTTATTTTATCCCGATATAAAAATTCTGTATTTTCTCTCAAGGGTTACAGTACAGAAATCATTGATAAAGCACAAATATGGTACATAAGTAATGGCAAGTATAAAAAATATAAATTTATTAACCAGTATCAATTTAAAATGCAATAAAACTAACTAAACTGAGCTAAATTTAAAATGTTCTCAGTTTCTTCTATTTTGTTCACAATTTATTTATTATCAATCATATACAATTTAAATTCATTATTAATCAATCATAAAAATTTTACATACTAGGAATTTGGTCATTGTCTAAAATAATCTATTATACGAAAATAGTCTAAAATAAAATAATCTAGTGAGTTCTTTCATCTTCTGGATAAAACAGCTTTTCATGAAGTATTCAACATTTCCCAAACTGTTCTGTACAGATGACACATTCTCTTGCTCCGTGATTAAGCTCTGCAGTTTTTAGAGATTCTGGATGATTCTCATTCTAATTGAAAAAGGCTTTTGTGTTTAGCAATTTTTCCAGTGAAAAAATTCATACTATATGAATAAATTACCACATTGGGGCTCCAGCCTTGTGTCATAGGACCGAGTATTCCTTTCACATAAAAAGGAATTTACTAATAAAGAGTTTCAGGTAAAAGAGGCTTGACTGCATTAGTTTTCAACATATATGTCAAAGGAGCAACATTTGGCAGGACATTTTAATTCCAAAATGATTTTCACCATTGGTATCTGTTTTGGTGTTTGTTAATTTGGTTACCTGAGATTGGTGAACACTGCAGGTACCAATATATAAAAATAAAATAAAATATTTCGAATAAATTTGTATACAAATTTCTTAGAATATGTGCTTACAGATGTATAAACAAAAATCACTCACAGCAAGAATCATTATCAAGTTGTCAAGAAACCCAAAACCAATAAATGGCACAGCACTGTGTATGGCAAGATTTTGCAGCTGAGCCTTAGAAGGAGGTTCAGGTTTTGCATCTTCTAAATGAGAGAAAAAGGATTTGGAGTTATCACAAGCACTATATAGAAATATTATACTGCTATATCTATTGCTGCTACCTACTGTTTAAGAATAAGAGTGATTAATAATCAAAAGGACATGAGACCCCCCCCCCCATTACAATTCTCTTCCATACTAAGAAATTTCATCTCAATCATACTAGAAATTTACAAGAGCATAAATAACTTTACACAAGATTGAGATATATTTAATGAAAATATTACGATTAAAAATGAATTTACCTTAGATTTTGAATTTTCAAATAAAATCATCTAATCAATCATATAAAAACTCTTACACAAATTTGATTACATGAAAAAATTTATTTAATTTCATTTCTTTTCCTCTTAGGATTTTGGCACTGCAATTGGACAGCTATTTGTGAGCATCCCATGGACAGTTGCTGTTACATCTAACAACGACAATCACCATCAACACAGCACTTATAAACCAGGATTAGAACCCACAACCTTCAGGGTGGCAGATAAACTGAAAATTTTTATTCACAGTTAGAGAACAGTGAAATAAAACATTGCTTTGAGATTTATTACCAATTTTTTTCACACCAATAGAAAATTTCCAAAAATTTACCCTCTTGTTGTTCTTATGATAAGCTAAAAAAAAAAAAAAACACTGGTTGCAGAAATATAGTAAATCAGTTAAAATAAAGGTAAGTAATTTTTAGGGTCTGAAAACCACATAAAAAAACTTCCATTTATTTCTCTCACTGTGAAAGATATTTCTCAATGTTGTGGGTGGCTTGGTAGAAGTCACCCATTGGATGACCATGAATACGAAAGTCACATGTGATCTTAATACAGCTCTCATAATCTCATGCTATTGGTGATCACAAATAGTTGTAGTATCTAACAAATTAAGCCACGTGTAAATTCTAGAATGGGTTACTATGATAAACTTAGCCACCACTACAAAAATTAACTGATGGTGAAGTAGTATAAACAGCCATACAATGAATCCCTACCAAGTACTTTTCGGTTGACTGACGTTGCAGTTTTCACATGCTTTACTACAGTAGAATTACAGGAAATGTAAATATTTAAAAAATCAGATTATTCTTCTCTGTTATTTTGATTGAGTGAGGAGTGTTTTTTGCTCTCTTATGCATATTTTGACATTTAATCCCCTCCACAATTTTTTTAACAATTATAAATGCTATGAAAAATTTATTTTCCGTGAAAAAGATGCATTAAAAACAATCTCTTCACTCTGAAAACTGGTGACAGTTGCTTTAAAAAATTACAGTACTAGAGAAAAATGGATTAATATTTTGTGGCTTTGTGTCGTCATTGAAAACATTTTAAAAACCTTAATTGCAGTCGAGATTATTCGAAAGTTAACCAAAAATAACTTAAAATTGAATCAATACATCAAAAATTTGTCAAAGTTAATTCTCATCTCAAGAAATACAATAAACAAATCGGTAGTAACGTGTTTTGTTGGGAAGTGGTAAATTCTAATTCTTAACTATGCATCATTGCCAGTAAAAGTTGTGTAACGCTTGAGAAACTAATTAAATAGTGTCATCAGTTAGCATGAAAATTTCAAACTGCTTTTAAGCATACACAGAAATAATATTTCATCCTTCAGTTACTACTTCAGTGAAGGAAATAGGATTGTTGCATCTTACGCTACAGGTACAATTGGAAAAATAAAACTCGTGGGTATATATTTTATAAGTCAAAGTTGCATCGTAAAATAGAATATAAAAACCTTTGATAGCAGCCGCTTGAGTTTGAAATCGCTGTAGTTCTTCTAAAAGAATAGTTCTTTCTTTGAAATTTAATTTGAAAATGAAGTCTTGGGCCAGTTGCCTTGAGTGCAATTTATCAGAAATTTTAAAACCCGGGAAACCGAAACTAACGGCCGAAGTTTTCAGCTGCGCTGCACAAAATTTCCAATACGATCGTTTTGCAACAGAAAGTATACCAACGTTTACTGTAACCGCCATTTATTTAACACTGCTCGATTACAGTTTGTTCAGTTTCACTGTTGTTCAAGAAACTTTCTTTTTCGTCCCTTTTTGTTCCGAAAATAACAGCAAATTACCATTTGAGGAGTCTGTTGTTTACGAAATTCCTTTTTTCTACTGTTTCCATTCGGAAAAAAAAAGTTATGATGTACAACAAATTCGGACCAATTTTTAAATTTAAAATCTTATGTTAAATTATTCAATTCAAGGTATATTAACTTGCGACGAAATGGAGTAACACAACGGGATATTATAATTAATTCAAAAAAGGTCGTAGGAAATTGAATTTAAGTTGCACTGGAACAACACAACATTTCAATGCAATTTTAATTTTCATGATTTGTTGGTTCGTTCGAATGAGTATTTTAGGCAGGTATTTCAATTAATGTCACATTGAAGCAACACAGGGAGCTAATGGCGACTCCCGGGATCCCTTAAGGAAAAGTTCGAAGGACAATGCCTCCTAATTTTGAACGATGGTTAGATGACGAGGACAACATATCTGAACAGGCATCCTCTCACCAAACTTCCATACCACTTCAGCATAAGGACATTTGAGGCCACGATATATTAAACATGCACCACCCTCCCATGTATACGTGTTTTCTGTGTATAATTGTTGGTTGAAATGTAAAACTTGGTTGCAATTCACACAGTAGTCACAGAGGTCTGAACACCTGTTTAATTTGGGTTACTCTGCATTTCGGGGTTGTCTTAAAATATAGTTTTTTCTGTTTTGGCTACGTTTAGTGTCTGCTTTAAGTGATGGTGATAGACTTATTATTCAAATTCAATCATTAGAAATTCTATTGGTGCATAATGAACTCAATTTGGGAACATAAATTTAGTGAAATGACGTCTGGAATACCTACAGGAAGCACTCTCAACCGCAAAAGCATCACTGCCGCCTACAGTTAGCTTGACAGAAATACAAACGTCTCAAAGGTGGAAAAACTCCGCATTCTGAACTGTCTGGCTCCTAATACTTCGCATACCTGAAGCTGTGAAGTGGAAAGAACAGCGTTTTGGGCGACTATGTAGTAAATTGATCCGTTTTGCCTTTACCATAAATTGCCAGCCGACCAACCGGTATAGTGGTTAAGGTGTTAGCCTCTAGATCGGAAGGTTCCTGGTTCAAATCCGGGTCCGGGCATGGTATTTAAGGTCACGTTGAAGGAGTAATTTTCGCTCAGTGGGTGAGGCAGCTACCTCGCCATGGTAAAGACAACGACAGACACGTTGATTACTTGCTCGATTATCTTATAAGTACCGGTCTCATGTCACTCGGTGGCAGGATCTAGCAATGTGACAAGCGAAATATGTCGCCAGTGCGCTTGCAATAAGCTTTTACTTATCTCATCTGATACACTTGGTCTCGACGTTACTGTTGTCCATACCCCACTCCGACTCAATTGTCAGGTCGGTCGTTGCTGCATTCACGTCAATGAGCTCATGCTGCATAGCAATGTTGAGTGCATAACAATTCGATAGTTTCGGCTGTAAGGCCGATCTGTCGCGATATATGCTTATGTACACATATATGTTTCCAATTCTATAAGAACTTAAAAAAAAAAAATTAAGACTATTTTTTTTACAGAAAAGTAATTTTAATATTCAGAAATCAAGAGACCAATTCAGAGAAATCAATTAATCCTTATTCGATTTATCGAACTTCCTTAAATTGACTTAAACCATTTCTGATTGCCAAACAGGTTTAATTAGGACATTTACTTTACGTTGATATTCATTGAGCTAAGAAGGTATAAATATGCTGTACGCGATATAACCGACGGGGGCAGACTTTAGTGGTCAGCATTTTTAACAATAAATAATTTGCATTTTCAACTTACGTTTACATATTTACGTAGTGTACCTTTTCTAGATCCTGTACAAAAGGTACACCTGGTTCAGCTTCCATGAGAAGACAGACGAATCATGTGGTCTTGAATGAGTCTATAAATAAAGTGATAGGTTTGAACGTAAACAAAGTACCAACACAACTGGCTTCTTTAGCGCGAATTCTTATTCTAATTTTATAGTTTGGTTCCATAAGCGATAGCAGTGATAATGAATTTTCGGGGGAAACCAAACACGGCGATCACCATTCATGCTTTTGTTAATGGCAGCCCTCCTCCTAACGACCTTTCACCTGCATGAGGTCTTAATCACCAGTTATATGCAGTGCTTTAGACGTAAAAAAAAAACAGAGGATATACCGCAGAATGTTTTCCATGGGGAGGCGAAACATTTTATACTTACTACTTACACTTTCCGGGGGGGGAACCAAAAACATGTACATGGAAATCCATAGGCCAGCGAGTTGGTTCGATATTAATTTTATATCACACAGCAAATGAATTGTGGAACTTTGAAGAAACTTCGACTTGAGAGGGTCCGGGACACATTAAAATTTTTTTTTTTATTAATTAATTTTGAATTTTTTGGTACTGATTACCCATTTAACTAATAACAAAATCACAACGCAAAAGTTTTTTAAAAATTTAAAATTAAAAATTTTTTTTAAAGGGGTCATTTTAAATTTCTAAAACTTAAAATATTCTTGGTCAATTTTCAAAATTCTTGCAGTAAATTATTCACAAATTTATAAACTGTAATTTTGATTCAGCAAATTAAAAAATATTAATTCAATAAATAATAAAAAATATTTGAATGAAAATTTCGAAAAATTTTAAGGTACTTTTTTAAAAATCGTTATTTTCAAAAGTATATATTTGTTTCAAATTTGCTGAATCAAAATTAAAGTATAAGGTTTGAAAAAGATGTATTCCAAATTTCAACCCTTATACTATATTGGTTCTTGACTTATAAGAATTTGAAAACAGGAAATTTGAAAAAATGTATCATGTATAAAAACGCATTTAAAGTTTTAAAGACAGATTTACAATTAATAAAATGTTTAAATAACTTTTAAAAGCATCCAGATGAGAATCTAACTCCTTCTTTCCTCTTAAATCTTTTGTTTAGTTTGATTTTTATAAATTATACCTTTTTTCTATATAGTTTAAAGGTCTCTGTAGACTTAAATAACGTCTTTCGCAGATGTTTTTGCCATGACAATTGTCTGAGTGTTAGATTTTCAAAACAACGAACCAAAATAATAATTATATCTCTCGTTCTAATTAAGATAGAAACATGATTCATACGTCATTTTAAGCATAAAAACACAGAGAATATTTCAACATATAAAAAAAATTTCGAAAATTTGACGATTTTTGTGTTTTGGACCCCCTTAAGCAGAAATTTGTGTTCACAAGGTTCGAGTTATTGGGAGTTTACTGTATTTATGCAAAGCAAAATATGCAGACTAGCATTGAGCGATATTGAAATTTGAAAATATCACTATATTTATATTTAGGTATGATATAAAATAAATACAGGAATTGTTAAGAGAAAAATATTTAAACACATATAAAGTAGGATGTAATTTTTTTAAACAAATTTTATGGCCTACCTCTATTATTTTCATTGAAATTTTTTCCATACTGCTTGACTTGAGAAATCCGTCTCTTTGTATGGCATACTCTTGATCTATTGTCTACTGAAGAGCGATGGTTGGCCAACCAAGAATTTACAAATTACAAATATTTTCCGGTTGAAAGTGTTCTATAGGTGGTCCATTTGCATTAATAAACATTAGATTGGAGACGTGTTTGAAATCAATAAAGATGATCTCAAATCTGTTGCACTATGTTATTCATTAAACCCGAGCTCACACTCGGTCGTGGAACATGGTAATATTTCAACTGTTTCTAAAAGAGGCTTTAATTTTTCTGGAACACCTTGGTCCCTCAATCCCTGAACAGTGCACATTTCATCTCAACCAAAACGTCGATACATCCTTATCTCCATGATGAATATCCCCTGTATTTATATTTTCTGGGACAAGCATGGATATATCCTTCAAAGGTTGACAATTTTCTTCATTAACATCAGAACAAAGTCTGGATTTCATTCTATCGACAATACTTTGAATGAATTGCTTTTGATTAATAGGTACGATTTTGGAATTATGTAACGAGGTGATATCTTGAAATAGAAATTTTTCTTTTCCTTCTACAGCTATCGATGTTTTGCGTGAGGTTTTCTAGGAAAACCAAAGCATGCACGTAGTTTTTAAGAAAAAGCAGAGGGTATACGGAAATTGCTGGGAAAACCAGAGGGTATACGGCGTATACCACCGTATACCCTCTACAACAGCCCTGGTTATATAGAAGTAATTCCGTTTCCCAGATTTCTATTGTGTTGATGGTCACTGTAATTTAACTGACAATTGCAAAATTGCAACTCACAAGTAAAAATGTGCGCCGTAAAGAAAATAGCATCTAACAAGTACAGTAATAATTACTGTTTAGAGTTAAAGTTACCGCCTTACAGTTCTAATTTATGGTGCTCCAACGAAATAGAAATTTTTTTGTTTTTTAATTTATATTCTTATCTAACCAAAAAATCATAAAAAGACGGATTAGATTGTGCAGTACTGTTTTTACAAAATAGATTTTTTTCATATATCTTAATAAAGTTTCGGGTATTTTTTTTTTTGCACTTTTATTGATTATATATATGCTAGCCACTGCGAGGCCAGCCAACCCCTCCTATATGGCGTTGCCTGTGACAGTTCTTTTCGTAGGGTCAGGTGTGACTACTACTCGCTAACCCCCGGAGATTGCTACGAACCCCAATATCACATGAATGGAAAGGAATATTGCTTATTTTTTTATTTCAGGCACTAATTTGTATATTTTACTCTATGCAAACTTTTAGGCAAATGTACTTGTAATGTTAATGTTATATAATGGTGGAATGAATGAAATGTACGTATGTGAATGAGTTCCTCTTAAGGAAACGTAAAGGAAAGTGTGTGGTAATTAGTGGTAGTAATTATTTTGCAGTTGTTCCTGTAATTGTCAGAAGTTTATTCCTGATTTCCTAAATATAGGAAGAGGACTCTTGAAACAACAACCCGAGGTCTCCCACTATAAAAGATGATTTCTTGAGGGAAAGGAATGTACACTCGATAACAAAAAAATCGACGCACCAAGAAGGAATCATCCGATTGCTTTGAAATTTCGTATGCAAAAATGTTTTGACCAAATATGCAAATGATTAAAATTTGGTGTCCAATGAATGAATAGTGCGATCTCCAGCGCATCGGAACTGCGCATCCAGCAGATGTATATAAGGAGTTGTTCTTGAACTGTTGTTAAAAATCTCTGCTGCATTGCGATTTAGGAAACCTTTTAACGACTGAAAAAATGCCTCGCCGCAGGATTCGAGCTCATTACGAGTAACTTTCAGAGTTTGAAAGAGGTCGTATCATTGGATTGAAAGAGGCAGGTTCGGCAAAGCGGAGAATTGCTCAACATGTGAGTCGAAGCGATGCGGCGTTTAGAAGATGCTGGCAAGAGTGCGTGGACAACGGCAGATTTCAGCGTCATGATGGTAACGGTCGACGTAGGGCCACAACAGATCGCGAGGACAGAGTGATTGTCAGATCAGCTGTCACAGCGCCTGATTCATCTCTATCAACCATCAGTCGTGCGGCCCACACACGAGTGTCCACCATGACCATTCCCAGACGGCTCAGAGAGCGAAATCTACGCTCGTACCGACCGTTTCGCCACCTGCCACTCACGCCTGCACACTGTCGAGCCAGATTACAGTGGTGCTTGGCTCGATCAGGCTGGAATGATGCTGACTGGGGACGTATAGTCTTTAGCGACGAATCCCGCTTCCAACTGTGTCCTGACGATCATCGAAAACGTGTATGGAGACGCCCAGGGCAGCGTGCCGATCCTGCTTTCACTATTGCATGCCACACGGGCCTTCATCAAAGAGTTATGGTCTGGAGTGCCATTTCCCTTGATAGCCGGACCCCTTTGGTCGTCATTAGAGGCACACTTACTGCACAGCGGTACGTTGACGACATTCTGAGACCTGTTTTGCTACCGTTCTTGTCGCAGTACCCTGGGCTTATTTTTCAGCAAGACAATGCCAGACCATATACGGCACGTGTTGCTATGAACTGTCTTCAAGCTTGTCAAACACTTCCTTGGCCAGCCAGATCACCAGACCTCTCTCCCATCGAGCATGTCTGGGATATGATGGGAAGGCGATTGCATCCGGTAGGGAATGTTGATGACGTAGTCCGACAATTGGAGCAAATTTGGCAAGAAATACCGCAGGAGACCATCCGAGAGCTTTATCGGTCTATGCCACGCCGTGTGGCAGCTTGCATCTAGGCTAGATGCAGGTCAACACCTTATTGAGCTCGTTACTGTAACTCTGAAATAAATCATTCAATTGTTCTGAAATTTTAATCATTTTCTAATATGTACATAATTTTCCTATCCACCAATTTTTGTCTCCATCGGACAACTCCTTCTTGGTGCGTCGATTTTTTTGTTATAGAGTGTACACTGAAGAGACAAAACATTATGACCACATACTCAATAACGCGTTGCACCTCCTTTGGCCTGTCAAACAGCTGCAACTCGCCTGGGAATAGATGCCACAAGTTCTTGGTACATGACTGGAGAGAGTTTGTACCAAATGTCTAAGCAGCGGTCACGCAAAGTCGAGATATAACTGACACGGATGTTTTTGAGCTTTGAGCTGCGCTCCATGAAACCCCAAATGTGCTTTATCGGATTAAGATTCAGCGAGTTAGGTGGCCAGGACATTAAGTGGAATTCATCAGTATGCTCATCGAACCACTCCAACACAATACGAGCTTTGTGATATGGGGCGTTGTCCAGCTGTAAGATTCCATTTCCAGTTGGGAAGACAGACTTCATGTAAGGGTGCAAATGATCCGCAATGATGTTCACATAATTCGCAGCGTTCATGGTCTGTTCTACCACAACTACGGGTCACAGAGCACTACATCCTAGATAATAAAGCCATCTGTGTAATTAATGACGTCACCAGCAGAAGGGCAAAAGTCTTCCGATCGCAAATTCAGAAAACCTTTGAAAATGAGATTGCAGACTGTGTGTATCGGGGTATACAATTGAAGGGTTTAAACAAAAATAGCACTTGTTAATGTTTATTAAAACTAAGAAAAATACTCCAAGAAATATCCATTTCCATTGAAAATTACTATTATTAATGTACAAACTCAGTATTTGGGTACATAGAAAAGCACAAATTTACGTACACAAAATGTGCATACAACAAATTTTTTATGCTTTACATTCGAGGCAATTCTATAATTAGACTCTTAAAGTCTATTACAGTTGTTGAATAGATATAATAGCAAATTATTGGTTAATAAAATACAAAAACGTATATAAATATGCACACAATAGAAAGAAAAATTAAGATGCTTTCATTTTTTTAATGATGCCAAAGTTTAAATTTGAATGCTATTGTAGACAAGGCATCTAACAAAATTCTAACTTTTATTAAAACATTTTTCTGGTACATTATATAAGAGAAATGACGAACTAACCGAAGATGCATAAATAATAGGAATGAATGTGCCCGAAGAAGTTGATTAGGCAATTAAAAGCCAGGAAGAGACTCGGGTGAATTACATTAGACATCCTTACAGGGAAAGCCGGATGAAAATTGAAAATGTACAACCCTGGATTAAACACAATTTTACCTTTAATCCTGTGTTAATGTTTCAAGTTTTCTTTTATTTGGTAATTTGATCATCTTGTCATTTTTGGACCTACAATAGTTTTTCAAAAGTGTATTTGTAGCTGATCGTACAAACAACTTCATAATTTTAGTTGATGAATGCCGCTCTCATGGTATAATACTTATTTCCTTGGATATCAGTACTTCCTGAGTAGCACGCAAAACAAACAAGCGTTGGTTTGATACTTTAAAAAATTCACTCTCAAATTCTCTCCCAATTAATTTTTGCAGAACAATAAAATTATGCATTATGACATTTACAGCATCCACAGCTGGGTACTTTAATCCACCTCTGTCACAATTATGGATATGTTGAAAGCCTGAATGAATAATTAGTGGCTTTTTAATAATTAAATTGCCACTACAACTTTCACATTTAATCCTTTTTAAAACTGAATGACAACAATAACCAGCTAAATATGTGATTAAAGGAATGTTATCAGAAATTGAATCTATGTCATTATCTGTGACCTGAATATGTGGAATCAATATGGATTCATAAACGCATATAATCACTATTATACATCAGTATATTTTACAGTAGAATCCGCGTATTGTAATTACTTCGACTCCCAGGGTTTGATAACAATAACCGAGTAATAATATTAACCAAAAAATCTGAAAAGTGCTGTTCTATAGATATTTGTAGCGTACAGATTTTGATTTAACCAAAAGAGCACGTTAGGCTTAGTTCAATAAAGTTATGTTTGTGAATTGTTGGATGCCATTGTAATACGATATATTATTAAACTTGCTGAATAATTGTCATAACCAAAGGAGATAAAAATAGGATGATCACAGATGCTGGGCCTTTGGTGATTCGAAAAGAATTTCGTAACCTAACAAATACTTCATTGGTTTTAATTACTTAAAGTATATTAAAAATGAAATTAACATACATTTTTCTCCCTTTAGCAACTGCGAGTGTAAAATTTAATCACGATAATCCTGTTACGAGATTCTCCTTGAATAAAATTCTTCAATCGTTCTCTACAAAATACACTTTTTTCTATCTGACTTCATACATAGAAATTTTTACAAGGCTGCCTTATCAGGCATTATTTTTTGGAATTACACGAAAATATAATAGTAACTAGTGTTCCAACGATAGTACGAAAATGTAACAGTAATTAATGAGCAAACGATAATACAGAAATATAACAATAACTAATGTACAAACGATATAATTCGAACTACTTTTAACAAATCCACTGATGAAACGCTCGCTCGGATGGCTTCAGCATTTTTTCAAACAAGACACAAATCGTATACCTTTTGATGGTGACGTCATATAAGGTTTGCGTATCAGTCAGAAGGCTTTATAATCTAGGAGGTAGTGCCCAGAGTCGCAGATGAGAACTAATATTATTTTTACTGACAATGTCTTGAAATTTTGTCATTTTTTCTTTTGACAATCTACTAAACCTAACAGGGGTCTGGAAGACACATCAACAACAATTTAAATAACACTCTTTCATGAACTTTAACACTACAGTTCACTTTTTGGTTTTAGATATAAATATTCAAATATGTTGGTAGGAAGTTGAATTTCGTGCACTTGTGTAATATAACAGGTTATTGGTGACAGTCTGAGATCAATCCTGAAAGAAAGGATTCAAGGATAACTCTCATGATTTGTTAAAATACATAGTTTGATTGGGATTTTAAGGCGCAAAGGGCCATCTGAATATGAAGGAAGAAAGAAAGCAATTGACCAAGAGAATTTTCATCTGCCCACCAAAAAGTAAATTTCGTTGGTTAGCATTAAAAAACAAGCTAACACAACGGGATTCACCATTTAGCGTAGCAAATGAACAATAAAACACACAAAGTGATAGGGATAAAGGAATGAAATAATTCAAAAAATATGCAACTGACCGTTAATTATGACCAACCCACCATCATAATTCCTTCCATCGATCCAAATCCAAATGGCAAATGCTGATGGTTCTCCAGGACTGCTAGAATCTTACATTAGATTGGCGACAAGATTGGCTTTGATGCTTCCTCAGTCATTACGATGAGGAAATTTCTCAGCCAATCACGATCATCAGCGATCAGCACCTTAATGTCACGCAGGGGCTAGTGCCAAAACCAGCTTGTGTTTGACCTGCTGTACAAGAGGGGAGCAACTGTTCGCCCGGCAAACGGGGTACCCTGACACAGGCCCTGATTTACCATTAGGCCCGTGAGGCACGGGCCTAGGGCCCCCATAATTTAGAAGGCCCATAAGTTTCAAAAGTATCTAAAAATTAAAAAAAAGTTTTTAAGTACGTAGTTACATAAAATATTGGGTATTTACGTAAATGAACGTCGACCGTTTCCCCCACTATCACATTCTTGTAATTACATTAATTATCTAACTATTATGTTTTTAATTTCCATCTGCTTTATTTTGTTTTGCCAAGAGTTATAAGTAATGTCACGATTTTCTCAAACTTTTTGGTGACATCTGTGAAACGGTCAACAGTCAAATACGTAAGTACCAATTATTGTTATAAAATTAGTTTTTGTGATGAACAAATAATATGAGGGAGGGGCCCCTTCCTGCGTGTTGTGCCTACTATACCAAATTTTCTAAATCGGGCCCTGCCCTGACACCACCATCGACGTGATGAATGAGAAATCGGGATTCATCTGATTAGGCAACCCTCTTCCACTCATCCATGGTCCAGTCTCGATGTTCCCGGGCCCACTGTTGACTATGACGCTTGGTCCTCAGAGAAACACGAGTGGGACATCTGCTGCACAGTCCCATATCCAACAGTGTCCGCTGAACTGTAAGTTCCGAAACACTTGTAGGTACCGAGACACTTAAAAGTAGGTTAAAATTTTTATAAAAGATGAGGGGCAAATTCTTTATCCTCCAGAATAATATCCTGGTACGATATTTATTTTTACTGGTATTTTGATACTAGATTCGGTTATTGTAGTATTATTTTACGCAATACACAGAACACACATTTTACACAGTACAATTTTGTAGAATTATAATTAAATCCGTAATTTACATTACAATCTAAATGTTGGCGTGGAAGTGTGGGTTTTATGGCACAAGACCCAGAAAAGGATTGTGGAAGTTTGGAGAATGGGGTGCCAACTCAGGTGTTGCCTCGCCATCTGACCATGGTTAAAAATTACCGTGCTGTCCTTGATCTTTCCCATTGGGATTGATCGCGGATCGTCGTCAATAATACGACGTTAATTAAAATACCTACAATTTAAATGACTCTCTATTCAAAATTGCTTCAAATCAGTTTAAATCAGGCCTTGATTGTTGCGGCTCTCGCTAAAGGTGCGTTCTCACGAATCAAGTTTAGTTGAGCGATTATAGTTTATCAATAAAAGTTAAATGGGACTTGAATCAGTTTTTGTTCTCACATTTCAATAGAAACTGATCAACACTTTAATAAGCGATAATATAAAAGTTACAGAGGTGTGAAAATTATTAGAATAATTGTGAAATTTACAGTAAAATCTTCTTATATTAAAGAAATAATACGTTATTTAGAAAAATATTGATACATTTAATATTTAGTGTGCATCCCCTTATTTTTTATTAAAGATTCGATACGTCTTGGCATACTCTGTATGAGTTTTTGGCAATTAGATTGTATTTCGTTGTCATGGTGCCAAATTTGGATGAGTCTTTCTAACAGATCATTCTTGTTTGTGATGTTGCATTTCTTTAATTTTTTCTTTGCAATGGCCCAAAGATTCTCTATTGGGTTCATATCTGCTGTTTCTAGGCCATGGAAGAGTTTATATATTTTTTTCATCCAAAAATTTGGTTACAGATTTTGCTTTATGGCAGGGAGCTCCATCATGCATGAATATGAAGTCTCCATTTGGAAACCAGTCTTTTAACTATGGAATTAGTCTTTGTTCAAGCATTTTTTATACTGATACTGGTTCATCATGCTTTCTACAATGTATAAACGTCCAGTACCCTGAGCAGACATTACGCTCCAAGCCATTACTTTAGTAGGATGTTTAACCGTTTGTGCTATGCAATTTGGGAAAAATTCTTCACTAGAACTTCTCCTGACATACTGACTGCTTCCTTCTGATATCGTAAACATTGATTCATCTGAAAAACATACCTAAAAGATAAAAAAATACGTTAAGGTATGAAATTTGTAGAGAAATATTCTTAAAAAATTTTTTAATCAAATTTATAAACAGTTTTGTATTTTTAGTCAGTATGCAAGAAACATGATTTTAGGAAAAGAAATGAACAACTTGAATTCAACTGATTCATTAAAGGAAAATTAATATTTCTCACCTTGCTCCAGTCATTTCCGAATTGTTCTTGCACAACTTTTGCCCAAGCAAGTCTCTTCTTTGCCATAGCAGATGTGATTTTAGCCTTTTTTCGAGGACGACGAGCACCGAGTCCAGCGGAGATGAGCTTTCTATGGATAGAAGATTCATATATATTTACTCCATATGCTTGCAGAAATATTTTTAGTTCATGACTAGTTGCTCTTCTGTTAGATTTAGCAATTTGAATTAATTTCCTTTCAGTTCTTGCAGTAAATTTACTTTTCCTTCCGCATTTCCCTACTCTATCAATTATAAACTAATGAAAGCCGCGAAAAGAATTGCTTTAACAATAAAATAATACCAATGCCAACTCATGAAAAGACAGAAAATACTAGCACAGCAAGCAGACGATTTTAAAATTTTATTTTAAATTCGTTTGTTAATCAAACAAATTCTTTATGCAATGCAAACAATTTGATTACTTTGGATCAAATATTTTTCTTTGTAAAAAATGGCATTATTTAACAAAATTATAACCCCAAAACTATTCTAAAGGAGTGAAAATTGATTGGATCAACAAAACAAATTACCTTTCATGAAATGTTGCAAGTATATACAAAATAAATCAAGAAAAACTGAACAAATCACAATTATTCTAATAATTTTCACACATCTGTACAATTGAAAAATTATTTATTTATAGAAAATCCCATTTAAAGTATCGAACTGGTGTAAAATTTTCCGAAGATTTCAAATCCGTTGATATTTTCACTCTATCTTTAACCATCGCGAAGATACAAACTTGGCCTAGAGAACAAAAAAAACATTTTTATTTTGTTTTAAGGGGGGGGGAATAAAATAAACCACAGCAGATCGTTTGGGTGGAAATATCTCGAAAGCAGATGGCGGATGACTCATCACTTGAATGATAAAGTTTGAACGGGGCAAACTTTTCTTGATCCACTTAAAAGTTGATCAACTCTAGTGAAACAAAGGTTCTCACTATAGTTTCATTCAACTTTTGTTGATGAACTATAACCGGTCAATTAAACTTGATTCGTGAAAACGCGCCTTAAGATAAGATGGGGAAATTGTACAACCAAAATCGATGCATACACCATTACTTGGAAACTACATTGCTCGAGATTTTAGATGCAAAGCCGGATGAATGTAGCATTGATAAGGATAATAGTTAGTTGATTTGTGATAGCCATATTGAAAATATTCTGAACATTTTTCAATTTGTATATGTTTAATGCAATTCAAAGTAAACACTATTCACTACTAATTAGTTTTTTAGGAGCTTGACGAATTCTTTAGGTGTTCCATATCAATACCAATTTTTTCAAATCAACGATCGCCTATTTTTAGTATTACTCAAAAAATGTTTAATTTGATAAATTATCTATTTGTATATGAATCCTATTTAATTTTGTAGTGCTTCGACATTTTATTAAATAATATTTTCTCTTACTGTTGGCAATCTTTCAACAAAAAAAGTGTCCCAATTACGTGCCTTTATGATGATTAAGTTATTTTTCTCAAGATATACAATTTCTGGGCGACATGAGGTGAATATACATTATCTACAATACCCCTTGGTATATTATCATTAACTATTTATTAAAAGGAATTGAAACTTCATTAAAAGTTAAATTTCAGATTAGATGCATTGTTTTTATCCTTATCTTTGAAGATTATTTACCTGTTTGGCTAAAATAATTCTTGTACTCAAATTTGTAAGTTTTTCAAACAATGCTATTTAAATTTTACATGTAAAACCTAGCTAAGGGATGTGTATAGAAAATGCTTTGATTTTATAAATAAAAATGATTTTTCATAAAGAATTGTAAAATGATACACTACAAAATATTTTTTACTATGAGTGGCTGAGTGGGAAAATAATTAAAATTAGTTTTCACATTTTTCAAATGAAGATTAATTACAAGTATAATTATTTTCTAATATGTAGGTTTGAATGTTATTTGCACATACTTTGAGATCATAAATTTAAATCAGTCTCATACCACTGTCTATTGACAATTTTCATTAGAAATTTGAAGATACCTGTTTTTGTTTCCTTGTAAGAACTGCGTTTAGTGTAATAAAAAATGTGTTGATCCGTTAAATGACAAAAATCCCATTCAAGGGAATTTTAATCTATTTAAAAAAAAAGGTGTTCTTTTGAATATTTGAATGGTTACTAAATACAGCAAAAGAAATAAAATCTTATAATTTTAAAACATTTTCAAGTGCACATTTTATTTAAAAATTTGTTTTTTATTTAAGTTTCTGCTTAGAACCACATTATGTTAGTAGTATTCTAAATATACTAACCATTTTCTTTATACAACATTTTACACTCCGATGCCAAAAAGTATAAAAAAAAAGGAAAGTAATGAAACAATAACATTAAGAGCAACTGTGAAAATAATGAATTTTTTTTAACAATTTTTAATATTTATGCTTGTATCAAATTTCTTTCGCGTTGGTTGGTTTTTGTGGTGCAAGAGCCATGCACTTATAACAGTTTTTCAAAGTTCATCATCACTTCCAAAAATGTAAAAGATTCAATTCACCATTACTAAATAATATAGCACATACTAACATTTTATATTGTTACTTATTTTAGCCATAACACTTATAATTTAATACCTAAATTACTTTCACTTAAGAGCCTCCTCACATGGACCCCAGATTTGTGTATTCGATTCTACATAGTACAGTACTCAAGCAATTTGTTTATAATTTAAAAATTATGAATTTTGTTCTAACTTTTCAGCTCTGCTTCAAAAATCTTTGAACAAAAATACAAGAAATGTGCTTATTGATTGATAACTTCATCTATAGATCTTGCTTGTCAGTTTTATTTTATTGTTGTCGGTTGGTTTTTATGGTGCAAGGGCCAAATTTGACCATACTGCACCAGGCGCAGAACATACAATATCAAGCAATGGACATACACACCCAGAGACAGTACTACTGTACTGACATACAAGAGAGAAATGCATTCAGGAAGCAATTGAACCTGCACCACATTCAACTTGCAGGTTGCTAGGGCAGCGGACATACACACAACCTTAGTGTTGTGGGAATACATTATTGAAATTTTAAAAATTGCTAACTTAAAGAATGAAAGTTGAAAAATATCCCAAATATTCACCACAAATAAAAAGTATGCATAAAATATACATTTGAGATCTACACAATGCAAATTGACAGAAAGAAAATGAACAAGTTTTTGTTGAATGGTATCTTCTAAAGTAACTTTTACCTTAAGAGTAAAATAAAAATCCTGTTTCCAGTGATAATTAATGTGATCAGACATACAATTATCCTATCCTATATGATATCAATTCAGTGACAAACAGATGGTTGGTAGTAAAAGTTAAAATGAGACATTTAGGTTTTTACAAGCAAAATATATCCTTAAATTATTTTCTTACATTCTTAGCTTAAAATAACAATTGAAAAATTAAAATTTTGATAATTCGTAAAATGTGTCAAGGCATTTGGGCTCATATTTAGTCAAAACATTTTTGTTTTCACCTAAATGAACTCACAATAAAGGAATTTAACGAGATATTTTTAACGAATTAAACAAATCAGCAGAACAATTTACCACACCAAGAAAATTTTCATTTTGGTTGGTCATGCAAAGGCTTCAAAAAAATTAATGAAAGAAACACATACATCACATCTATTAGAAAAAGACATATTTTTAAAACCTAAAATATTCTCAATTAATTTTGCTAGGTAGCATTAAAAACAAGCTAACTCAATGGAACTTGAAAATAATGAATAAAGTGAACAATACTTATTTAAGATTCAAATACGTGATTGAACGAAAATCTTCACTGCCCACCAAAAAGTGAATTTGTTTGAGTAGCATGAAAAACAAGCAAACTCGACTCGATTCACCATTTAGCAAAACAAGCGAACAATACATTATGAAACACGCCATGAAAACATTTAAATATGTAGGTAGTTGAATTTGTCACACCGGTGAAAGATAACATGCTATTGACTACAACCTAAGATCAATCCTGAAGGGAAAGATGCCAGACGGGTTGATTTGTATGGTGCAAGGTCTATATTTGGCCTTGCTGCAATAGACACGATATAATACATCAATAGATATGCAGATAATGAAATTTGTACTGACACAAAAGAGAGAAATACACCCAGGGAAAAATCGCACCCGAACAGCCTACAACTCACAGGTTGCTAATGCAGTGGGCATATTCAGTGTGACACGACAACCCCTGAAAGACTCAGGAATAACCTAACTCCAAATCTGTGAGTAAAATAAGCAATTGAACAAGGATTTTATCTGCCCACCAGAAAGTAAATTGACTTAGGTACCATCTAAACAGGTTAAAACATAATTCAACATTTAGCATCTTAAGTGAACAATACATTATTGCATACTCTCCAACATTGGTAACCCAGCCATCAGTAGCACTTCTTACCGACATATTACATACGACATACTAGTATCAATAAATTATTGATTAATCATTAAAATTAATAAAAAGTAACTAAATATTAAAATTAGTAATTAATAATTAAATAAAATTAATTAAATAAAATTAATTAATTCAATAAACTTAATTAATTAAATTAAAATATTATTGAATAATTAATTGAAACAAATAATTTTAAACAATATTCAAAATTATTGACTAAATACACTCATTGACATAAAAATTTGCGCACCAAGAAATAACTGTGGGATCGTAACGAAACTTAGCATGAAGGTACATGTCGGACAGATATGCAAATGATTAGAAATGCAGCGTGATTGCGCATTGCGTAATGCCACTAGAGGAAGTTGAACTTCGTTCTCCTTGGAGTATAAAACAGGCAAGCAGAGCTTGTTAGAGTGTACTTAATTTTTTGCAAAGGAAACGCTGAGGTAGACATGCCGTTACGACGCCATCGAAGACAATGTGAGCAGCTGTCAGAGTTTGAGAGGGGAAGAATCATCGGGATGATGGAAGCTGGGTGGTCAGCTCGGCGAGTAACTCGTGAAGTATGCCGTTCTGATTTTACTGTGAGAAGGTGTTGGGACCAGTGGACAGAAGAGACGTCATTTACAAGGCGACCAGGCTCAGGACGCCCTCGACAGAAAAGTCGTCGAGAAGACCGTCACATCATACGAAATGCACGCGTCGAGTCAACTGCCTCATTGGCCAATATCCAGATACAGGCAGCACCTTCACTACAGGCCCCTGTGTCTTCCCGAACCATCGCTGGTATCGTGACGCCCATTACGTGTGCTGCCAATGACACCCGCCCACCGACGCCTCCGTTAAGAGTGGTGTCATCCCACTACGGGATTGGACTGCAACGGAATGGAACCAGGTCGTCTTCAGCGACGAATCTAGATTCAATTTGAGTAGTGACGATAATCGTGTTCGTGTGTGGAAGCGAGGCCCCGTGGTGAACGCCTCAATCCTGCCTTCGCTTTACAACGACACACCGCTCCTATAGCTGGTGTGATGGTATGGGGTGCCATTGCTTACGATACACGGTCACCCCTAATATTGATCCTTGGCACAATGACAGCCCAGCGGTACGTCCATGACATTCTTTAGCCACATTTGATGCCACTCATGGCAGGGCTCCCAGGAGCCATTTTTCAACAAGACAATGCTCGGCCACACACAGCAAGGATGTCACAAGACTGCCTCCGCCACATTACCACCCTTCCCTGGCCTGCTCGATCCCCAGATTTGTCACCAATCGAGCATATCTGTGATCATTTGGGACGGCAAGTTGGACACCCTACGACCCTACGAGTTCGGTCGAACTAGAGGTGCGTTTACAGCAACTGTGGAACGAGATGTCTCAGGACATCATACGGAACTTGTATGCCTCAATGCCCGCTCGTATCGCATCGTGCATTCGCGCTAGAGGGGGTCCAACAGAGTACTAAAACTTCCATTCATTTGTACTTTTTTCTGCAATAAATGATACTTTTTCTATTTTCTAATCACTTACTTATATCAAAGTAGTACTTACATGTGTAAAATTTGGTTTCATTTTGACGACTTTTTCTTGGTGCTCAAATTTTTATGGCAATGAGTGTATATAAGTGAATGAATCTTATATTAAAGGTCACACAAACAAGTAACAAAACAAAGTGGCTTTTTTATTCTCTAGTTCAAGTCTCTAGCTTCAGAATCGTTGAAGATGGAGTCAAATTTTCAACGGATTTCAAATCAGCGTAAAATTCTACGCCAGATAGACATCAAGAACAGATTAATTATTCAATTATTTACCATTTGATTATTTAATTATTATTTTTATTAAATAATTAATAATTTTTTTAAGAGAATCATATTTAAGGTATCGATCTTGTGTAAATTTTCCGCGGATTTCAAATCCGTTGAAAATTTCAATCTATCTTTAACGATACCAATTTTACAAAAACGAACTAAACAATGCCAGTCAAAAATTTTGTTTGTTTTGCTTCCCTCCGCTCGAATTGTTTGGCGCAGGAAATGAAATGTTGCCGCTACAAGAGAAAAAACATTCCCCAACTGTTTGGGACCGCTATGACGATCGTCATGTAAATGGCGGCCCCGCCAATTTTCTCGCTCACAAACAACGCTCTCTAGGAAACCAACGTCATCTGTTTGAAAAACAACGTTTTAGTGACGTCATCCACAGAACATTATGGCTGCTAGATAACGGCTCCGCTTTCTTCGTAAACCGTAGCTTTACAGTCCTAACCATAGTCCTAGCGGAGGCGTAGCGGAAGCATCTTCCGAAGACGTCATTTCTGCAATGCGATCGCCTACGGTGAAAATGAAGGAAGAATGCTTTCCCATAGCATTTGGGGAAGGAAAAGCGAAAGCGGGATTGGGGCAGAGAATTTTCGGCGTTTTTTTGTACGAGATCCGCAGTTTTTCACTATACATCATCCGTAGTTTCGTAGTTTTCACATAATTTCCGTAGCAACTGCGGAAATTCCGTAACAGTTGGAGAGTCTGTATAATATAACAAGATATAAAAGACTCAAACATGTAGGTAGTTAAATTTATCGCACTAGTACAAGATAACAAGCTATTGGCGACAGTCTGAGATCAATCCTAACAGAAAGGATCCAAGATAACTCTCATAATTTTTTTTAAATACGTAGCTTGATTGGGGTTTTAAGGCACAAAGGGCCATTTAAATATGTTGGGAAAAAAAGCAATTGAACAAGAATTTTGTTCCGCTCACCAAAGAATTTCATTGGGTACCATTTAAACAAGCTAACTCGATATAATTCACCACTTCGCATAGCAAGTAAACCAATACATTTACAAAACTGATTATAAAAGAAACATTTTGGTTAAATAAGCTATTGTAAAAAAAATCTTCATCTGTCCACCAAAAAGAAAATTCCAATGGGTAGCATTTAAAAACAAGCTAACTCAACTTGATTCACCATTTAGCATAGGCAGGCTTAGAAAGGGGGGTGCGGTGGGTGCGGGCAGCCCCGGGTGTCCACACAGACGGGGGTGACAAAATGGCAAAATTTTGTTTTTTAATAAAATAATGGGAGTGGCTCTCGACACTTTAAAAAATAGTATACTTAAAACGAGTTTAATAACTTCATCTGACAATTAACTTTAATATGTCAACATAATGCGTATTAAAACATAAGTTCAGTCAACAAACGCCACGAAACTTGACTGAATTCGACAGTGCATAGTGGAAAGCGTATGGATGAGGGAAGTACTAGGGGTTCTCTTCAATTTGTACTAGAGGTGTCGACAGGGCCGGTCGGCGAGAAATTTATTGCAGATGCGAGATGATGATTTGCCACCCCCCACACACGTTTCAAAGATTCGCCTTATTGTTTGTATGTCACTCACTTTTCCGCACCGGGTACAACCTGACCTTGTTACGCCACTGAGCATAGGAAATTAACAATACAACACAGAAAATAATATAAAGGAATAAAATAGATAAAATAAGCAACTGACCGAGAATTTTCATCTACCCGCCAAAAAATAAATTCCGTTAGGTAGTACTTAAAAACAAGCTAACTCAACGTTATTTACCATTTAGCACTGCAAGTGAACTATATGTATATCAAAACGGGATATAAAATGAAGGAAAAATAAGCAAGTGAAGAGCCTTCATCTGCCCGTCAAAAAGTATATTCCGTTGGATAGCATTTAAATGTAAGCTAATATAACGAAACAAAGCAATTTGCAAGGCAAATGTATTGGAAAGAAAATCTTCAATTTTAAAGGAAAATATTATTGCTTACATAAATTTAGCTTCTAAATGAAAGAACATTAGGTCGGCACACAAAAGACGGCTGTTCTTTAAACTGATCAGCATTCATTCCATCGATCCAATCCAAATCGCAAATGCCGTGCCGATGTCTCTTCAGGACTGCTAGAATCCTACATTAGATAGGCGACAACAATGGTGAAATTATCACTTGCGTCTGCCGCCAGTAATGAACAGTCCATTTGGCTATATGCCCACTCTGGCTCTTAGGAACTAGCTAACTGCGCAAGCGCAAAGTTGAAGGATGAACTTTAATGGCGACTGTTTTGTGATTTCAATCTACCATAAATTACCAAAAATAGTAGTCCTTTTTGTTTGGAAGAGTTTAAGTTAGGCCAGGTGCAAACATCTGGTTTTTAAACGTGCGGTGCCGGGCACCGAAACCCAACTATGTACGCATAACTGTGAAATGACCCAAGTACTCATTTCGCACCATTTACGATTTATATTCTATCGAAGAAAACGTGTTTATTTCGCGAATTTGGTGCAATGACGTATATTTTGAAACAAAATAGACGTTACTAGATACGACCATTTTTTAATTATTATTTACATTCCATTTAATTAGACGTGCGTAGCCGCAACGGCGTCGAAGGCATGTTTGCACCATTGGATCTAATGTATCTCAGACCACACTTGCGTTGCCGCATGTTGAAAAACCGGATGCGTGCACCGGGCATTAGTGATAGGTATGGGATGTATAAGAAAGATTGGGCAAAAAGTTAGTGTGAGAATAGTGAAATTTAAAACAAAAAAAATTAAAACTGTACAAAATTTATCTAAAAATTAATTTTTGTTGAAAATTCTTAATTCTTAAACTACAGAACATTTAGACAACTTCTTTTTTCTTTTCCTACAGAAACTCGCCAATTTACTCTGATTATTCAAAAGTTCTTTAAATTTATAAGCAGAAATGATTTCGGTATTCCAGGGTTCACTGCTAGGAAACATTAACATTTGTGAAAAAATAACTCTTTTTTTTTAATAACCTCAAAGCACCTAAAAACTTGAACTCCATTTTAATATTACATTTCTTATGCACACAATGTTTAATATAGGAATATTTAAGGACAGTTGGAACAAACTCAACTTCTGTTAATAATTATATTGTGTTTGATAATATTGAAAATGAAATAACTATGAACAAAATGCATGTAATTTTATTCAAATGTTAAGAATTTGATCGTCGCACCAAAAATTATACTAAAAATCGTCTTCTCCTTGAAGACATTAAATAACAGTATTTGTAGATTGGGATCATAATTATCAGACAAGTGTTCCTCTTGGGCCATTGACCATTGTGTTACTTATAAACCTGCTCATAAGCGTGGTTTCTCTTTCAAACTTTCCATGTGATTAAAAATCTCGCATAGCCTATTTTGAACCGTCCTTCGTGTGATAGGTGAAGAAGCTCAATATATACTCACTCAAATTGTAACTTGCATTCTTTAAGATGTTATTTAGTATTGTAATCTGCTCAAGAAAAAATAAAGACACTTAGTCACAACGTAAAGGTTTTCTGGCTGTATTACAGAGACATTCCAATTTTGCAGAAAAAATTTATAATTGACAATGTTAATGTTTTATATATATTCTGGTAACTTTTTAATATGAATTTTATGTATAACATGTAATTTATAACAAATTTAGAAGGATTTAATTTTTTAAGACAATCTTGAAAAATGTTGAATTTGGACGATTTTGCATAAAATGAAAAAAGACCAACATTTAAAATTGTCTTGTTACCTTTCAAACTCTAAAATTTTCATCATTAGGTTTCTACCTTAGATTTACTCAATTATTTAAAAAGTATTTATGTCAAATACAACATTAAAACAAGTTACAAAAAATGGATGATGCAGTCCTTTCAGTTACACAACTTGAAATTTTAAGTTAATGGTCATTTAGGGTATTCACAAACTAGGATCAGGAGCAGTAGAGTAGTGTGCAAAAGCAGCCTCATTAATTACAAATCTTGTAAAGATGGAAAATATAATACAAATTTATTTTAGTTCTTCAAAAAGTTTTGCAATGTAAAACATTTAGTGTCAATATTTAGTAGATCCTAGAGACCTAGAAGCCCTCATGTATGTTTTGGTAGTCATGAGGCTATTTGGAAAGTTTCCTGTATATGTATGCCTTTTCAAAGCTATTATATATTATTTGTTCTGCTCAACTATAATGAACTTGTTGTGGTGTAAATCGGGTTAAAAAAAAAAGGTTAGTTGAATGAAAAAAAAGTTCGAGATCAAATTCCTCCATAGATTATCTGGATATAATATATTGGCCGCACATAATTAACAAAAACGTCTCGTGAAAGGCTAAGACAAAATCGGTTAAATGCCTGTCGTTTTGGAAAGAATAATTTATAAAGGTGGACTCGCCAGATGATTTTTGCCACCTCGAAGTTGACGCAGTGGGATGTCCTGTACATTGTGGATTCAACTACGAAGGAAATTCGAGAAATTGGAGGGTCAACATATTCTTTATTGTTCTTCTAAGGGACCGCTGGTCACTGTGGTCGAGTTCGATGGCGGAGTTATGGAAGAGACGTCCTTAGTTCCTTCAGAGAGTGTCCATGGCTCCTCATCAGGGGATCGGGTCGGTTACGAGAACCCGAGAACGACTTTGAGGTATTGGTCGATTTCGTTAATTGGTCAAAGAGAAATAGTTTCATAAGTATTCCATGAAATCTAACAGGGGAAGATCTGAAGATTTCCGTGGCTCGCAGAACAGCAAAGTTGGACTAGCGATGCACGCGATCCAAAGGGCACCGTCAATTATCGACACCATTAAAGTGTGAAGTCAAATCGAAGGTCGAAACACTTTTTGCACCCTCATCTCGATTACGGATGAATACGCGTTGATTTAATATTGAACGATTAAGAAATCGTAGTTTTGGGGTGATGTCAGAGCAGCGAAGCGAAGCTGTACAATCTCTCTGATTAAAACGGGGCGAGAAGATCATAGTTGTTGGGGTGCAAAACACCGCCGCAAACCCAAGGAGTAGTATCTCTGAAACTGAAAAAAGAGGGGTTCCTTAGCAGAAAAAACCAGTCCCTTCGTCCTCTTTACGGGATCGCCAAAAACGAGAGTCACCCCAATGCGAGGGGAAAATTAACGCCAATAAATTACGTATAGCACGCGGGAGAAAGACAACCGGGGTTATTCATTTATCCCAACGGAATGTTCAAAACCTCAGGAAGAAGAGAGCCAAATCACGCCAACATCTTCCGGTAATTAAGAAGTGTCACGTTGAAGGTTATAGTTTGGTGGATTTGACCTTGGAAGGTCGCCAATTGTCCAACCAGTGTAGGCAAAGTAGAGATGAGACCGTGTGAAGGATGAGGGGTCGTTATCCCCTAATCAAGATAGCACTCAAACCAGAAAATTCCAAGAAGGGAAAAAGCCTGAGAAAACCAATCCCTACCTACAAGATTTTCGTAGTTAGGAAGCCGGGAATGGGATCGAAAAAAAAAAACTATACAGGGAATCTAATTCTTACTCTCATTCCTTTTCCAAAAAATCTGGGGTGGAATGGAAAATAGTTATAACATGTGGGGAAGGGTAAGCCTTCACCACACTTGTAAAGAGATTTTAATAAACAGGTAAAAATAACGACATTATTTTCATTATTAAATGTTTTTATTAAGTGGGTAGAGACATTAGGCTATACGAAACTTCTTTTAAGGGTTCCTTTAAGGGGTCTCAGGACCCTTAAATCTCAAAATTTTCGATTTCTTGAAAAAAATATATGTGGAAGCCCCATCTTTTCTGAACATTTTGGTACTAAAAGTTTAACGATACTCCCAAAACTTCCGGAGTTATCGAGAAAATAATAAAACAACTCTGTTGAAAAATAAACAAAAACTTGCCACTGCCGCTCCCAACTTTTGACAGCTGGGAGAGCATTTCTAAAACATTCTTCTCTAGCTGAATTCTTATAGCAGAACAGCCACACTTAATATCAAAATAATCTTGTGAATGAGTAGTATAATAACAACTCAACTTCTATTTTTTCTTCCCTTGTTTGTTTATTACTTTGCGATTTTGAATTTCCACGTTTTTTCATCTGTTATGAAAAGTGTTCAAATATGGAAAATCGGCCAAAACGATCATCCGGAAAGAGACCGAAGAAGAAAAAAAAGATTTCAAGGAAATAAATTCTTGAAGAAATCTAAGTCTCAAAGTGGCCAAGTTATTTTTAAAAATCTTTCGCCAAACAAAAGTGCAGCTGCTAGAAAGTTGCCGACTGCACACAATGTTTCGCAGTCATTGGAAAACGATGTTTGCGTTGAATTTCATGGCTACAGATTAGTGGATATTTATTTATTGTTCTCACAACTATAAAAACATATCTGTTGCTCTGTTTGCCATGGGAATGTTAAGATTATTGAGAAATCCACTATTGGATTGTCTTCAAAATTTATTTTAGTTTGTAGACAGTGCACAGTTCAACAGAATTTCAATTCCTGTGAATTGATTGGACACAAAAAAAATGTACCAGAAGTGAACAGGCGGTCAGTGTTGGCCATGAGATTTATAGGCCAAGGGTTATCTTCACTCGAGACATTTTGTTCAAGTTGTGTGTTTGTGTTCTGAGACATGGGCTTCGGCATGTGTTTGCCAAAGCCCATGTCTCAGAAGGCGTACGACAAGATTAATTAAAAAATTGCAGACGTGAGTGAGGTGCTCGCAAATGCATCGACGAGGAAAGCTGCTGTGGAAGAAAAAATCATTGACGGCACCGTAAATTCTATTGCAGTTAGTGGTGATGGGACATGGAAAACCCGCGGTTATACATCTCTTGTCGGTGTATGTACTTTGATCAGGGCTGACTGCGTAAAAGTCGTCGAAGTCATGTCGTCGTATTGCAAGGGGTGCGACACCTACAAGGGCCCAAAGTTCGACCCTAAATACAGTGCCTTTCTGGCTAAACACCAGCATAACTGCAAAAAAAAACCACAGTGTGTCTGCTGGACAAATGGAAGTGTGCGGCATGCAAAGGATTTTCTGTCGATCAGAAAACAAGCATGGTTTAAAATACCAGCAGTACATAGGGGATGGAGTTTCCAAGACGTTTTCGGCAATCGTCCAAAGAAAGCCATATGGTTACAATGTTATAGTTGAAAAAATAGAGTGCGTGGGACATGTCCAAAAGCGAATGGGCAGCCACTTGCGTAAATTAAAGGCATCACTTGGTAAAAAGAAGTTGAAGTTGTCGGATGCAAAAACGATCAGTGGAAAGGGTCTGCTAACTGATGCTGTCATAAATAGGCTGACGGCTGCATGTATGGCTGTATATGGCAAAATAGCTACATATATGGCTGTATGTGACTTCAATGACTGATGCAAAAGCCGAGTTGAAATTATACGCGCTTTAGGTTTGAAGATCTGCCAGACAAATGTTGTGAAATGTATTACTATGGACAAAGTGCGCATTGCGACTGCAAAGAGGCGAGCAACCGAAGCATCTTTTGAAGCTCGTAAGGCCAAAAAAATTAAAGCAGCAGTAGAAATAGAACAATTTAAGGTTACTGAGGGCTGCACTTATGATCCTGGAGCTTTTTAATTAACCATAGTTTATTTAATTTCATTTTATGTTATTTTTCAACTTTAACTTTATTTTTCTCAAAACGCAACATTTTAGTTTGCGCGTTGGATTTCTCAGAAACTATTTATCATATTAATCTGAAATTTCACACATATACTCAAAATGAGTTCCTTTATGACCTATACATCAATTTTCAGACCAATTATTAACAGAAATTTGTTTTAACAAATTTTTCAACGTTAACTTCATTTTTCTCAAAACACAATATTTTAGTTTGCGCGTTGGATTTCTCAGAAACTATTTATCATATTTATCTGAAATTTCACACATATACT
Source organism: Metellina segmentata (assembly GCA_947359465.1). Lineage (NCBI taxonomy): Eukaryota > Metazoa > Arthropoda > Arachnida > Araneae > Tetragnathidae > Metellina > Metellina segmentata. The sequence goes on along the minus strand of OX375872.1, from coordinate 124,690,546 downwards.
CAAAATGAGTTCCTTTATGACCTATACATCAATTTTTAGACCAATTATTAACAGAAATTTGTTTTAACAAATTTTTCAACGTTAATTTCATTTTTCTCAAAACACAAAATTTTAGTTTGCGCGTTGGATTTTTCAGAAACTATTTATCATATTAGTCTGAAACTTCAAACATATACTCAAAATAAGTTCCTTTATGACCTATACATCAATTTTCAGACCAATTATTAAGAGAATTTTGTTTTAACAAATTTTTCAACTTTAATTTCATTTTTCTCAAAACGCAACATTTTAGTGTGCGCGTTGGATTTTTCAGAAACTATTTATCATATTAATCTGAAATTTCATACCTGTACACAAAATAAGTTCCTTTATACATATACATCAATTTTCAGACCAATTATTAACAGAATTTTTTTTATCAAAATTTTCAACTTTAACTTCATTTTACTCAAAACACAACATTTTAGTTTGCGCGCAGGATTTCTCAGAAACTATTTACCATATTGATCTGAAATTTCACACATGTGCTCACAATTAGTTCCTTTATGACTTATACACCAATTTTCAGACCAATTATTAACATAATTTTTTTTTAGGAGTTTTAGTTAAAAAATTTCTTAAAATTAAAACATTTAAAAAAAAATTTATTTAAAAAATATTTTCTGTTTTTAAATTTCTTAAAAAGTGTGTATAACATCGAAACTGAACAGTTTTCTATTAGATAAAATTAATTTTGTACATTTTGATCAATTTTGTACTTTATAATCTTGCGCGCAGTAAAATATTGATATTAAAAAGTGTCCAATTTAAATTTCTTAATAACTTTTTTAAAACATTTTTTAATTAAATAAAAATTTGAGAAACAATGTAAATATATGTGAATATAAAATGGTAAAAGTTTAAAAATTCTGCTTTGTTTCATTAATAAGTTATATTGGTTTGAAAAAGGATGTTTTTTTTGCATACATGGATAATTTTTAAGAGTCCTGAGACCCCTTAAAGTTGAAGTTGAATTTTAAATCAGATATAAAATCAATGGATGTATACATCTTGGATGAAGCATTTCATTATAGATGTTTCTTTTTCAGACACCAGGGGGCTCCGCCCTTTCTCGCTTACGCTTGCCAACCTTTTTTTTTTTACTTTAACACTTAATGCACCCCAAACTAATAGTCGCATCAGTGAAAAAAACCTTCTCCATCTTGTTCCATGTACAACTTTAAATAAACCGTGTTAATTTCGTAATTTTGCGATCTGTACTTTCCCGGTAAACCGTTTTAGAACAGATTGAAAAAAGCGAGCCTTTTTCCTCGCCAAATAAAAAAAAAATCGTTTTTATGGCAATTGTTGCTACGAATTTAATATCAGGCAAACACGGTAGTCAAAAATACATCTTGCCTGGACAATTTTGAACAAACCATGTCAATTTGGTAATTTTCTGATCCCGTACCGTCGTCAATAGCCCGTTGTGTTGCTTTAGTACGACGTTAACTAATAATTACCAATTACTATCAAAATGAAAAGAGCAATATCCAAGAACAAAAATAATATTTATAAAGCACAAATTTTTTTTTATTTCACAGCAAAAAATTATTTTTTTAGATGTAAAAAGTTGACACAAAAAAATCCACTACACAGACGTAAACATAAGAGAACACGCATTTCACACAATATGAAAGATAATTAATATTTTAAATGGTAAATGGAGGCAAATTACCAAAAATCTCTTTTTACCAACCAGAGCATATTCTCTCTCTCTCTCTGTTGGGCAATAGGAAAAACCCTAGATGACTCAACAGAATCTTCCCCTTGATAACATAAAATATGCACTACGAATCAGAATTGAAACAATATAAATACAATACGAGTAAATGGATACAAATATTGTTATCTACCAAGTTTTATATCCTGAGCTGTACTGTTATCACTTGCTATTGTTGAGATTCAGCAGGTAAAAAAACTTGCACAGCAGTAAAGAATACGTAACAGATCATAAATGTAAAAAAAAAGCCATGTTTCTTAAAATCTTTGTTTACCAACCAAAAAGTAAATTCTATTGAATAGCATGAAAAAAGAAATACTCACTCAACAAAATTTACCATTCGATACAAGTGCAAAAAAAAGCATGTTTAGAGATCAAAATAGAAAAATCTGAAAAATACACTCATTGCCATAAACATTTGTGCACAAAGAAATAACTGTGGGATCGTAACGAAACTTGGCATGAAGGTACATGTCGGCCAAATATGCAAATGATTAGAAATGCAGCGTGATTGCGCACTTCGTAATGCCACTAGAGGGCGTTGAACTTCGTTCTTCTTTCAGTATAAAACAGGCAAACAGAGCTTGTTTGAGTGTACTTAATCTTTTGCGAAATAAACGCTGAGGTAGACATGCCGTTTCGCCGCCATCGAAGACAATATGAGCAGCTGTCAGAGTTAGAGAGGGGAAGAATCATCGGGATGATGGAAGCTGGGTGGTCAGCTCGGCGAGTAGCTCGTGAAGTATGCCGTTCTGATTTTACTGTGAAGAGGTGTTGGGACCAGTGAACAGAAGAGACGTCATTTACACGACGACCAGGCTCAGGACGCCCTCGACAGACCAGTTGTCGAGAAGACCGTCACATCATACGAAATGCACGCGTCGAGTCAACTGCCTCATTGGCCGCTATCCAGATACAGGCAGCACCTTCACTACAGGCCCCTGTGTCTTCCCGAACTATCGCTGGTATCGCGGCGCCCATTACGTGTGCTGCCAATGACACCCACCCACCGACGGCTCCGTTAAGAGTGGTGTCGCCCACTACGGGATTGGACTGCAACGGAATGGAACCAGGTCGTCTTCAGCGACGAATCTAGATTCAATTTGAGCAATGATGATAATCGTGTTCGTGTGTGGAGGCGAGGCCCCGTGGTGAACGCCTCAATCCTGCCTTCGCTTTACAACGACACACCGCTCCTATAGCTGGTGTGATGGTATGGGGTGCCATTGCTTACGATACACGGTCACCCCTAATATTGATCCTTGGCACAATGACAGCCCAGAGGTACGTCCATGACATCCTTTAGCCACATTTGATGCCACTCATGGCAGGGCTCCCAGGAGCCATTTTTCAACAAGACAATGCTCGGCCACACACAGCAAGGTTATCAAAAGACTGCCTCCGCCATATTACCACCCTTCCCTGGCCTGCTCGATCCCCAGATTTGTCACCAATCGAGCATATCTGTGATCATTTGGGACGGCAAGTTGGACACCCTACGACCCTACGAGTTCGGTCGAACTAGAGGTGCGTTTACAGCAACTGTGGAACTAGATGTCTCAGGACATCATACGGAACTTGTATGCCTCAATGCCCGCTCGTATCCCATCGTGCATTCGCGCTAGAGGGGGTCCAACAGAGTACTAAAACTTCCGTTCATTTGTAGTTTTTTCTGCAATAAATGATCCTTTTTCTATTTTCTAATCACTTACTTATATCAAAGTAGTACTTACATGTGTAAAATTTGGTTTCATTTTGACGACTTTTTCTTGGTGCGCAAATTTTTATGGCAATGAGTGTATTTCAAGTGTATATGAGATTTTTATATACTGAAGATTGTTGGGATCAAACTTTCTTATGATCAAAGGTGATCCCACTATGAATTATGTCGAGGTTTTTCTGCAATACAAGCATGAGCATAACTAGAAATTCTCCATCATTGTAAAACTGGCTCAAGGGAAATGTTATGCTGAAAATGCACACATGCAGAAAACATGCATTACGAATCATAAATGTGATATCCAAAAGCATAAATATAGGTAGTCAAACCTTGTTAAGACGAACTTCATGGGACAGTAAAAATAATTTGTGTTAACCGTAGTTAGTATTTACATTACTTAGGTACTGTGTAATTCTTGGCTCACAGATTAAATTGTATTCATCACAAACATTATACAAGTGGTAATTTTTAATTAGCGTCATACTAGAGCAACACAACGGGCTATTGACGACGTTCCGGAATCAATCCCTTAAGGGAAAGAACCGAGGTCAACACCTCGTACCTTTGAACCACGGTCAGATGACGAAGCAACACTTGAGTTGGAACCCCACTATCCAACCTTCCACATCAACCCAACGTGAGGACTTTTGGTCACGACAGATTTAAGGTGTACCAGCCGCCTTTACACCATACGCTTACAAACATCCATACCCGGACCCGGATTCGAACCAGGAGCCTTCCGATCTAGAGGCTAACACCTTAACCACTATACCGTTTGGTCGGCACATTATATAAGTGATTAGTGATAATAACAAGTGATGAGTGACAAGTGATTGATTAATTCTTGATTACACAATTGAGCAGATGAATTTTAATTGCGACACAAAAGCAGAACTATTTCTAAGCCAGCAGTAACTGCTTTAAAAGGCAAGCTTATTTCTTGGTCTATAGAATCTTTATTTATATTCTTTCTTCTTCACTCTCTTCCACAAATAAATCTACAATTTGGAGTCACTTAATACTTCTGATAATTTAAAAGAATCCATTTGGATGAACACACACACTTAAGTCTTCAAAACGTATTTATTGATTAGAATAACCCCGGGTTCCCACTCTTTTTTTCTAACTATAAATAAGGACTTTCTAAGCACTTTCTAGGACAAAAGAGGACTTTATAAGGACTCAAATTACAATGTAATACCTAACTTTCGACCAAATGGGGATGCTCTTACAGATTAGTTAATCTTACAAGAATAGTAGTATGTAAAAAAAATCTATTTTCTAAAAATTATACATAAAATGCCACACAAAAATGAGATTTTTCAAAATAAGCTGTCTGATTTTTATAAAATTCAGCAGTTAATATATGGGCATTTACGTGTACACGTATTAGTGATATGTGTAAGTACATAAACAAATTATAGAATGGAGACCGCAAGAAAAAAACTTTGGATGTTTTTCTTTTATGTGCAGTGCATTTGCTGTTATAAAAAGGGAAAGAAAGAGTTAAGTTTGATGAGGAACGGACTTGGTGTTGTCGATCTCAAAGTTGCTGTTGCGAGTTTGATTTCGTTTTCTTATTTCGTATTATTTTCATATTGTTTTGTTTTTACTTTTTAATGGTCTTTAGGGGAGTGTATGAGCAATTTTTTAGCATATTGCTGCTCATGGGTAGGAAACACCATTTTGTGTTGTCTGGGTCAGGTTCCTCCCTGATCCACCAACACTTTCATTTTCAAAAATTTCCTAACCTTTTTATTTTAAATTTCTTTTTGTTTTTGAAATTACAGTACTTACCTTGCTGTTTCTGCAGCTTCAGCCTGCTTATGAAATGGAAATTTCTCACATCAGTAATTATTTTATAATACACTTTCATAAATTCATAATGAAAATAAGAAGTAAATTTATTTATTGGCACATCGGAGGTTTCAATAAAATAAAATTAGTGGCAAACTATTAATTCACAAAAAGGTAGTAAAAGGATTGCAAGTTGCATACGTTAGAGTCAAATTTGACTAGATCGGAGACGGAACGAGTTTCGAAGAAAATATTTTCAAGTGAACCAAAACGGATCATAAGAGTTATGTAAAAACTTATAAAAAGTAATAAGTTAAGTAATAAATTTATAAAAAGGTTTAAAAAATAATATGCAATTTTATTGAATAGATATTCAACTAGTTGCCACTGTCCCAGCCTAAGCCATTCGGTGTATTGCCACATAATTTTGAACCACGGTGAGATGACGAGACATCTGAGCTGGCGCCCCACTCTCCAAACTTCCACACGTATCCAACGTGAGGACTTTCGGCCACGACAGATTCAAGGTGCACCAGCCGATTTACGCTTACAAACATCATTTTAATGAACCAAAATTAATTTGAAAATAATCATGCAAACTGACAATGGAAACAGATTGCGCATGGCATAACAAAAGCAAAGTGTAATTCAAGCACAGTCGGCCATTGAATATTTGTCACCCGGATACAAAGAGAAAAAAATTACAAAGCATAGAAAAATTACTTTCATTTTCGGTCAGCGGCCAAATACGACAAGAGTCCGAAATTTTCAGTTTTCAAACGACTTTTCCCGATCTATGAAATTCCCCAACTATTCTCGGTTCTCCAGCACTCTGGTTTACGTTTTTGTAATCTTTTCCTCCAATGTTTTTTTTTTTAATCGCTAGTTTTTTTTTTTCGGAACTGATAAACGATTGCTTCAAATTTTCAAAGCAGAGAGAGAGAGAGAGAGAGAGAGAGAGAGAGAGAGAGAGAGAGAGAGAATCACCCCTGAAAATCTTAAAAACTTTTTTTTTTCTGACATAGATTTTACAAAGAATTATAAGCACAAAAAAGTTGGATTTAAAAAAAATTGCAACACATCGGGTTGCCACTCAGACAGCAGTATTAATTAAAATAAATTATCTTTATATTGTTTTTGATTCACCTACAAACTTAAAAATACACTTCCCCGTAATTATAATAAATTTTTAAAACATTGCACTCGCGGGTAACTGAATAAAGCAAAATTAATTAACATTTGATGATTGTATTCTAGTGTCCTCTATCAGGGCAACTATTTTGTGCATTGCGAGAGCCACTCACAAATTGAAAACAGACCAATTTTCATGGGTTTTAAAGTGTATTATGTGCTTATCAAGAGTCGATCGACGATTTGTATATTGCGTATCAAGGGTTGCCATTCAAGCAAGCCAGTTCCCGAATCATCACCAAAACCGTACTTGTAAGCAGTTTTGTCGCCAATTAGCCGCTAAAAATAGGTCGGAAATATTTTTTTTAATATCGTCATTTGAAAACTGAATTTTGTTTTCAAAGGAAAATAAGCGCTTTCTAAGGACTATTTAGGATAAGTAAGCACTTATAAGGGCCCTTAGAAATGGAAGGTCAAAATAAGCACTTTCTAAGCACCAGTGGGAACCCTGAACCCGCTTTCTGAGTAAATATTAGAATACACTTTTTGATGAGGATTGGAATTTAGTTTGTATTATGTGAGTTAGTCTTAAAGCCACCTACAAAAAAATACAAGGTTTGACCAAACAATAAAAAAGCAATTGCACACTAATAAGCAAAGAGAAAAATCATCAAAAGTATTATACCTAAATAGGAAAAAAAAAAGAAGCAAATGCTATTTGCAAGCTGAAAAGTATATTCTGCTGGTTAGCACTCAACAGAACGTACTATTCGGAAAGTTAAGAAATAAGAACAGTCACGGTATAAATTCCAAGTATACCAATAGTTATAAATGAAAGCAGATACAAAAATAGATACCTAAATTTTAATATTGTGTGTATTAGTTTATATTTTGCAGGAACATCCAATTGGATTTTAGGATTAAACAACCAATTAAATACATAGAATAACCAGCTTTATTTAAGATTAACACGAAAACGCAATACACAAAAGAAAAGTGACAAGAACAGAAGTAGTAGAAGTTGTTTTAACATCTCGCGGTCAACAAATCAAAACCTTACACAGTTAAGGACACAATAAATGTTTTGCATTATATTCAAAACATACATTCTTTAATACCAATTTCCTTGCACAAAAACTGAAACCGAGGTTTCGAAAGGGGTTTGGTCAGAAAGTCTGCAAGTTGTTTCTCGCTACAAACATGTTCAATGTTCACAGCACCTTCCAGGTGTTTCTCACTAACGAAGTGAAATCTCACTTCGATGTGTTTGGAACGCTTGTGAAACTCGGGATTCCTTGCGAGCTTTATTGCACTCATGTTGTCAACCATGATGCTGGGAATAGAGCTCAGTGTGGTCAGTTCATTGAACAATCGTATCAACCACATTATTTCTTTCGTGGCTTCACAGGCTGCCACATACTCAGCCTCAGTGGTGGACAGTACAACACTCTGTTGTTTACGGCTTGACCATGTAATAACACCACCAGAGTACATACTCAAGACACCAGATCTTGAACGCTTTGTTTCGACATCCCCGGCATAATCTGCATCACTGTAAGCCCGAAGTTCCCCAGGTCTTATGTCTGAATTATATAAAAGTCCATAGTTAATGGTGCCTTTTATGTACCTAAAAATTCTCTTTACAGCTTGCCAATGAGAATACATTGGTGATTCAAGATGCTCCGATACCACGCTCACAGCATAAGCAATATCTGGCCGAGTCACTGTAGAGAGGTACAAAAGGCTGCCCACTGCTTCCCTGTATGGTTCTTTTCCATCCAACTTTTCATCACTACTTGAATTACACTTTTCACAAGGAGTTGCAACAGTGTTAGCATCAGAAAATCTAAATTTGTTAAGGATTTTCTCAACATAGCTTGCTTGAGTGATGAAAATTGAGCCATTACTTAACTGGTTGATTTGCATGCCTAGAAAACAGTCCAATGAGCCAGTTGTAATTTTAAATTCCCATCTCAATAACTGTACGAAGTTACAAACTTCTTCATCAGACCCAGCTACCAGTCCATCATCTACGTAGATGGCCACCAGAAGTTTTTTACCTTCTTCTTTCCTGAAGAAAAAACATGGATCTGCAGTGCTGCAAGACATATCTTGACTTTTGATGAAGCCCACAAATCCCTTGTTCCAGCATCTCGGTGCCTGTTTAAGTCCATATAAACTCCTATGAAGCTTGCAGACATTCCCCGATCCATCATCGAACCCTTCAGGCTGCTTCATATATGTTTCCTCCTTAAGTTCTCCATAAAGGAAAACAGTTTTCACATCAAACTGCAGAAGTTGGAGCTTCTCCGCTGCTGCAACACTCAATACTGCTCTAACAGTGTCCAATCTGGCCACAGGACTAAATGTTTCATCATAGTCCTGCCCGTGTTTTTGAACATAGCCCCTAGCCACAAGTCTTGCCTTATACCGGTCAACACCATAGACTTCTAATATAAGTAGACTGAGCATCGCTATTCAGAAGAGCTTCGCAAAGCGTCCGCAACATGTTGTCAGTAGTCACGTGACTGCTCCACGAAAATTCAGCTTGGATGCTTGATTTGGCCTTTTATCGCCTCTCTTGGCGACATTTTCTTTTAAAAGTTAGCGATTCGATGAGTATAATACTGAGTATTTCTGGAATTTGAGTTACATTTAAAAATTTTTGGGCAATGCAAATGAATATTTACTTTTTCACTTCTGAATATATTTGAATTCGTATCACTTTTTAATGCTTTTAGTTTTATTATAGAATTAAGTTCTAATTGGGATTAAGGTTAGCCAGTATACTTAAGATAAATAAATTTCCGTCAATAGATTAATTTCATGTTTTATATATAGTTTTTCAACTGTATTAGGTGTGGAGAAATTATCTAATTTAATTTCAGAAAATATTTCAAACTTTTGGAAAAAATTATTGAGGTCAGCATGAGTTGGAATTAATTGAAAAATAAATACCCGTATTTTGAAATAACTTACATTAATGTGCATGATATTGAATATGCATAATACTGAATGCTCCTTGAATTTGAGTTACATTTTACTATTGTTGGGCAATGCAAATTAATATTTACTATTACACTGCTGAATGTTTTGAATTCATATTAATTTTTAATGTTTTTAGTTATTTGAGCGTTTTTATAATTAACTGAATTTTTCATTGGGATTAAGGTTAACCAACACATTTACGAACAAAACAGTACGCTTGAGATAAATAAATTGCAGTCAATAGATTGCTCTCAGGTCAGGAGTTCAGATTAAAATTTGGTATAAGCATGAATAAATATTTTACTGATGCATAAAATAAAAATACTGGAAACAGATTAAAAGATTCCCTGTTCATATGACGTTTGGGTAACCATTAAAGCTTTCATTGATATTATGGATTCTTAATTGCTTACGTTTCCATAAGCACAAATTTATTCAATGAGTTTCGCATAAAAATATTAACGAAAAAAGTTATACATATAGTCTTTAAGATTGAATGAAACTATTTTAAACCATACCCTTGATGTTAGCTATTTTGCAATTTTAGATTTCTGGTTCAAAAACTAATTAAGTTGCAAGACAATTTTTATTCTTTTAAGCATGTACAAAAGTTTGGTAAAGATTTTTATACAGAATTTTTATTACTTTGTGTGTGAAATCAATATTTTATAAATACAAAAGATAAATAAGAAAGAGTAAACGAATGAAATTTATTGACACATTCATCACATTTTAAATGAATTAAAAGACAGAAACAAAATTCTTCGATTAATTAATTTAAACGATTTTCTTCTTTCGTTATCTTGGGAAAACTAATAAATGGAACAAAATAAAAATTTTAAATACATAAGAACTGAATAAATGAGTTTTCAGCAGGTGCACATCTTTACAAGTTCTTATTACAAGTAAATATAAATTGTTTTACTTATAGTTCTAAAACAATCATAAATACAAATTCACAATTATAATACGGCTTAGAAAATGCTTTAATCCTGTTTCTAACTAATTGAATTTATTTAATATATAATTAGAAGTTTCAAACGTCATATTTTATTTTAAATATTATTCTTATGTAATTACAGTTTGCACAAATGGGTGGATACAAAACAATTTTTCTCAGCAAGAAAAATAATTTATGTGATGTACTTAAGTTGATGTTACCAAATTCATAACATTTTTATCGTGAGAGACGAAAGAATATAGTACTCTTAGTTGCCAAAACATAATCGCCAAGAAAGAGAACGATTTCGCACAAGTTTTTACATTTCGGTTAACTATTTTTAATATTTTAAGACAGTATAAATTTCAATTTACAATTAGAAACACACTCCACCCGTTATTTTGTTTCAAACATTATTTTAGATACATACTGATTGCAAATGTATGAAATCTTTTCATAGAACGGGAAATGTCCGCAGGTTGTATTTATTAATTTCTAAGTTAGAATATCCATTTTTATCATACTACAGGGTGTCCTAAAAGTTCCTGTGCTGACTATTCGTGAATTTATTATACAAAATCAAAATTGTAAAACAATTATTTTTATGCTAATAGTGAAAAGTACTTTTAACATAACGTAGGAAAAAAATATGAACTTACATTTGGTTATCGTTGACTGTACGATCCCTCTTGGCGACTTTTCAAACAAAATCGCCAAATTTAAGATGGCGTTGATGAATAAGCCTCAAACAGCGAAATTCTCTGAATGTGTGATAAATTCATTTTGCAATTAAAAACAAAATGACGTGGAACTTTATCATCGCACAACTTGAGTGCGAAGAAAATCAAATGATAAAAATTAAAGCGCCGATAAAAATATAAGCAGACGATAAAATTCAATAGTTTAAAAAAAACACGGTCAATAATTTTTTTTTTTAAGTTGAAGCACGGGAAGTTTTAGGTCAACCTGTAGAAAGTATTGAAAAATACAAATGTGAAATAAATGTTTTTCGCTCACCTGTGAAATGTAATGTTTCCACCTTTAATAATTTGGAGTTACATTCATATATGCATAACTGTAGATCCATTTTAACTTGAGTATTCAATGCATTTGCTACTTGCTAAGGAAGAAGGAATGCGCAAACAATATGCGCGAAGAGAGAAGGAGTCACGTGACTGCTGATTTTGGTCATATGATCATGCGGACATAAAAAGGTTGCCATAGCTCACTCTACTATTATATCTCCTCTATGGTCAACACTGCCATCAAGTTTGGTCTTAACTCGAAGAACCCAGCGATTAGATATTAGCTTATTTCCATGTGGCAAGTCAACAAGTTCCCAGACTTCATTTTCAGCCAATGATGTCATCTCTTCATTCATGGCTTGACTCCATTCATTAGTATTTTCTGATTTCATGGCTGAAGCATATGATTGAGGAACATTTGTGTGCGCAAGCAGAACATAATCTTTCAGATAAGCAGGTGGCTTGACTTTTCTCTTTTCTAGCCCAGATGTTTGTGGCTGGTCAACCTCTTCATTAGTTTTTTCCTCTGGCGATTGTGGTTGGTCAACCTCTTCATCTGTTTCTTCCTCTGGCAATTCACTCCCACAAGCATCAGAGACTACAGGTTTTTCATGTGGCATCACACTCAGCTGCACTTTATTATATAATGCATCTACTTTTTCAAACATTACATCTCTATTCAAGATAAATTTGTTCTTTGCTGACAACCAGATACGATACCCATCTCTTTCACCACAGTAGCCGACAAAGAGCCCCTTTTCACTCTTTGAGTCCCATTTTTGTCTTCTCTGCTTGGGTACATGTACAAAACACTTTGTCCCAAACACACGCAGATGACGAATGTTAAAGGATTTTTTGAGCCAAAGTTCTGCAGGTGTTTTGCCATTGATGGCAGTAGGGCCAGTTCTATTCAGAACATATGCAGCTGTATTAACAGCTTCAGCCCACAGCTTTACCGGAAGATTCTTTGTGTGCAGTATGGACCTTGCACTCTCCACCAAAGTCCTGTTCTCCCTTTCCGCAGCTCCATTTTGTTCAGGAGTGTAGGGCATAGAAAATCTGATGTTGATCCCTTTGGCATGAAGAATTTCTTGGACATCTGTATTCTTGAATTCTCCTCGACCATCACTTAGGAACTCTTTGACAATGTGTCCAGCAGTCTCCACTTCACTTAAAAATGTTTTCATGCAGTTCCAGCTACTTCACTTTTAGCTTTTATAAAAAATACTCTGCGAAACTTTGAAAAATCATCTTTAAAACAGACAAAATATCGTGAGCCCCCTACAGAATTCTCCTGCATAAGTCCACAAACGTCTGCATGGATAAGTGCTCCTGCCTCTTTTGGTCTATCTGATCTAGTTCCAAAACTTGCTCGATGCTGTTTTCCAAACATGCAGCCGTCACAAAAGTTTTCTTTTACATCAACCTCAATTCCTTGTCGACACAGATATTTTTTTACGTGTTGCTTGTTTTGGTGACAGTCTTTCATGCCACAGCTGTGCACTTTCCTTTTTAGATGCAACGTACACATTTTCTGCTGTTTGAGGCACTTTGACCCTCATTTCAAGAGCATAGAGTCCTCCAGCTGACCTTCGACCTCTCAGTCTCTGCACACCATTTCTTGAAAATGTACAATTTTCCTTACCAGCATCAAAATGGAAACCTTTGTCAATGGTCTGCCCAACTGAGAACAGGTTTCTGTCAATTTTAGGAACATACCACACATCTGTTAGATGATTCTGTTCCCACTTGCCATGTATCAGCATCTCAACACTTACAGTTCCTTTGCCATATGCCAAAATGTCTTCACTGTTCCCTATTCTTATAGGCTTTGGAGTCACAAAAGTTTCAAAATATTCTTTTCTTTTGGTCATATGTGCTGATGCACCTGAATCAGCTAACCACAGTTCATCGTCTGGAACACCTTCAAACACACATATGAAAGCATCCCCACCAAGCTTCTTAGAAAAATTTGTTCTTTTGGGACAGTTTTTAGCAAAGTGGCCAACCTTGTGGCATTTAAAGCACTTCCTTTCAGGTTTTCCATTACTAACATTTTTCGTATTAGCAACAAGGGCTGCAGAGTCATCATACCTTTTAGGAAGTCGCATTTCAATCAGTCGGAGACGTTCTGTCAACTTATTTAAAGTTCTTTCTTCAATTGGGACAGACTCCCAGACACTTTTAAACTCAAAGTACTCTTGGGGTAACGTTGACATAATTCGACTCATCAGCAGCAGATCAGGAAGTTCTGTTTTCACCAGTCGTTTAAGTTCATCGTTGAGCTCACAAAAATTCTTTTGCAGACGTGACACATGAGTCACAATATCCTCCATCGGATCTTTAACACTGCTAAAGAATTGTTCCATCAGTCTATCCACACGCTGACCAGAGCTTTGCTCATACACAGACAACAGCTTGTCTCAAATTGACTTTGCAGAGTCACATGTCGCTGTCAATTCTAGGTTTGCATCATTCATACATCCCACAATAATTAATTGTGCAAGAGCATCACTCTTTTTGAATGACTTCAGCTCCTTTTCGTATGCTGTAAACACCTCTACGCCGGCAGTTGCTCCAGGATCGGTCGGGACAGTGAATTGTCCTGTTGTAGTGTCCAAGACGTCATTATGTCTAAGCAACAGTTCAATCTGTCTCCGCCATTTCGACCAATTTCCTTGTCCTTCAAGCTTTTCTATGTGTGGTTTAAAATCCATTTTCGGTAACAGCAAAGTCAAAAAATAGTCTACGATTTATCACGTACGTACTAGATTTACTTTAAATGAATAACTACTTACTGCTTAGTGGAAGAGAGATAAGCCCATAACCAATTGAATTTTAGGATTAAACAACCAATTAAATACATAGAATAGCCAGCTTTATTTAAGATTAACACGAAAACGAAATATACAAAAGAAAAGTGACAAGAACAGAAGTAGTAGAAGTTTTAACCTCTCGCGGTCAACAAAAAAACCTTACACAGTTAAGGACACAACAAATGTTTTGCATTATATTCAATACATCCACCTTTCATCCACGTTAACAGGGCCAAAGGGTAGTGTTCTGAAGCTGAGCGTGTAGAAAACGTGCATTACCAACGCTAAACACAGTATGTAAGAGCAGATAATACAGTTTAAAAACAACATTGCATACCGTTTATATTTAATATAACAATATGAATTACAATAAAAAATGCAACAAATGCTGTCACTTATCTATATTTTTTAAATGTCTCTTTTAAGCCTTGCGGTTGGTTGTAAGCTCATATATTTGCCACATAAACCAATCTAATCTACAATCCAGACCAAAATAGCAATAGAATAAGCATTTGAGAAGAAGAGGAGCGTTCATCATAAGGTTGCTTTGTTTTAAGATGCAAGTAGCAAAAATGACTAAAGCGAATTGATCTTTATGCATTTCAAAAAGCAATATGAACTATCATCAAAAGAACAATGCACATAAATAATTATTTAATATCTTAAGGGGGTCCGGGACACAAAAATCATCAAATTTTCGAAGTTTTTTTTATTATTTAAAGAAATTCTGCTTAAAATGACGTCTAAATCATGTTTCTATCTTAATTAGAACTAGAGATACAATAATTTTTGTGGTGCGTTGTTTTGTAAATCTAACACTCTTGACAGTTGTTGTCATGGCAACAACATCTGTCTTTAAAACTATCCGTTTTTCTCCATGATACATTTTTTCAAGATTTCCTATATTCAAATTGCTATAAGTCGAAAACCGATAAAGTTTAAGGGTTGAAATTTGGAATATATCTTTTTCAAACATTATACTTTAATTTTGATTCAGCAAATTTGAAACAAATATTTACTTTTAAAAATATGACTTTTTACAAAAAAAAGTACCTTAAAATTTTCATTCAAATATATTTTTTCAAAATTAATATTTTTTAAATTGCTGCATCAAAATTAAAGTTTATAAAATTGTGAATAATTCACTGCAAGAATTTTGAAAATTGATCAAGAATATTTTGAGTTTTAACAATTTAAAATGACCCCTCTTTTTATCAAAAAATTTTAATTTAAAATTTTTAATAAATTTTGTGCTGTGATTTCGTTTATTAGTTAGTTGGGTAATCAGTACAAAAAAATTGAAAATTTTAAATTAATTAAAAAAAAAAATTTTCAATGTGTCCCGGACCCCCTTAAGTTACGAATCCCAAAGTCTGCTGGTTAGTATTCCAGATCAAGCAGTCTCAACAGAATGTACCATTTGGAGAACTAGTAGGAAAATAGAAATATATTATAAATAGTAAAGCAAGCAGTTATAACACAGTTACTTACATGGATCTAATCCTTGCTTGCAATTTTTCTCCATATGCATAGCGAAGTTGAATCAACGAATCGAATATGACCGTACACATTCTGCAAGATAAAAATGAAAACCATTTTGCCAAAATAAAAATGCGGTACCCTACACTCCTACAAGGGTTGCTTATTTGATTGGCGACAGAACTATAATGGTTCATTACTTCATTCAGACGAAAGTAAATTACCCAATAAATTTTGCCCATGCGCATTGTATTTTTGGCTCTATCGAAATGTCTCTCGGTTGAACGGAGTTCTTTCGCCGTTGAGACGCTCGTGACAGAAATAGCATTTCAATCTTTTATAAAATTAGAATTAAAACAAGTTTGATGTATCAAATTAAAACAGTAACTGAAATTTGAAAAAATTCAATTTTTTTGTCAATGCATCTTAAATTTAATCAGCGAACATTTATTTACAAAATAAAAACAATAGCGGTGAATTTATCACAAAAGAAGCAAAGGCCTCTAATTCATCTCTAAAACAAAATAGAAGTACTAAGCAAAACAAACTTCCTTTTTTGAAAAGAATATTGGTTTTCTTTGACACTTAAGTTTTTTGAAGAAATCGAAAGTTTAGCTAATGTCTGTCAATGAGACACCTTTGACAGCATTTGCTACCTTAGGTGAATCTAGTAACCTTACGGTTGAAACTTTAACATCACCAGTACCAGATGTGACTTTCGTTCCTGCAATACCCTTTCCCCAACTGCCTAATTTTCGAGAAAATCAACCTCTTCTGCAACGGATGGAATCGACGACGGAATCATGCTGTAATTGTAACAATTTTCCTGATGATCCCGAATTTACCAGCATCATTCGAGATGCAGAATTTGCGATTGTGAATGATGTTCTTCCTGAGAGAATTTATCAAGGATCCAGTGGCAGCTATTTTGTAAAAAATCACGATGCTGTCGTAAGTATGATCATGTATTTTTGAAATGTCAACCAAGGTAGTGTTCCTGTTGTTTTTGGTTACGATAGAAATTCACGAAACTTAGTTAATCTTATTTTTCTATAATTACCACAATGTAGTATATTTTTTTAGTTGAATGTAATATATGTTTTGGGTTAATCAGCCAGTCCCTGACATCCACCATTAGTTGACAACCCCAGAAAACAATACGTGATAGGGGAAAACTAGACTCATATTCGTATTCAGGAGGTCATTTTACTTAAGAATTAGCTGGAATGGTGTCGGGGGCTGTTTTTCATGCAGAGCAGTGTTAGTGGAAAAATGTTTTGGAACGGATTGTCAAAGTAATCAAATATTCAAGTTCAAGGCGTGTGGCTTTAGGCGAGACAACTAAATTATTGGTGATAAATGCTATGGAAATTATTTAGGGTGTATAGAAGTTTTAGGGTCATTCCATATCAAATCAACCAATAAAAAAATTATTTTAAACCTTGAGGTTTTCAAAATGTATCATATTTTGTGATTGTGTTCTACTCATCAATATGACCCAAAATACAAAGTTTTAATTTTTTTGGACCTTTTGTTTTTGAGTTATAAATTTTTGAAAAATTCAAAAACACCAGTTTTTAGGAACGTTTTGATATATTTAAAAGCATGTAACTCGAAAACGGTTTATCCTAGAAAGCTCAAATTTGTACCATTCTCTTTAGATTTACAAGGGCTTTAATTTAACATATATTTTGGGTGTGTACCACATAAATTTTTTTATATATTTTTTTGTGAAAATACAAAAATTGGAATTTTTAATTTTGATGAAAGAAATATATTTTATACTAAACCTCAATAGTAAGATGTGTACAAAGTTTCAGGATGGTATTCCAATGGTATCATATTAAAAATTTTTTTTATCTGAATCGAGACATGTGAAAATTCTGTTAATTCGTTACTTGTTACCCTAGATAAAAATTAATCTCTTAACTAACACTCTTGTATTTAAATTTCATTTAAACTATTTTATTTAAACAACAAATTCAACTTACTTTACATTCAAGGAACAGATTTTTTCTTCATTTAGCAATTGAAATTAGTAAATGTGAGTTCTCTTCTTTGCCAAAACTTGTGCTTCTTCAGCTATCTCATCTGCTGGAACCTTGTAGGTTCTACCTGTTGCAGTGGTTGGATGTCATGTGCACAAAATAGTGCTCATCGGCAGTGCTAAGGTATCTGCTCTCTTAGAAATTGTGTATGATAGCAATGGTCTTTTTGGGTGAAGAAAGGACACAAGAATTTCCCTTTCAACATCGTCTTTAGAGTCAACATGCGCCAACCATCACTCTTTATCGTAAGCACAAGCGACAAAACCCAGAATTTCTTCAAATGGAATGTCATCATTACCAGGACTGATTTGTACCCTATGTGTTTCTGAGTCATCAGAAAATGAGTAGATTTTGGTTTTGACCCTATTTAGATCTAGAGGAATGAAGGCATGAAATTTATGGGTCCCTGAGACTGCCACAGCATTTTCAAAGAATGGTTTTAGAATCTTTTCTTAATTTATATACTCTTCATCAGTTACATAAAAAAATGTGATGGATGGCAAATATTTCACACGCCATTGAAAAATCTGAAAAGGTGTTAGAATTTGGTTTTGTAATGAATTCTGGAGGCTGGCTTTAGCAGAAAGCCTTTTTACCATATCCCCTACTCCATCACAAATTCCCTTCCCATAAGATGTGGCATAAAAGTGCCACAGCCTCAAGTCCATCAAAGTCCTCTTTGTGATAGCAAAGGTTCAGAAAATTCTTATGAATTTTGCACTGCACAGCTGAACAATCTGGAAAATAGTACAGCTTTTTCAAATATCTAACTAATTATTTGGCCAATAATTTCTCAGACAGGATTAACTTTCTGGACTATGACTTTTCTGAAAAGCATGAACTATGACAGTATGTGTGTTGACACTAAATTTGAAAATGAGAAGGGAGTTTGTGATGAAGTATGGGGTACAGTAAAAAGGCTTGCCGCCAAAATCCATTAGAATACCAAATACTAACACTTTTTCAGCAGGATGTGAAAAATTGGTTATCCATCACATTTTTTTATGTTACCAATGAAGAGTATATAAAGGAAGAAAAGATTCTAAAACCATGCTTTGAAAAAGCTGTGGCAGTCTCAGGGACCCATAAATTTCATGCCTTCATTCCTCTAGATCTAAATAGTGTTAAAACCAAAATCTACTCATTTTCTGATGACTCAGAAACACATAGGGTGCAAATTATCCCTGGTAATGATGACATTCTATTTGAAGAAATTGTGGGTTTTGTCACTTGTGCTTACGATAAAGAGTGATAGTTGGCGCATGTTGACTCAAAAGACGATGTTGAAAAGGAAATTCTTGTGTCCTTTCTTCACCCAAAAAGACCATTGCTATCATTCACAAATCCTAGGAGAGCAGATACCTTAGCACTGCCAATGAGCAATATTTTGTGCACATGACATCCAACCACTGCAACAGGTACAGGGACGTGCCAACGTTTTGAATAGAGGGGGGGGGGGGCGAGAATAGGCATAACTAGGGTTGTTGAATGGGGAGGGGGTTTCTCCCTAAAAGTACCCCTGTAAAAAGTGGGAAGAATAAATAAATTATATTAATATTGATTAATTATATTAATAATAAATTATAAACAATTAATTAATTTATATAAAAAGATATTCATCAATTAACACTTGATTTTAAAAAAAATCATATTTTTTTTTCTTTATACAATGTTTACTAAATGACTTTATGGTGATTTTTAAAACTTACAATACATTTAAATTAGAAATTAAAACGTCAATTTTTTCCTAAACTGTTCGATTTTTCTGAACTTTTTAGATTTATATTTGATTTGCTTGAATCACATAGCTAAAAATTATCTAGATTCTGACTCTGCCGCCTATGAGTGCTCAAAATTTTTTTTAAACAAAATCTATATTTAAAAATTTGGTTTCAATGAAGCACAGTAGGCAATATTTTAAAAAAACCAATGAAATAAGATCAACATTAATTTTAAAAAGGTAAAAACTAATAACAATAATTAAAATATAAAATGTATTTGAAAATTTGGTTTTAAAAAAGCACAATTGAAAATAATAAAAAATTCCATTTTAAATCGAAACATTTTCTTCTGGCCTTTTACTCTGCCTAATCTCGTGTGAGTTCTTTAAAACACAGTTTATCACAAAACTCATTTTCGATAGTTATAGTCAATCTACTTAGTCTATGTAGAGTTATTGTGGATCTGAAATAATATTAGATGATTTTTAATTTGGAAAAACTTTTTTCATCACTTGCAACTTACATAGGCAAAGTTTTAAAATTCTAAATGCAATACTAATATAAATATGATAGATAATAATAAACACCTGCGGAATATTATATTGAAAATTCCCCGTTTTTTCGAGAATATGGAAATAGGTAAATTTTCTATTAATTAAATTTTAAGGCTCATATGTCGGTAGTTGGAAATTATTAGTTAATGGTCGTACTTGAGCAACACAACGGGCTATTGACTACGGTCCGTAATTAATCCCTTAAGGAAAAGATCTGAGGACAACACCTCCTAATTTATAACCACGGTCAATGACGAAGCAACACCTGACCTGGCACCCCACTCTCCAAACTTCCACACCAACCCAACGTGAGGACGAAAGATTTAAGGTGCACCAGCCGCCTCTACGCCGTACGCTTACAAACATCCATGCCCGACCCGGATTCGAACTAGGAACCTTCCGACCTAGAGACTAACACCTTAACCACTATACGGGTTGGTCGGCGGCTCATATATCGGACTAAAGTTTGGAATATAATGGTTCAGGTAGCCAATTTGTTAGATTTATAATTGCCTAACATTTATCAAAAATTAGTCGCAATTTTTACTGCAGAGACCCCAAATTTTGTTCATACTACTTATATGAAAATAAGAATGTTTTTGTTAACTACAATTTGGAATAGGTATTTTTATTGGAAACCCGTTTTTCAATAATTGAGTATTACTGTTGTTTTAAGTTAGAAATATTTAAGAATCTCTCTAAATTAAAGAGTTACCACCGCCGCTGTCGCAGGATTGAAAACTGGGTTTTTTCACTCGATTCTCAAGATGGTTTGTCGATTGAGTACAGATCAGAATATTACGAGATTAACATGGTTTATTCAAAATTGTACAGGGAACAAAATTGAGATGGTTTTTTTACTGATGTGGCTATCAGTTTAGGGTGCATTAAGTGTTAAAGTAAAAAAAAAAGTGAAATCACTTACGACAGGAGTGTTGGTTTGCTAAGCAACAAGTTTTAACAATGCACTGTTCTCATGTTTCCGTCACTTAATTACTTCACAAATTCAAGTGTTCACTTTCAAAACATTAAGCTCTGAACCTTACTCGTCAAGGAAATCCGTAAAACTAAATAATCCATCAGGCAAAAATTCAGAATAGTTCACTTGCAGGCAGTTTCCCGTATTTACTTCAAATAAGAAAGCCGAAAATTTAAAAGACTCTATATTGTAAATCATCAAAATAAGCAATGGAAGATTTGTTGCGATTTCCGGAAAGCCCTTATCTTCAAACGACATTTCCGTCAGTTGGTCAGTCGCTTCTTGTCAAATTTGGGACCTAGCGCAATAAAACCCTAACATACAATCCATCAGTCGGTCATAAAAATAAATCGCTTTTCTGAAGACATGCCGTCAAAGACATGCCGTCAAAGACATGGTCGAGCCCTCCAATACAGAGGTGAAACCACTATACAGCAATTTCTTCGAAAAGGAGATAATCATCTCGTAGCATTCAAGTGCGAGCACCACGTGCATTCATTTTGGGGGTAGAACCACTTTAAAGCCGTAAAACAAAGTGATAAAGTATCGGTATGCTGTGCCACCTTTCTCCACATATTCAGAGGAATAATTTATTTTTTGGTACTTTGGATCTTTGAAACAATTTTTTTTTCACTTTTAGTTAAATATAAACTTTTACTACACAAATAAAATTTGTTTGAAGTTTCTTGATAAACTTTTCACAAATTTACGTGTTAGGAAACTTTCAAATTCGTTATTTTCAAAATCTAATTTCGTGATTTTTGCCCCTTGACCCTTCATTTAATATCCTTTTCGGGGAATATATCGAAGCTCTCAGAATGCGCCCCCTCCGTGCTTTTCTCTCTCTCTGTTAATTATGTTCCCCGATAGTGTGTGTGTGTGGAGGGGCGAAATATGGCTATCGCCCCTTCTCCTCAGTGACAGGAGGGACCAAATACCCCCTGCCCCCCCGTTGGCACGTTACAGTTTGCCCTCCTCCTGATCTGGGCCTGCATCTATCGACAGGAAATGAAATTAGTCGAAATTTTTTCAACGGTACTGTTTAATGTTACTTTTGAAGTTAAAATGTTAATAATGTTCCCTGATATTGTGGATGTGTAGGGGTGAAATATAGCTTTCACCCCTCCTCCTCAGTGACAGGAGGGGCGAAAAAAAACCCAGCCCCCCCCTGTTGGCACGTGCCTGAACAGGTAGAACCCTACCAAGTTCCAGCAGATGAGATAGCCGAAGCAGCACAAGTTTTGGCAAAGAAGTAATTTCAATTGCTAAATGAAGAAAAAATCTGTTCCTTGAATGTAATGTAAGTGGAATTTGTTGTTTAAATAAAATAGGGTAAATGAAATTTAAATACAAGAGTTTTGTTTAAGAGAGATTAATTTGTATCTAGGGTAACAAGTAACGAATTAACAGAATTTTCACATGTCTCGATTCAGATAAAAAATTATTTTAATATGACACCATTGGAATACCATCCTGAAACTTTGTACACATCTTACTATTGAGGTTTAGTATAAAATATATTTCTTTCAGCAAAATTAAAAATTCCGATTTTTGTTTTTTTACAATTTTTTTTTTTTTTTAGTTAAAAAAAAAAGTACAAAAATTGATGTGGTACACCTAAGTTATATGTTAAATTAAAGCCCTTGTAAATCTAAAGCAAATGGTACAAATTTGAGCTTTATAGGACAAACAGTTTTCGAGTTACGTGCTTTTAAATATATCAAAACGTTATTAAAAACTGGTGTTTTTGAATTTTTTAAAAATTTATAACTGAAAAACGAAAGGTCCAAAAAAATTAAAACTTTGTATTATTTATTTACTAAGCTAATACTATAACATGTAAAAAAATCATAAAGATATGAAGACATCATGTTTTGACCATTGGTTGATTTGGTGTGGAACGACCCGTTAGCAAAAATTTGATCCCATCTTGCTATATTTATTTAATTTTGATATAAAAGATACTGAATTTGAGTCTTATTCATCAGCAAATATTTGCAACGAGTTTGTTAAAATGGATAGCAATATTAGAAGTTTTATTATCTCAGAATTAAAAGAAGCAAAGTATATTACCCCATGATAGTAGATTAATACCCGATATATGCCATATGGACCAATTAACTACTGTGGTTAGATATATCAATAAAATGGAACCCCAGTGGAAAATTTTCTAGAATTTTTAGAAAATACTGACCATAAGAACGCAGATATGGAAGATTGCATCTTAAAACTATCTGATTTAGATATTAATTTGCAAGAGTATAGAGGACAATCTTATGATAATGCCTCCAATATGTGGGGTGGTATGTAAAACATATGTTGACGATCTAGAAAATAATTTTATCGAAGAATGCCTTCATTTTAAACACGTTTATTCATGTGAAGATAAAGAACATATACCTACTTCGGAACTTAGTTTGGGGACAATAATTGATTAAAAACTGTCTCTACTTTTCCTAACGTGACCACAATAATGCAAATTTTTTAAAGTATTGCCGCTAAAAATTGCAGTGTTGAAAGATCTTTTTCAGCATTTTAAAAGAATACAAAATTATTTACGCTCTTTGGAACAGGGCATATTAAATGATTTAAGTATTTTGTCCACAGAGAGTGATTTATTTAAATATGTCTGATATTATTAACCAGTTTGCCAAAAAAGAGCTAAGAAAATAAATATTTAAGTTATACATATTAATATTCTTATTGTTTATAGTTGTTTTTGTTCATATAGGTTATTTGAATTTTATATTTTTATTTATTTATTGGTAATATATTGACTTTTTCAAGTTCTGAAACTTTTGTAAAACTTCACCGGTCACCCTGCTTCTGTGTATTTTCTTATGAAGAGGGGCGTATTATTGTTAGTAGCCCACAGGCACCAGATATACTAAGACAAACAAAAGTTGCACATGGAAGGAGTCGACCGGTATAAATGAAATTTGGAGCAGTGGTAGATCTGCTTTGGAGATGCATATGATCAGATTTTCTGAAACGTTTGAGCATGCGCCACACGCAGGACAGCTCTCAAACACTCTGCATACCGGGACATAAAAGGATATTCAGTAGCACAACAAATTCATTCAGACTCATGCTGTTGTGTTGGTTACATTGTTTATCATTGAGTTATGCTTCAGAAAAAAGTTCTCAAGCAGTTTAAGCAACTGGGAGAGTTTGACAGAAGCCAAGTAATTGACCTCTGAGAAGGTGGATGGTCTAATCGACTGAGTGCGCAACATATTGGTTGTAGTGGTGTTAGTTGCATGCTGTTCGCAGCGATGGATACAACAAGGCACTTGCTGGACTCAGGAAGACCTAAAGAAACCTTACTGAGAGAGGATTGATGTATTGTAAGACATGCACATACTGATCCAACCGCCACTTTTGCAGACATGTAACGGGCAGTGCGAACGTCTCTCGATCATCCAATAAGTGATCGCACCATTTATCGACGACTTCATGACATATAACTAAACTCACATAGACCGTTACGATGACTGCCTTTCACAATATTACATCGCTGTCAAAGACTGGAATGGTGTTCCAGACGGACATGGTGTCGTCAAATGGCATCAAGTGGTCTTCACTGACGAATCCTGCTTCTGTTTGGATGGAGACGACAATCGAATCCATGTGTGGAGGCAATGTGGTCAGCACCAAGATTCATGGTTTGTTGTGCAGCGTCACACGTCCAAAAGACCTGGTGTTATGGTGTGGGGTGCAATTGCGTATGATGACAAATTACCTTTGGTATTCGTTACTGGCTCTTTGACAGGCCAGCGTTATGTACAAGAAATTTTACAGATAGTTACGCTCCCATTCCTGAACTCCCAGGTTCACCCGCTTTTTCAACAAGACAATGTTCGACCCCATATTGCTGCTGACTCTAGAGCTTATCTATGACACAACAACATCTTACCATGGCCGGCATACTCACAGGACCTGATTGAGAATGTATGGGATGCCATTGGATGGGATGTCACCACTCCACCCGTACTGCATAATGTACTGGAACTACGTGACAGGGTTCAAGCAACAAGAGGGAGTGTCGATGGACTTCATAAATAGCCTGTCTGAGCCTACCAAGGCGCTTGCTATGCTGCATTAGGAATAATGGCAGTCATTGTTGTACAGAATGATATACCACTTTATTTGAATTTTCCTCAATAAAGTTTGCATATTTCAGTCTCAAATTTTAATCATTTACTTATTTATAAGAACTTTACCAACCTTGTTGATTTCATTGCATTCTGACAATTCCTTCTAGGTGCAACTTTTTTCTGTCTTAGAGTGTATCTTAGGACAGCTTTGCCACCTATGTAAATAATTCAACTTGTGTTCAGTCTGAGGTATGAAAAAGACATCTGCTGAGTTTTCTCCATTTCTCATTCTTTGCAAGGGTAAAAATAGTTAATTTTTTTCAAGTACTGAATGGGATAATAAATAATTTCTGATTGAGAAAATTACAGGTGTTTTTTCTTCTGAAATTCTCTAACACTATGCTCATTGTTAACAGGTTTTGGTATCATTGCATCAGTAATAATTTTTCCTGTATTTGAGCCCTAATCCACATTTGTACCATTAATACAAGAATTGAAGTTTTAGGAAATATTCAGTGCTCTGTCATTTACAATCTTATTTATTTGTGGACATTGCATGCAGGACCTTTGCTTTTTTTAACTTCAAAATGTAATCTAACTAGGGCTCATAATAAAGGTAGGTAATCACATTTGGAATCTAAATTTCATTTTGATGAGCAAATTTTAGGATCCATTTGTCATTTGTTTTGGATGTCTAACTTCTAATTTTGTGCTCGTTTTACCCGAATTCTGACTGATGGTTTACTCACCCCTGTAACAATCTATACCCAAGTTTAAAAAAAGCTAATCGAAGTTCAAGTCCCAGAAATTAATTATTCATTCTTCAATTCTATATAAACACTCGATTAAAAAGCTTGATTTCAAATTCAGGTCTGTCTGGGCCATTCCTGGATGTTAAACAATGCTAATAGCAGCGTTCGAAATCATTGGTGATCCGCTGGTCTGAGACCACTTAAAGTACAATCAGACCAGGATCTTAAAAATCTGGGTGGTCCGAGGGGACCTGTAGCTACACTCTATAACAAAAAAAATCGACGCACCAAGAAGGAATCATTCGATTGCTTTGAAATTTCGTATGCAAAAATTTTTTGACCAAATATGCAAATGATTAAAATTTGATGTCCAATGAATGAATAGTGCGATCTCCAGCGCATCGGAACTGCGCATCCAGCAGATGTATATAAGGAGTTGTTCTTGAACTGTTGTTAAAAATTTCTGCTGCATTGCGATTTTGGATACCTTTTAACGACTGAAAAAATGCCTTGCCGCAGGATTCAAGCTCATTACGAGCAACTTTCAGAGTTGAAAGAGGTCCTATCATTGGATTGAAAGAGGCAGGTTGGGCAAATCGGAGAATCGCTCGTCATGTGAGTTGAAGTGATGCAGCGATTAGAAGATGCTGACAAGAGTGGGTGGACAATGGCAGATTTCAGCGTCATGATGGTAGCGGTCAACGTCGGGCCACAACAGATCCCGAGGACAGAGTGATTGTCAGATCAGCTTTCACAGCGCCTGATTCATCGCTATCAACCATCAATCGTGCGATCCACACACGAGTGTCCACCATGACCATTCACAGACGGCTGAGAGAGCGAAATCTACGCTCGTACCGACCGTTACGCCACCTGCCACTCACGCCTGCACGCTGACGATCCAGATTACAGTGGTGCTTGGCTCGATCAGGCTGGAATGATGCTGACTGGGGACGTACAGTCTTTAGCGACGAATCCCACTTCCAATTGTGTCCTGATGATCATCGAAAACGTGTCTGGAGACGCCCAGGGCAACGTACCGATCCTGCTTTCACTATTGCATGCCACACGGGCCCTCAACAAGGAGTTATGGTCTGGGGTGCCATTTCCCTGGATAGCCGGATCCCTTTGGTTGTCATTAGAGGAACACTTACTGCACAGCGGTACGTTGACGACATTCTGAGACCTGTTTTGCTACCGTTCCTTTCGCAGTACCCTGGGCTTATTTTTCAGCAAGACAATGCCAGACCATATACGGCACGTGTTGCTATGAACTGTCTTCAAGCTTGTCAAACACTTCTTTGGCCAGCCAGATCACCAGATCTCTCTCCCATCGAGCAAGTCTGGGATATGATGGGAAGGCGACTGCATCCGGTAGGGAATGTTGATGACGTAGTCCGACAATTGGAGCAAATTTGGCAAGAAATACCGCAGGAGACCATCTTGGAGCTTTATCGGTCTATGCCACGCCGTGTGGCAGCTTGCATCCAGGCTAGAGGCGGGTCAACACCTTATTGAGCTCATTACTGTAACTCTGAAATAAATCATTCAATTGTTCTGAAATTTTAATCATTTTTTATTCTGTACATAATTTACCTATCCACCAATTTTTGTCTCCATCGGACAACTCCTTCTTGGTGCGTTAATTTTTTTTTTATAGAGTGTGTATAATGAGAAAGTGGTTGTGCACGTCTTTTCTTTTAAAATAAGTTTCAACCTCCTAAAGCAAGCTGTCAAAATTTATTTCGGTCACGTGATCAAGAATTAGGAAGTTTGTATCGGAGTATACTGGAGTTGTTTTTGGTTTCTGCCTCCAATTTGCAATAACAGTAATCAACGCCGATTGAATCATTGGTCGCTGACGATCAGCGGGTCCTAAAATAAAGTGAGCTGTGGAGCATTTTCCGGTCTCGTTATCACTATTGGCTAGAGGGGAGGGGGCGCTTACTTGACCACATGGTATATCATACTGTTCTTTTGCGATGGCCGGTGCGTACAATATCTGAGAGTGGAGCAGTTAAACTTGAAAAGCTAATAAAAAATTTATCTATAATTTGACAAAATTTTTATTTGCCAAAGAATAAATTTCACTCGCCAATGGAAATTTTGTGTCCTGAATTAACACTCTATTAACTAAATTAATTCATTATTTGATCTGCGAACCAGCTATGATGGCAGCTGACCAGTATATTTTCGTATACACTGGTCCTTGGGACCAGTCACTTTTCTTTTCTAATGCTGCTATTAGATTAATTTATCTATGTTTTTTTTTTTTAATAAATTAAATATCTTTATATAACTTTTGCATGCAGTTTTGAATAATGGATCTGATTTTATGTATCTTTTTAGAAAATAGGAGTTTTTAAACCAAAAGATGAGGAACCTTATGGTCGTTTAAATCCCAAATGGACAAAATGGATGCATAAACTGTGTTGTCCTTGCTGTTTTGGAAGAAGTTGCTTAGTTCCTAATCAGGGTTACTTGTCAGAAGCTGGAGCATCATTGGTGGATCAAAAATTGCAGTTGAATATTGTGCCAAAAACAAAAGTACTATTTTAAATTTCAATTTTAAAGCTAAATCGTGAATTCATAAGCAATTATTGGGCACTGATGACACTGTTAATATTTAGCTACTATTTAAGTATTTATCTTTTTGATGTTTTGTGGAAATATAATTTCCTGTACAATCAGAATAAATTCCTGGTGAAATATATGTATTATGGACAAGTTGCTCCCCTCCTTTGGTTTTGATAGATTGGAGGTGAGAGTTCTCATAATTTTAAACAAGATTAATTAACAATTTACAGATGGAACTATATACAATGGAAATTAAAATACTTGGGTAATTGTCAGTTCCTGTAAACTGCATCTTCATCTTTCTCTGAGTGTTTTCACCTCGAGCGCTGGCTGTATCATCATCTGATTTCATCTAATGGCTGACCTGCTGGCAGGGATTTCATTGTTGCTAGAGTCAAGATTCAGTAGATGATCTAATAATTGATCTGGTTGCCTTATTTCACATGGCTGGCGTAAGAGTCTTCCTGATTGCGTATTTCACAATTTACATTTGACCATCTACCCTGCAGGACCTCTTGCACCGCTTGATGTCTGAAAATTTAAAAAAAAAAAAAAAAAACTGGAAAGAGAGGAAAAACAAAAAAAATGGAGCAGCAGAATAGTTGTCTTTTGCAACTTTGCATCAAAGCTGCAAACGTACTTTTCTCGTCTTTGGAATATGCCTTATGTTTTGAACTTCTTTCATCTTTTCATACGTGTTAAAGAAAGCTGTGTCTTATGTGTCTTTTCCTTCTAGTTTTCCATTTTCACCTTATGGCTTCATTTTTGGTAGCACATCTCTTAATGAGAGTTGATGAAGTTTGTTGAAAGAGGGAATGATGGAAGTCGCGAGGAAAGATTTGCCGAAGATGTCTGATGGTAATCCAAAGTTGTTTTCAGCTGAGAGCCCATCTAGTTATTGCGATAGGAAGGCAGTTGGCTTCATAGGTGTCTTCTGGTCTAGGACATAAAATCTTGCTTCAAATCCGTCTTGTGGTGTCCTGGCCGTATTGGCTATGAAACGTCGATGCGTAACTGTCTTGTCTCTGCCGTCGTCTTCTGTTAATCATAAGCAATATTTTCGGTTTGTTGTATCTTCCGTTGTGGTTTCAGCATCATCTTCAGTGATTGGTTCATGAAGGATGGACTATGAAGTTAGTCATAGTCCCCATATTACGTAGTTAGACCAAGCCCTCCCCCCCCCATGTATTATGGGCGAGTTGCTTTGTCTTTTAGTTTTGATGGATTAGAGGCAAAATTTTTAATCATTTAAGCAATTTTAATTGAGATTTAACAATTTACAGATAAAAATTAAAACGATTTAGTAATTGTTATTTACTGCAAACTACATCTTTACCATCTTCATCTTTCTCCGACTCTGCTACTTCTGCGTAAGTGTTTTCACCTCGAGCACTGGATTTAAATTTCATCCAATGGCTGGCCTGTTGGCAGGGATTTCATTGTTGCTAGGGTCAAGATTCAGTAGATGATGTAATAATGGCCACAGGTGCGTATTCCTTATTTTACCTGGTTGATGCAAGAGTCTTCATCATTGCGCATTTCACAATTCACAAAAACTGATAGTTTCTCAATAAATATCTTGGATTTGTATGGTTCTAGATTTCATTGATTCCATATTGTGATGTGGTACTTTTTCATAAAAACCATGCAAATAAAATTCGTCACCAATCTTGCACATTTTTGTTTATTTCTTGGTGCTATTTGGGGTGAAGAACATTATCCGAAAGGGGGGGGGGGTATGGATATGCATTGCATGATTATTTCTTTTTGTAAATAAGATTTCGTCAATTTCAACAATTTTATGACTTTTTTAGATTTTGAAGTTAGGACAAGATAACATAGAATTGGCACATATTTTTTGCATATAATTATTAAAATCTACTGTTGTGTTGTGATTCATTTGACGCTGTAATTCACAGAATTCTTTCGACTTTATCTCTTGACACCATAAGTAAATGAATCGTACGGCAGTAACGAAAGGAATGCGTGATCCAGTATATCACTTTTGTGTTCAAACACCTTTTTCTTCCCGACATGAACGAAGGCTAAGTAACCATTTTGACTTCAAGTCGCATTTTAATTTTATTAGGTGGTTATTTGAACACAATTTTTCTTTGTGAAGAATATTTCTTTCTTGAAGAAATAACATAACTGCTTGTTCATCTCTTGGCAAATCCCAATTCATGAAATCCATTGCACTAATAAAGAAAGAAGCTAAAATGGCGGTAAAAAACAAAATGCTGGCATGGAAACCATTCTCTCCAATAAATAAGCACAAATATGCCATATTGACACTGAAGATTATTGGTGTGGCTATAACAAAAAAGTACCTTTGATGTTAGTACATAATAGAGAGAGAGAGAGTGTGTGTGTGCTTGAACTATCATGTACACATTTTATCATGATAGGTACACAGATTAGTGGAACCTATCTAATTTCTGCAACTTATAAATATTTCATATACATCCATTAAAATTATGAAAATAATTTTAGTAAAAGTTTAGGTATATTGACAAGATTTCATGCAAATATATAAATGAATTATAATTTTTATTGCATTAGATATTTCCGACATAAAATTGTCATTTGAAAAGACTCTAAGAAAAGTGGATAAAACATTATACATTCGATCAGTTATAAATCTTTTTACAAAGACTGATTTATAGTTATTAGCCCATTCAAGGGATTATTTGACCTCAATCTCACCTTAGCTACACCATAGCTGTCGCAAATCACCTGTAGATATTTCTGATTTTGTATAGTCATCTTAATTATAATATGGGGAAAGAAAGTATTTCCAAGAGTATAATAGGTCCGATTCCCTTAGGTGATATTTTTTGCTTCTTAAATTGTTGGATATGTGTGTACATTAAAAGAAAAAAATTATTCAGTATTCCTGTAAAACAAACTGATATAGCTTTTTCTTGTAGGCCCAGATAGTGAATTTAGATAGTTTTACTAAATAATGTTTAGCTATGAGATTATGTGTGAAACTTTATTTTGTGTTCATTTTTAGGTTGTTAGACTTTCAAGTGAGACATTCAATTATTCAGCTATTGATAGAGCGAAATCTAGGTCAAAGAGAAACTTATTGCAAAGATTTCCAAATTTGCATTTTAACCGCATTGGTCTTCCACCAAAGGTATATAATTTCTGTATAGCATCATTCATTTTGATTGTCTAAACAGTGCCAGAAAATGTCCAATAAAAATGCTTTTATTACCAAAAGAACTACAAAATATGCCATAACAAAAACCTAAAAAAATTATATTTTTTGCAAAACTTTTTCTAAAACAAAGATTTATGAAGTAACAGCTATAATAACGAAAAAGAAAGTAGGCCTTCACTATAAGGCAAAAATACTCTTAGATGTACAATTTGTTGCAGTTTCTCTTCCAAACTTAGTTTGTTTTGTAAATGTAAAATATGCCCAAAAAAGAAAACAAGGGGGAGAAAATGAAAATACAACTTAAACTTTCTGACAGTTTCCGTATCAAATTGAAAGATTGAAGTTGAGTAATAAATATGTAATTGTATATATTTTAATTTACTCATATTTGTATTTCATCATTCTAAAATTATAAAGTAAAACACACATCATGTTCAGATTTACAAATAATGATTTTCTCTCATACCTTGTCAACACTTTTTAAATAATAAAATGCCTTTTTTTCACTTCCTGAAAATACAGCATTATACTTTTTAAAAAAAACTATCACTGTTCACTATAAAATTTTCAATTTTTCCTTGACCTGTGAAAAATGGGATTTTAAGTAAATTCAACCAATAATACTCTGCCTAAAAAACACTTAAATATGTAAATAAATGACTTCAAAAATAGCATAAAATGCCCTACAATGATTGAAAAACCTGGGAAAGAATGCGTTTAGCGTAAATATCACGGAAAATGCATGATAATGCTCTATTAAGCCCTTAAATCAGCTTAGTATTTTACGAAATATTTCTATTCACTCAAATTACTTTTCAGTTTTGCTAAACAAAAATGCCAAATCATCAAAATCCTACTCCTAGTTTTCCCCTTTTCCATTATGTTTAATGTTAATTGCTTATTTTAAATTATTCGGTAGTGTGTGTTTGTCTATTGCATTAGTTTTATGCTGTATCATGTGGGCTTGTCTTCAAGGACAAGGTAATTGAAATGATTATTCTTTGCATTTGCATTGTAGAATTAATTTTTCCTAATATTTCTGGCTGGACTATTGTATGTTAATTTAGTTTAAGCTCTTGTGATGTTTTAATTATGTGAAATGTTCTTTTGTTCTTCATAAATATTTTCAATTGTTAAGTTTGTAACGTGAAATTTGAGGGATGTTTATGAACTATTTTTTAAAAAAAGAATTTAAAAGTGATATTACAAAAAAATATCTTTTTATTTGTTCTGTTGAGTTATTTATTTATTTATAAGAAAATATTTTGATGTTTGTTTACTAGGTTTTGTGACAATTTCACCAAAATTTGATCTTTTAATTTTTAATAAAAAATTAGGTTTTATCAATTATTTTTCAATTGTTTTACATAACTTGACATGTAATAAATCTTTTTTCTAATTTTATTACAGAAATATTTTGAATATGCCATGCATTTTTGTAATATTTTATATAACTATGGGGCTCTGCCCCTGCTCGCTTACGCTTTGCTTTGCAAACCAACATTCCTTTCGCAGATTGAATCTCCTGGACAGCGAAACTATCTTAATAATTCATATAATCCTGATTTAACTTTCCTGTCCATGACGTCACAGCAAGGGCTTCGGTAACTTTATTTAATATATAGAGAAAAAATGTTACAAACTTGCGTTACATGTCTTATGCTTTATTTGTGTCATTTTAGTGTAATTTGTTCTGATTGCTTGTTCCTGGAATCACAATTTTTTTGTGACCTCTCTATTTGATTGAATCTTTTAATCATTAAATTAATGCTTGCATTTTTACAGGTAGGCTCGTTTCAACTATTCGTAGACGAGTATAAGGATGCAGATTATTGGCTAAAAAAATTTGAATCTGATCCTTTACCAGAAGATTTGCAAAGACAGTTTCAACTATTGTTTGAACGAATGGTAGTTTTAGACTATATTATAAGAAATACAGGTAAAACAAGAGGCAAATATTTCAATATTTTATATCTTAAAATATGTTTCTTCCTTCATTTTTTGAAATTAAAGTATGTATTTTCAAATAGACAGAGGCAATGACAATTGGCTGATCAAGTATGAAAAACCAGACATCGTACCTAAAGCAGATTGTGTATGTCTTGTTCTAATATTTTTAGACTAGCATGTATCATGATTATTTTGTTCTAATTTATGTAGAATTGGGAAAATCAACCTCAAATGAATCATTTTCAATTCACAGGTTTATAATTTTTAAATTATGAGAATATCAATTAACTTGTTTTCTGCCTATCTTTCTTTTCTTTTGCACCTTTAAAAATTGTAGGCCCAAAAGGATTGATTTTTATTGATAATGATTTCTTATGAAGTATGCTAGTTTATTTTAAAAATATGGCAGTAAATATATCTATTTGAAAAGTTTTTAATTAAAATATATAATTAATAAACATTCTATTT
Source organism: Metellina segmentata (assembly GCA_947359465.1). Taxonomy (NCBI): domain Eukaryota; kingdom Metazoa; phylum Arthropoda; class Arachnida; order Araneae; family Tetragnathidae; genus Metellina; species Metellina segmentata. The sequence goes on along the minus strand of OX375872.1, from coordinate 124,656,573 downwards.
AAAGGGTAACATGTTAAAGATATAGCCTGCTAAAGATGTAAACACTTAAAGTTGTGTATAATATGAAATTGCCTTCTAAATACTAAGTAATTTGTGAAATATTTTATATAATTTTATAAACTTAATTATTTTTCCACTCCTATATAATCTTCAGGCCATAGGATAAGTTTTGCTCTATATGTTTTGAATGTCTCACTAGAATTTTAGCATTCCTGTGTCAGATTCAAAAAGGCCAGTCATAGTGTGTCAATTATATTGCACTGTTATGATTGTCTAAATCTACCTGCATCTATCTCTAAATTCAAAAGCTACTATTACTTAATAATTACCAAAATATAGACAAAGTTTTACCATAAAGTTAAAAAGACTAAGTAGTGTTTTTAATAATAATGTAAATTAATTGTTTTACCTTATTTCTCAAATGTGTTTACTAATATTGTCCCCTATATCATGTCTTATCTCTTATTTCCACCTGTATTTGTTTAGTTGAGTGAAGCAAAAGCTGAAGTTAAACTAGCTGCTATTGATAATGGATTAGCATTTCCATTCAAACACCCAGATTCTTGGCGAGCTTGTAAGTACTTAAACTTACAAAAAAATGTAAAATAATTATCAAAATTTTAGTTGCTAGATAGTTTGAGATTAATTATTTCTTGCTTTGAAACTTTTCATATAAAATGAAATGTGTGTTTGCATTTTTGTAATATTTTTAAAGTAAGTTTCTTTTATTTATCAAATAGATCCTTATTATTGGGCCTGGCTTCCTATTGCTAAAATACCCTTTTCATCTGAGACACGGGATCTTGTATTACCACAATTATCTGACATGAACTTTGTGCAAGATTTATGTGATGACTTGCATGAATTATTTAAAGTAAGTAAAGCAGAATTTTTTTACTTTGCTTTATTGCTTAAAACATTTATTAGGTATAGTCCATATCAATTCAGTCAGGAAGGAGGAGGTTACCTTCATAGTCTTAGAGGTTTTTGAATTTATGTATGTTAAAATTCGGGAAAAGGTACAAATTTTGAAATTTTTTGTTTGTTTTTAAAAATTTTTGGCCCAAGATATACATGCTGCGAAAGATGAAGCCTCGGGCACCATTTCTCACTTGCGATTTTCGCCAAAATTTAAAAATGCTCTGCTTTATCCCTGAAACAGTTCAAGATATTTTGTTGTATTTTTTTTATTTGAAAGATAATATTTTTTATTCAAATTATATCCTCCCTTTGGATATAAGTGTCCAAGTTCTCTTGCTGTAACCTTCTGGATTTTTTTTAGAAACCAAAAATAATTTGTTTTTTAAAAATGCCATTCCAAATTTTTTTTTTATTGTTGATTGGTACCAGAGTACTACATTCCCTGAAAAGGAGAACTTCCACTTTGAGTTTAACATGTTTTATAATTCACCTTCATTTATGTTTTATAAACAATGTTTATGTTCTAACTTCTGGCTAATTTCTTTATGCATTAAAAAAAATTATGTATCTCAAAAACAGCAAATGCAAAAATTCTTGAAATTTTACAGGAGTTGTATATCTAAAAGTACTGCATATCCTGAAAAAGAGAACACACCACTATGGTTTTGGAATTTTTTTGTTTTTGTTAAGAAATCCATTTTTAGACCAATGTGATGGAATAAAAATGATAAATTAAACAAAGTTGGAACTGATGAAATGTTTTTTTTTTCTTCTTCTGGATTTTCTTTACATAGAACCTTCCAAATCATTAAATGTCTTCTGGAACAATGTGCATGCTTCCAGAATGTAACAGATACTTTTGGAACCATCCAGATAATTCTGTGTTTTTAGCCTAGCATATAAAAAGGAGGACACATGAATTTAGTTTAGTTGTCAACAGGTAAACAAAGAGAGCAGTTCACCAAATTTGTGGTGATTCTGCTGATTTAGTTGTATGGTGTTTTGTGGAAAGGAATGAGTTTGAAATGTCTTCAGACTGGGGCCACTGGAGAGTAAAGTGTGCTGACTGTTTGCATATCCATAAAAGAGTGGTATGCAAGACTAGCAAAAGGCAGACTTTTTTTAAGTTGGGAAAAAGAGTGCTAATTTCAAGACTGTTTCTAAGTGAAGAAGTGTTTCACCTGGGTTGGACGTGTGAAGTGGTTAGTAGTCTGTGATGTAGAGGGAGAGACCTGTTTGTTTCAGGAATGTAGTGATTGCCCTGGAAATGGAGGACTCTCCTTACAGACACTTGGTCTGGAAAACATAGGTGATTACCAGAAGCAGATTAGGCGGCCGCGAAAGGCCCGGAATACCAAAGGGCCCCGTAGGGGCTCCAAGTTCTTAAAGCCGACCAACCGGTATAGTGTTTAAGGTGTTAGCCTCTAGATCGGAAGGTTCCTGGTTCGAATCCGGGTACGGGCATGGATGTTTGTAAGCGTATGGTGTAGAGGTGGCTGGTGCACCTTAAATCTGTTGTGGCCGAAAGTCCTCACGTTGGGTTGGCGTGGAAGTTTGGAGAGTGGGGTGCCAGCTCAGGTGTTGCTTCGTCATCTGACCGTGGTCCAAAATTACGAGGTGTTGTCCTCGGATCTTTCCCTCAAGGGACTGATCCCGGACCGTCGTCAATAGCCCGTTGTGTTGCTCTAGTACGACGTTAACTAAAACTACCAAGTTCTTAAAATGTTTTTTTCATTAGGGTTCAAAGAAAGTTGTGATGGTATACAAGAGCAAATGCTGTATTAGCTATAAAACTTGGTTTCACCCATATAAAACAGGCTTTTACAGAAATTTGTAATTCAGAAGAAGAAAAAAGTTACCATAGTGGAGGCAACTTAACTAGAAAACTTAGAAATTTAGAGATGTTTTTGCACTTGATATAATGTCTTTCAATACACTTTTATGATGTATTATGTCTTACTCATTTTCTTAGACTCAAAAGAAATAGTTTTAGTGATAAAAAAATGTTCTTTACAAAATTTTAGGCTGACCGAGGATTTGATCGCAATGTCTTTGAAAAACAGATGTCTGTCATGAGGGGACAAGTAAGATATATTTTTATTACCATTTGATGTGACACCATTTTCTTTCCACAAGTTGTTCTTAAGTTTACACTGGCAGGTATATAGTTCTATTGTTTGAAAATTTTCCTGTCTACAAGGAAATAATACTCTACAGACCGTTCATGATTTAGTTTATTTAATTTTAAGAAGTTTTATGAAAAACTATACAAATTGACTACTTAGAAATGCCTTTATAATTCACTGGAAATAAAATATTACATTGAAATAGAGCTCATTCAAGAATTTTGTAATTACATCATGTACAGATTTATTTTAAGTTCCTAAACTCATTGTTCTACGAGTATCACATATTTTACTTTACAAATAAAAGATTCAAAATTAATTTTTAAGCTTACTTATTAAACTTAAAGTGAGCTACGACCACTTTAAAAAGTGTTTTTTCTTGCTTTATATCTATAAAAATAATACATTTTAGATAATATGCTCCTAATTTTTATTTGCGAAAAAAGTCATTTTTGTATTCTTACAGTTCATTAGACACTAGCTGCTATAGCCTGCCTATTTAAATAATTTCTAATGTGAGCTATTAATTGCACATAAGTATAATTATCTCAAATAAATGTGACTGAACTTCAAATTTTTTAAAACCTTCAGTCTATAGTTATTAAAAATGAGTACAAATATTCTGTTTTTCATAATTAAAAGGTTTTACTGTCTGTTCCTATATGATATTATCAAAGCTTTTTTGATGAAAATGTATATTAATGCAATTCAATCTATTTTAAAATGAGCTTTATCTATTTTAAAATGAGCTTTATCTATTGAGCCCATTTTGCCTAATAGTGAACTACTTTTATCTTCTTTTATTGTCTTTTTTTATTTCTAATAACCTACAACAATTAGTGGATTTAAATGTTTTAGATTTTAAATCTGACTCAAGCTTTGAAGGATGGTAAATCTCCTGTCCAATTAGTTCAGATGACACCTGTCATCGTAGAGAGAAGCAAAACTGGAGTCAGAGGGAGAATTCGTGCCGTAAATGACAGCTTCACCCAGACATTTCAGAATAAAGCACCATTTTTCTCTTGGTGTTAAGTTCCTTTTTCAGAAATCCTTTTGTCAATATATTAAATATTTTCAGGTGAAACATCTAATATGAATCTATATTATTGTAAAACTTTATATTGCATATTCTGGGTGTTTGTCTAGCTCAATTTATGTGTAAAAATATTGCTTTCAAGTTATGAGAATCACTACAAGTATCCACTGAATAACATTTATCTCATCTACTACTCAAATATTTAGTATTTTTTGGTACAAAGGAACTGAAAAATCATATACTTTAAATTATGAAATGTTTTGAAAACCTCAACATTAGGTAATGAATTTTGAATCTTTTGTATAAATATGTTTATGTGTATGCCTTCCTTTTATTTTTTATTTCTTAAATTTTAATACTTCGGTTGTATCTTTTTATATATGAAGTGAATGAACTTTTCTGTGAATTCAAAATCTCAAAAGTATACTAATAATGGTTAAAAGTATAAATATATAATGGTTTGGCTTCAGGTTTCTGTCTCAGGATGTTGTGGGCAATCTTCGTTTTTCTATTTGTCCACGCCTCCTTGTCTTCTGTCAGCTATCAGACCATTCCACCAGTTTGGGTTTACCCAGAGTTTTGTTAATTCTAGTCCTCTCATCAGATCAGCAGGATTCTCGATTCCTGGACAGTGATTCCATGAAGTACTGTCTGTTTTTCTTTTAATTTAAATTATTCTGTTCTGAACGAAGGTCTTCAATTTTCTGGAATCTCCCTGGATCCAATGTAGCATAATCATAGAGTCAGTCCAGAAATGGGTGTCACTGTTCGTTGAAATGGTCAGGTTTTTCTGCACATATTCTACCAATCTTGTGCCAATTACCGCTGTCATAAGTTCTAGTCGCGGCAAAGTTAACCTCTTCAATGTAGCAACTCTGTTTTTAGAACACACAAAGGACGTATCAACTTCACCTCATGCATCAACGTGACGTAAATACAACCTCAATAACTATTGATACTTTGAAACAATGAAGTTGAAATTTTGAAGGCTCAATTATACCTCCGCACTGGAATCTTGGTATCTTATAAATATTTTATTCCTTCATTTCGTCTCTCCATGTTTTCCACTGTTCTTCTATTTTAGATGGTAAATAATCCTCCCATTTCAGTTTTTTCTCCCATATATCTTGTAATAAAATGTTAGGTTGAATGGTAAATGGTGAGATAAATCCGCAAGGATCAAATATCTTAGAATCTAAACTAATTAACTATCTTTTAGAGATCTGACTAGGATTTGGGCAGTCATTGTCAATTCAATTTTGAAGGTCTAATTCTAAAGTGTTTTCCTTAGATTTCCAGACATATCCCAAAACTTTGGCTTCAGAATTTGGATATTCATCCTTCCTCCTTATTAAATTTATTTTGCAATTATGTGTAATTTGTCCTCCATTTATGCAAGTTAAAGCCTCCCACTTTCAAAATGTACTTCACTTCAAAAATTTTAGAAGCTTTCACTTCACATTCAACCCCAATAGTGAAATTATCCACATATAATTGTGAATTATGCGATTGGCATGTACGGGGATATTCAGATTCAAACCTTTTAAAGTGAAATCTTAGCCTAGCTGCTAACAAAAATGAACTGGCTGTTGTCCCAAATAATACTGTTGCCATCCGGAGAATCTGAATTCTTAAGGGCTGCCCCGTTTCAACTAATTCTTCCAACCAAAGGAAATGAACAGCATCTCGGGTCTTCAGGGGCAATAGAAATTTCCAAGTAAACTTGCTCTATATCTGCGGCAACAATGGCAATATTTTGAGATTCAAATTTGGCTCTGAATGCAAGCAGTCATTTAATGATTGATTGTTGACCGTGTGTGAACTGCAATCAAAAACCCCTTTCAACTTGCTAGTATCTTTATCTTCTCTTATGACTGCATGAAGGGGTAAATAACAAATTTTACTATTTACATTAAATCCTCCTTCCGGATCTACATATTCTGCGATACCTTCCGAGATGTGGTTTTCTATCACGCAATCATATCTTTCAAAAAAGTTAGGGTTCCTTTCGAATTTTTCTAACCAGATTTCTAAAATGTATTTCTGCCGTACGGTAATTATCATTCAACTTTTCAGAATGTTCATTCCAAGTTAATTTAACTTGATACCGAATATTTTCAAATTTAATTGATTGCTCAAATTCTTTTAGTACATCGCGTTTTGTTTTAGAAGGTTCCAAAATATTGTCCTTGATACCCAGAGAGTCTAAATAACTTTTACGATAAAATTTGATTTGATCTGGACAGCTGTGCGATCCCAAGATGTAAAGAGACCGCATCTTTTGAGTAGAAATTCTGCGTTCCACTCAAACAATATCCAAAATGTATTTCAACTGCTGACAAATTTTCTGAAAATCGCTGCACCTTTTCCTTGCAGAAATTCCAAAAATAATCACTCCTAATTAATAATGATATCTGCCTGTCACCCCTTTCATTTGTGACTCCATCTGCGAGCTGAATTCCCTTTTGATTACTAAACATCTGAATTTGTTTACCTGGGACGTGAATCTGGGCATTTGTGATGTCCAGTCAAAATTGCTTTCAAACAAAAAGATTCGTTATGCTTTACTGAGCTTCTCATTTTTATTTTTACTCTTTCTCTATTTTCTACTCTTGCACTTGCCTTTCCAAAAGAAAAAACTAAATTGTTCATTTGAAGTAACCTTCAATCCCGGATACTCAGCACATTGCTGAGAAAAAAAATAATTAGTTGATCCACTATCTAGAAGGAGACAAATAGAGCATTTTTTTACTTATTTATTACTTCCGCAGGCAGCATTTGGAGAAAAAATTATTACCTGCAGAGCAATGCACACTCATGAGCTCTTTATTCTGGGGTGGGGGGACCTGGCATCTATTAAATTGAGATGCTTTTCCCTCCTTCACCACCCTTCTTTCTTGTAACACTGAACCATTCTGTGTCCGCATTTTAAGCACTTGAAGCATTTCGATTGATTCATAAATTTCTTTTTCCTATCATTTATTGTCAGAGGGATCTATCAGACACATGGGCATCTGAACTGAAAAAAACACATTTCACGACTTCCAAACCCATTTGTATGAAACGCAGTTACACTGGGAATTGGCTTTTTGAAACTTGTTTTTATTTTGATACCCTTCCAATTTCACGTGTGTCTTATTGGGAGAGTAATTAGAGCTGGGATTTTTCCTCCAACATGCACTGTCATCATCCCTGTCTTTATTTAAATATTCATTTCTTTCACAATATTCTATTTCAATTTTCAAAAATTCTAACAAGTCCGCAATTTTACTTTCGTTTTTGCTGTACAACGAACAGCTGTATTCATTTGGCTCGATTCCGAGGTTTTGTAAACCACGAATTTGTATCTCGCATTCTGAATGCAGTTTACGCAGTGATATTTTTCTGTAGCTTTTTAGACGGGGCAATTTCAACAATTTACTCATGGCCATCAACAATGACTTAGAGTCCAAAACTCTCTTTCAAAATTTCAACTGCAATCTTATAATTTGTCAAATTCAACGACAACCCAAGCATAGCTAATTCAGCTTCATTAGTCAAATAAGACTCAAATAATTAAAGCGTTCAACATCCATTAATGTTTTGTTTTCATGGATCACAATTTTGAATTGCTCCCAGAAATCCTCAAATTTCAAAATATTCTCATCGTATTTAGGGATTTCTAATTGGGGAAGTTTTATATTGCGATTTGGGGCACTTCTGTTTATAGGAACACTAGCAACATTACTGTCTGTAACGTAGCTTCCGGTTTTAGATTCGTCCCGTCCATTTAAAATTCTGTTTGCGCGAATTTTCCAAGTAATTATTTGTTCTTTGTAAGCTTCCTGTTCCTCACTATTTCACTATTGAGTATGCTTAAGGATGTCTCTTTATCAATTACTTTTACCAAAGTCTCTTCTATAATTTCAATTGACATACATTCATTTTCTTTCCCAGTTTTGTTTTCAAGAGATTTGATCAATAAAATCGCTGCTCTTCAAACATCACTTCTCACTTTTTTTGTGCTTCAAAATCCATACCAACAATCAAAATGAAACAGATTAAACACAATTCAATATTCTTCAAATCTACCTGAAATCTAAATGATCCAAGGTACACTTCCCGGGATTCGGCTCCATGAAATAATTCCTTCCCTTCTGTTTCTCGAATAATTTTCTTATTTGAAAACTGATATGAAATTCAATATTTTTTTCATTAAGCACAAATTTTTCTAATCTTAATTGATAAAAAAAGCTTCACTTACCGGATCTGGTTCCGGCATCTGCTGGTGAAGAAAATTCTAAAACTCAAGTTCTTAATAAGAGACATCCACTAAATGTAAGGAAGACAAAATCGCTGGGAACTAGATTGAATAAAATTTTAATTAGCTTAGTTACATATTAGTTTATTACATAAATCGCGCTAGTGCATGCACATGTTGTTACGTTATTGTTTGATTTCAATCTAAAAGTAGGAAAAAACTAAAAGTTCAGTTTTCACGTTTCTCGATGGCAGCGCCATCTATACTCGGTTCTTTCAAGGATTCTCATCAGAGTCAAATTAGAAACATGTCTTTATTTGCATGTTTATATGATTTTTATTATTTGTGAAGCTATTACACTAAAAACTTTGTCTCCAATTAGAAATGATAAGCCTAGATCTAAACATCCAAAAAATGCACAGTTAATCATTTTTGCTCATATTTCACATAGTAAGGATTAAGCATTTTGATTGCTCAAATCTCTTGAAAAGCTGTTGAAAAGAATCCTTTGAAAGATGAATTTTTTATTATTTTGGGTTAATGAGCCTTGATTGTATTTATATACCTTCTATAGATTTTGATTGCTCAAATCTCTTGAAAAGCTGTTGAAAAGAATCCTTTGAAAGATGAATTTTTTATTATCTTGGGTTAATGAGCCTTGATTGTATTTATATACCTTCTATAGATTCCTAAAAAGGGAATTTTCGTAACTTTTGGAAGTTCAAGATGTGTTGGGCTATCAGATAAAAGGTAATCCAAGTATCTTATTTTTTTATATACTGAATAAACCATTGTCCTGATTAGTCCAGATGCATTTACTGCATTTTTCATATTAGATTGTTTTATGTTTCTGTTTTAAATACTATATGCTTCTCAGCTGCCTTATTAATGTACCATACATGTCCTACATACTTTTTGTAATATTTTCCAACAGATGTTCCCCCTTTTATTTTATTACATTTTCTTCAAAATAATTATATAATTTTTTTCACTTATGTAAATAAACATGCGTGTTTTTATCTATCATGTAAATAAAGACATATTAGATTTCTCACCATAAATTACAAAATGCTCTGGATAGTTGTATCATGATGAAGTAAAATTACTAATATTGATGGATCTTTATTAATTACATGCCTATCTTGTTAAAAGGACATTTTAAATCAAATCTACTTGACTATTTAATTGAATTGCTAAAACATTTTTATGCTTGTGGAAATGAATTTACTCAATGCATTATTTATTCAAAAAGTTGAAATATTTTTATGTATGTTACATGAAACTACCAAAGTTAGACAATATAAAATGTTAACATTGTGCATGCTGCAATCTTCATTTATTAGCTTTCTATAATCAATCCTTTAAGGCTTTCTAATAATATGTGCGTTTGTCTTGTGTATTTGTATAAAAGTTAATATGGAATACAATTTATTAGATATTTTTTAATTAGGATTTTTTCGTTTAGGAAAAAAATTGCTTTGCTAATTAGTCTTGTTTTATTTTTCTGGTCATAAAACAATATATATTTATTTATTTATAAACAACATGTATTCAACTTGTAAGAGGTATGCAAACATTTTTAATAGAAATATAATATAATTTCAAATTTATTCCAAAACACCAACCACACTTCATTCTTTTTAAATTGGCAACTATTTGAAAAGAGGTTACTTATGAAAGTATATTAGTATAATTAAGAAAATTTTACAGTAGCTTATTTAAAAACAATGACTATTAATATGAATTACTTGACTTTAACAAATAATTTCAATTTTTGAGATATATTTGCAACCTAATGTAAAAATTGACCACCTACTCTTTATAAATTAAATTTGGTGTACACAAAAAAATATGCATTCTTGCTGTTTGAAACAGATTATTGTAATCCAAGTAATTTTACAATTCACTGAATTAATTACTTAACCATTAAAAAATGTTCTTGCCACATTGACAACTTGGGTCTACATTAACTATTTGCCTGAATTATTTGTCATTCGTAAAAGGTGAAATGGCTTTATTTTTTTAAAGATTGGTATTATTTTTTGTAGCTTAGTAATATACTATGAGGATAAAGAACTTTTTTTTATTTTAGATTAAGTTATCTGATTTAAAAATAAAACTATTGGTTGGTGATTAATCTCTTACAAAAATGTTTACATTTTCTGACTATTTAAGTTTTTGTTTGAACGGAAAATAATAAATTATCACATTCTAATCCCTTGTGAAAATGTTGAATTGAATAAGTTTTTAGTATTACGAAATGAATTTAATCTTAATTCAGATGAGTTTAAATAATATTCTTGCTCTGTCGATTTTACTTACTGAACTTGAAGAATAATTTTTTATATGAATTAAACACTGAAATTATTAAGCATGTTTATGTTTTATTGTAAGTACTAATATGCGTTTAGACATTTTCAATATATGATGTAAATGTTATTGTTTCTAAATTTTATTTCTTTAAAAAAAGTGCAATATATGTATGTGATATTTAAATTTGTTCCAAATTCTTTAAATTTTTGAATTGCTATCTAGAGGTCAAAAGCAAATATATTTAGTGTTTTAAAATCTGCTTTTTGGTGGGGACCACTGGAGTCCAATTCAGTATATTCTTTTCAACAGGTAATTTTAGATATAGTTTGATGTAAAACTCAACATCCACAATCTCATATTTTAAACAATAGAGAACACTTCTGACAGGCAACTATTTTTGAAAATATCAATATATCTAAATAAAACAATTTCAGTAGGATATTTTTAATTGTATAATTTATTTTATTCAGATGTGATGGCTATTTATATCAAATTCTTGTTTATAAGTGTTTGGTTTGTCATACAAGAGAAGCCTGTGATCAAAGATGCAATTTTTAAAATTCTCTGAACAAAAAAAGAAAATCACTTTGTCTCAATGTTTTATTTCCTACTTTGAGTTTTTAGTTGTATGAAGGAAATTTAGCTCCAACTTATAAATTAATTTGAAAGACAATTTTTTTCTAAGACTCAATTACCTTTTAATTTGTTAGCTTGAATTAATGTTTGCAAGCATCTTATTATTCTATGACCCATTTATGGAACTTGAATATTTACTATAGTATTAAAACTGCATATTTCAATTGCATTGAAAAAATTTTGATAGTATCCAAGTGTTTTAAATGGTGCAAATTTTAAAATTCGTGTCATCTGCTTATTACACTTTCTTATTTTACCTCCTGACAAAAACTTCAACTTAATCTCAAATTTTGTCACAGTAAAATACTTCTGCACTGCTGTATTCCTAATGTATAAACATACTCAAATAACATGTTATGGCTAAATATTTGAATCCCTAAAAAAATCAACCTAAAATGTTTTTATTGTAATTGGTGGAATAGGAAACTCACTAGTTACTAGATATAATCCATTAAAAAAAAGATTAATTTAGTAGTTATATTTTAGAGATTGTAGTTACATTATACTGTGGAAAGATTACATTTTAGTAGTATTGTGGCAAGAAATTGTCTGTCGAGCAGAGGAAATATTTACCATATATATACTTACGCTTTGCCTTCTGATGAATAAAATATGGTCTGCATTATAAGACAATTATCTATATCATTGTCAATAATGAAGTGTTTTATACTTTACCTCAATATTATCGACTTATTTGTATATTTTTACAGCAGCCATAACATGCACATTTGTAAGTTTGATATATGCATTATTCGTGTATATAAGGAATTCAAATAGTTATTCGTTTAAATACTCCTGTGATATTAGTGTTGTGGTATGTCCAGTTTGTACAAACTATATTGATAAATATATGTATCCAATTAGTGAATACTACTCAAGCATGTTTCTTAATCTATGAAATATTTGTTTTCTTTTTAGAAGGAGCAATATGTTTTTTGATGTTTTCTAAATTGTGATCTTTTGTTAAAACTGCTCTATTGAGTGCAAACCATTTTTTAAAGTGTTGATCAATAGTGTTATAGTTAAAGCCTGTGTTGGAAGACTTGTTATTGTTACTTGTCATTCAGTATGGTTTGAAAAATGTGTCTTGTAAATAATTGTACTATGATGGTGACTAGACGGGTCCGTCCTGTTATATATAGCAAAATTGTACATCTACAAACACTTTAAAAATTTAATGCTTACTATTTATTCACGTTTCACACCTCGTTCAATCCATATTCTTTCACCTAAATACTTTATGAAATAAAATTTTATTGTATTATTTTATGTGTTTGTATTCTGTATGCAGGTTAGTTGCTTTCTGCAAGTTAAAACATACACCAGTACAAACTTTTAAATCTTTGTGCGATTACAACATTGTTCAAAATTTGGGAACTTGATTTTTAACAAAAAAAAATTTTTTGACAAAGCTAAATTTTTTTAATTGATTTTAAATTGCAAGCCGTGATTTCTCAAAAATGGTTTCATATCAGAAAGAAAAATAATTCATTCACTCTTTTCTTGCCAATACCAAAGGAGACTGTTCAACAGAAACAATGTGATTTTTATTTGCTTTAAATTTTCTAACATTATGACAATATTTTGTAACTAGTATTTCCATTCATATCGTTTGAACCATCTTTGTTAGCTGTTTTTCGATGGAATCGAATGTGATTAAAAGGTGATAATTTAAGTTAAATTTCATTAAGGCAGCTTGCTGCAGATTTAGAAATTACTGTACTTTCCCATGAATAAATACAATGAGTTTTAATTTCAGTGCAGGAGTTTTGTTACCTTTGTGAACCATCATTATTTACAATAAAGCATTAGTTTATTTCTCAACTTGAAAAAAATTAAGATTTGTAAACAAACTATTTCCTTCTGACATAAAGGGATCTACATCTAAGTATCTTTTGTTCAATTTAAGTCTTAGCATATGAGAATGTACAGATACTTTTCCCAAATGATCTGAAGCACGGTCGCATCAACCTATTAGAATAATAAATAGCTACTTATATGTGCAAATTTATGCGAGAATATTCTAAATACACTCATTGCCATAAAAATTTGCACACCAAGAAAAAGTCGTCAAAATGAAACCAAATTTTACACATGTAAGCACTACTTTGATATAAGTAAGTGATTAGAAAAATCAAAGAAAAATGATCATTTATGGCAGAAAAAAGTACAAATGAAAGGAAGTTTTAGTACTCTGTTGGACCCCCTCTAGCGCGAATGCACGATGCGATACGAGCGGGCATTGAGGCATACAAGTTCCGTATGAGGTCCTGAGACATCTCGTTCCACAGTTGCTGTAAACGCGCCTCTAGTTCGACCAAACTCGTAGGGTGTTCAACTTGCCGTCCCAAATGATCCCAGATATGCTCGATTGGTGACAAATTTGGGGATCAAGCAGGCCAGGGAAGGGTGGTAATGTGGCGGAGGCAGTCTTGTGACATCCTTGCTGTGTGTGGCCGAGCATTGTCTTGTTGAAAAATGGCTCCTTTGAGCCCTGCAATGAGTGGCATCAAATGTGGCTAAAGGATGTCATGGACGTACCGCTGGGCTGTCATTGTGCCATGGATCAATATTAGGGGTGACCGTGTATCGTAAGCAATGGCACCCCATACCATCACACCAGCTATGGGAGCGGTGTGTCGTTGTAAAGCGAAGGCAGGATTGAGGCGTTCACCACGGGGCCTCGCCTCCACACACGAACACGATTGTCATAACTGCTCAAATTGAATCTAGATTCGTCGCTGAAGACGACCTGGTTCCATTCCGTTGCAGTCCAATCCAGTCGTGCTCGACACCACTCCAAACGGAGGCGTCGGTGGGTGGGTGTCATTGGCACCGCGATACCAGATGTCCTTCAGCCAGGCGCTTTGGGATGGTTCGGGAAGACACAGGGGCCCGTAGTGAAGGCGCTGCCTGTGTCTGGATAGCGGCCATTGACTCTACGCGTGCGTTTCGTATGATGTGACGGTCTTCTCGACGACTGGTCTGTCGAGGGCGTCTCTTCTGTCCACTGGTCTCAACACCTCCTCACAGTAAAATCAGAACGGCCTACTTCACGAGCTACTCGCCGAGCTGACCACCCAGCTTCCATCATCCAGATGATTCTTCTCCTCTCGAACTCTGACAGCTGCTCATATTGTATTCGATGGCGGCGTAACGGCATGTCTACCTCAGCGTTTCCTTTGCAAAAGATTGAGTACACTCAGACAAGCTCTGCTTACCTGTTTTATACTCCAAGGAGAACGAAGTTCAACGCCCTCTAGTGGCATTACGCAATGCGCAATCACGCTGCATTTCTAATCATTTCCATATCTAGCCGACATGTACCTTCATGCCAAGTTTTGTTACGATCCCACAATTATTTCTTGGTGCGCAAATTGTTATGGCAATGAGTGTACTATTTATATATGGCACATAACCTAACAGGCAGACAAATAAATTTTCTTGGGAAAATGGAACTCAAAATATTGATCAGAGGGTAGTTAACATGCAAATGCAGTAAATTCAACAAGGGAGAAAAATATTTATTTCAAGTTTTCTTGCAACTAAAAAAAAACTTTACAAGAAAAATATGTTTCAATTTGTATTTTCCAAATTAATCCATCAAAGCTCAACAGGATTTTTATCTTTAACATGCAAGGTTTCTTTGGTTAAATGCTGGTTGAGTTGCTACTGATATGTAAAGTAATTTTGATGGATATGAACAAAGAACTTTCGATTTGACTTGTCTCTATTTTGATTGGCCATCTAATAGTTTTTGTTGTACAGTAGTAGTGATTCAAATTGGAAAAAATATCTGAAAATTTATTTACTGGCTAACTTTATTTTGCAGAGGAGTCATTTCAGAGATAATGACTAAATGTTGGTCTGAATTTAAATGTGTTACATATTAATTCATTTTTTAAGTTAGTCATTAGTGACTGAATACATTGACTTGACAGATGCAAGACCACTAATTTACATCTCTATTATAAAAGGAAGTGTTTGTTTGCGTGCGTGTATGCGGTGTCCAGGCGAATCTATAGGTAATAATAATGAAATTTGGCACACAGATAGTCCGAATTTTAAGTTTTCCTTGGGATGGCAACAGTGCCAGATTATAAATTAATTTTTTCCTTTTATTTCCCAAGCACAAACGATTCAAGTGAAACAAAATTTTTTTTTTTAATTGGCGTTTATTTCTTTAGTTCAAGTTTTTATCTTCGCTATCGTTAGAATGAAAATTTCAAACGGATTCGAAATCTGCTTAAAATTTTACACCAGATCGATACCTTAAATGTGATTTTCTTTAAATAAATATTTTTTTAAGTGCAACTTTTATATACGAATTAGGCCGCATTTGATGAAGATATTAATTTCGAACACAAAAAGCACAATTTGAGATTTTCTATTTTCGCGATCGTTAAAGGTTGAGTAAAAATTTCAACGGATTTAAAATCTGCGGAAAATTTGACACCAGTTCGGTATCTCAGGTAGTCCGAATTTAATGGACACGTAAAGAACTCACGGGCAACGCTGTGCTGACCTGCTAGTACAATATATTTGAAAAGACGAATTTGTCAGTTCATATTGTACATTATGGCTTTGAGATAAATTAGTTCGTTCATTATACTATTAAAAACATACAGGCCAACACTCATTTAGGTATCAATGACATGTTTTCAGTGCCATTTTAACATTTTCATTGTGTACTGAATGTAAGTTATTATTCATAATATACACAAAATATAGATTAAATAACCATTAGTAATAAAATCCCTGGTTGCATTAGTAGCTAAATTCAGGAAACTAAGCTGCATGGTGAAAATGTTTGAACTGCTAAGATGGTTAACCATGTACAGTCGTCAAATAAAAAAACCTCACCCGATTGCAATTGCACAATTTACATAGCAGAACGAAACGAAAGGTAACAACCGAAAGGGATGAATGTTTTCTACAAATAATCAATATTTAAAATTTGTCTAAGAGGCCGTCTTCATATTAAACTGGGTGCTGGCTCCGATAATTTCAATACGAATCCCCATCTTTTATCACAAATTTGGATTCTACACACAATTTCAGACGGAAATTTAAAAAGTTAATCAATTTTATTGCTTTTTTCACCGATTTGTAAGTGCTTGAAAATTGGATCTCTCAATGTTAAATTGGCGTTTCACGCATTTTGTTATATTTGCTATAAAAAAAAATCAATTTTCCTTGGAAATTGTTTTCCCATCCTTTGCTACCCAAAAACAATCTATAAACATTTGAATTATCAAACTAAATTTTACTATTTTTTAATTATGAAATTAATATTTATAAAAATTATTAGTAGAAACATGGGTAAATTTTGACTCTATGCGATTCAACTGTTACTGAAACATCGGAATTCCAAATTTCAGCTCATTACGTGCATAACTAGTAGCGCAGTGAGACTGCAAATTCGATTATTGTTATTGGGATGTAAATTGGATTACAAAGTGAAAACAGAAATTTTTCTGCCAACAGATCCTGGGATTCAATCAGAATGGATTCTGACTTTTTGGCCAGCTTAATGGACTCCATGCCACTGTGCCTGCAATAGATCATTGACTACGACGGCCACTACACATATTAATATTTGTGATTGCATATTATTAAATGATTTATTATAAAGCTTTTGTGTGAAGGGTATTTTATCACTTTGCTTAAAATAATTTAACTTCATAATTCAGAAATTTTTGAAACATAATTAGCAACAATCCACTTATGGGACGCAAGCACACTATTCAAGTGTCACACTTTAACAAAACCTTCCTCAAACAGTCGTTGAAAGTGACATATACTCGCGGAATCGGACTACCTGATCTTAATCCGCCCTTCCTACTGCGTTCAATTCTGACACGCTCCTTAAATGGTTTTTCATCAAATCCGCCTGAAATTGTGTGTGAAATATAAATTTGTGATAAAAGATGAGGGTTCGTATTGAAATTATCGGAGCAAGCACCCAATTTAATTTGAAGACGGCCCCTTGGACAAATTTTAAATATTGATATTTGTAGAAAACATTCATCCCTATCGATTGCAACTTTCCGTTTTGTTCTGCCATGTAAACTGCAATTGCGATCGGGCGAGTCGTTTTTTTTTTCATGGCTGTACATCTTACTACTACTAAATCTTAATTGCTAGTGGGTGGAAAACTAGAGGTATATCCATCCAGTCAAATTGAGGGTTAAATAAATAAGTATAGATAGTTTCCACTTAATTCTAGAAACTGGCAATGTGTAATGTTGGAAATATCAACACATAGTTTTGTAAAATTATTTTTCCATAATTGTTTGCAAAATTCTGAAACGTCTTCCTAGTTAATATCGCAACAGTGATTGCTAAAAACACACAAATCAGAATTTGTGATTCTGTAGCAAGATTATTTTTACTCTTTATTATTTCAAAATATGATAAATACAGAGTTTATTTACAAATAATGTAACAGTGAATGAATTTTATTTCTAGTTTGATTAGAGATAATAAAAAAAGCATAAACCAATAAAAAAGGAGGAAAAGTAAAGTAAAAATATACAGGCAATTTTAAATGCTTGTAATAAATTTGTGGTAATATAATTCAATAAATTCATATTTTGCATATTTTAAAATTACACTCCTAAGACACTTTTGCTCTCTCTCTCTCTTTCTTTTCAATTTCTCTACATTCATAACAAGGATAAATTACCCAAAACCCACATAATTCGTTCAAATTATACAATATGAAATAATATGCATATGAAAACTTTCTATTATTTATTATAATTTATCAAAACAACAAATATGAAAGGCCATTTTCAGTTTTAATAATTTTATTTGCTGAAAAGTAAATAAATTGCAAAAAGATTGCAATCAAACATAAAATTTTTTTTAAACAATGCATACAAATTCATATACCAAATGTTTTTAAAAAGTTCAAACATTAGAGATCAAATAGAGTAAATTTACAATTCTTTGTTTAAGTAATCATTTTGATAATATTTCATGGTACATAGCGTGCTTTTAGAGTATTAGAATGTAAATATAAATAAATGCAAAACAAATCTAAGATACTAATTACAATTACAAATGCATGTTCTTGAGATACACTAATAAATAGTGTTTTAAGGCATAAGTGGTTCTATTGAAGAAAGGTTTAAAATTAGATGTCAGTATTCCCAAAAAGCAAGACAATTTTTGGTGTTGTACAATTCACGAAATAAAAACATGAGAGTTCATCTAAACAACATGGCACATATAAAAACAATTGTGATCAATAGTCATAAGACTAAACCAACAATTGTTACATATAAATCAATATTTAATGTGAATATATATACGTATATATATACATAATTTAAAATGATAAAAAGTTTGTTCCATCATTTATTTTCCCTACTAAAACCCATCAGTTTAACTGCTAGTCTACAATATTTAAAAACACTGTTTCAAATATAGAAAAATATCATTGCTTACACAAATCAATTTGTACCCAATAAAATA
Source organism: Metellina segmentata (assembly GCA_947359465.1). NCBI lineage: Eukaryota > Metazoa > Arthropoda > Arachnida > Araneae > Tetragnathidae > Metellina > Metellina segmentata. The sequence goes on along the minus strand of OX375872.1, from coordinate 124,637,819 downwards.
AGATAAAAACATCAAATACAAGTACACAATTATTACACATTCACTATACAAACTTAAAAAACTTGAATGATATTAAAGATAGAAATTAAATGAGTATTACAACAAAAATTAATTTCTGCAAAAAATCTTTCATTGGTTTTTCCAAGTGATAGTATAAAATCTTTTTCATAACATGCATTTTTTTGAAATGCAGTTGAAACTCATTTTTGTCAATATGAATATTAAACAATTTTTTTAAATTATGAAGGAAATATGTCAAGTCATTGCAGTGCATAAATAAATTAGAAATCAAAATATTTATAAGTCATTGTTCTTAGCATGCCATCAAACTTTATTGCAACCTTTAAAATTTTCACCAGGTACAAATAAAATTGGAGAGAGCAAAGAGTTTCTTTAGTTATATTTTGATTTCCTAAGCTACAAAATATTTTATATCTTATTTACACAAAAATAACAAAATAGCATCATATTTTTCCTTAGTCAATGTTTTGATTTGAAGATATCATAAAACAAAATATACATACAATAAAATTAAAAGGAAAGAAAATCGTCTAAATTCATGACATTGCGATTTGATTTGAACAAAAATCAAATTGGTATTTTAACATGTTGAGTGTTTAGGAAATTTTAAGCACACAATGAATTTACATTCACAAGTAAAGAATACGTGTTTAACTTCATAAAGTAGTTTCTACTCATGAAAAATTAAGCAATCAATTGGTTAAAAGCAAAATGACTAAACAAATTTGAAAATTTTGCTTCTGAAGACACCAATTTTACTTAACTTCCAAATAAATTTATTTTTCATAGCAATAGAACTAAGGTAGCCAAAACATTTAATAGTTTAATTTCACCTAATCAAACTTAAAATGGGTGAAATTTTAGGATGCCACAGAATCTTTTGGACCTTTCATATTTTCTATGAATAATTGATAAATATGGCTTAGTTTTCTTTCAAAATATTTAACTTGTGGAGTATAAGTATTGACGGTGGGTTTCAAAGCATCAACATTTTTTCTCATGCATATTGTTTAATATAATAGTACATGTACAAGTCAAAGTATGATATATTGCTTTATAATTCATTCAATGCTTGATATGTGAGTAGAACCACTAGAATTTAAGGAAAGGGCAATGAAATGCTTTGGATTATATAAAGGTGAACATGTAAAATCAACTGAATTAGTGTCAGGATTGATGAGTTCATTCAAAATTGCACATTTTTCAGATTTCATATGCTTATTTTTAGCTGCTCCAGTATATATCATTTTAACATGAAACAAAAAAAGGTTTTGAATAATAGAATGTCTAACATTGAAAACGATGCTACCCACATAAATTAAAACAGGATTGGTACTATTTTTTTAATAACTCCATGAAAATGAGATTCAACAATTAAAAAATAATTGGTGAATATAACATTTTTTAAGTCAATCAAAATAAAATAAAATCTTTCATTACAAATCCTTAATATATTCATATTTTCAACTGTTAACAGAAGTTTTAAAATGGAAACAATTTGGTAAAGGGTTCAGAAATGAAAACACGAGCAAACAAAATTCGTTATTTCACCAACAAATTTAAATAAATCAAAGGTCAAACTAATTTTTCTTGTCAATAATGTTAGATTTCTTATTAATAAGAAATCTAACATTAATCTCAAGCAAATCACATACCACAGCCATTAACCTTAAAGTACAAAAAATTATTTCCTCTAACATGGCTCATGCGAGAGGTTTGACTGAATATTCAAAGATTATAAGTAAAGCAAACACAACACTACAAAAACTTGTAAGTTTTGATATGATAATGTACTTTTTAAAGGAAACGCTTATAACAAAGTTGATTGGAACACAATGCACATACATTACTCAAGAGAAAATGCCACACTATGAGGATATAACAGCACTGCAAACTGCGGGGTATATTTAGACAACCAAGTTAAGAAAATAATAGCAGTTTGCAATAAACCATTACGAGAAGTAATCAAATGAAACCAATCTATTAATTTTGTAACTTTTACAAGGCCATCACAATACTTTTAGTTTCAGTAACCAAAGTAAAGTTTAAGAGACGAAAATGCCTTTGAGTATCAAGACATTAACAGAATTCTCAACAGATGCTTTCTTCAACCGAACATCAACAAAATTCTTTAATTCAGAATGCTGACATTATTTTCTGTTAAGTGAGTTTCTGTTGGAGGCCAGGGAGTAAAGGTTATTGTACACCGAATCCCATGTTATGGACAATTTGTTCAGGTACAACTTGAGAACTTGCTCAATGTTGCTAAGTGCATGTGCCAACATGGCATTCAAACCCATTGATCAAAGCTGATTTACATACTTACAGGATTCCCATTCTTCAAGCAAAAGAAAAAACAGGGTCGTTTTAATGCTATTTTTAAGGCTACATTATCACATAGATGTTTATAAGTGCTGTACGGATGAAGTTTAAAATCATCCAATTTTAGTTAACCTATATAATAAATATGTCAAGATGTTTTGATGACACTTGTCCTTGGAGGAGTATCATAGACCTCAGTTTATGAATGCCAATGAAATAAAATGTAATGTTCTTGTAAATATGAAGGCTGTTTAAAAAATTTAAAGATTTTCAGAATATATATATATATACACACACACACACATATACATATATAAGGCTTTTTTTAGCTCTTGAAATTAAAATTATGTAAATGGGAATCCTGCTGTAACAAGATATGAAATCTCAAAATCAAACCGAAAATTTTAGATAGTTTTAATTTCAAATTAACAAGTAATAAAAATAAATTATTTGACTTTTATATTAAATTTTTAGCATTAAAAGATGTCACCAAATAATATAATTATGTGTACATCTTGCATATCAGCAAGCTCACATTTATTTAGTATACAAATTGTGAATACTAATTTGAAAACAGGAGACTATCATCATAATTAATATTATTGCCGCTACTTTTTCTAGCATTATTGCTCATGCATTTGATGATTAAATGCAGTTCTGTTGAAATAGCTTGAGGCCTGCCTCATGTTAAAAGGAAGTAATGAAGAGCTTGCCCCTAGTATTTAATTTGAGTCCAGCTCAAAAGGGCTTTTTTCCAAACCTCAAATTGATTTTAAGTTCTTTACATAAAATAGCTAATATTTACAAACACATGTGGAGAATACAACCAATCGCACGCAAATACATATTTTAAAATTCTGAGAGTGATTATAGCTTTTGATCAGTTATTCATTTTAGTTTCAGGATAACTTTTGCCATGTTTTCATACAAAATTCTGTCCATAGCTTCATAATCTATTCTAAACTCTGATTTAAGATAAACAAAAACAAAAAGCTTTTTCTAATCTCAAAATGTATTCTTCATAATACAACGTTTAAACCACTGCTGAAATAATGAAGGAACATAAATTTAAAAAAAATATAAAATACACTTATTTGTGACACCTAATAAATATTTTGCTGATCACTTACAAGAAAAAATAAGTACTCTGAAAGGGGTAAGTAAGAAAGTACTCTGAAAGGGGGATTAAAAGTCTCGTTAATATAGTCAATAAAAATTCCAATAACTTTATAAAAAGTACATTATCTACAAAAGCAAGATAATAAAATGTATAAAAAGGTACTTAAGTATCTAATATTAATGATGGGACATTTTGCCAATTAAAACAAATTCCTTCAGATAGATAGCATTTTTTAATTTTTAAACAATTTCTACACATCTGTACTTGGTAGGAAAAGCACCAATGTCAATTTTCCACAAGTTTTTGGCAGCAGCTGATTTAGTAATTTCTATTTATTTTTAAAATTTTTAATACAGTATACAAAAAATACTTTCCAATGTTTTGATTCTTTCAGTACACTACCATGGAATTTTCTGTAACTTTCATTAATTTGAAGTGATCGGTGAACAATAACTCAAACTCAATGGCAAATTCCTACATCAGTCATTTTTCATCCAAAGTATATATATATATATATCTTTCATATATGTATATTTAAATGGTAAAAAGAATTTTATCACAAAGTGTGTGTGTATCATGGAATTCTTTTATAAAATATTATACACTTTTGAAAAAATCCACTTAAAGTGATGAGATACCCAACTTTTTTCATCGAACACAGAAATAGGTTTCTTTTGATTTTTTGCATTACAATTTCCTGCTATAAAGATGCAAGAATTCATTAAAATTTCAGGAACAATTAGGTTTACAGCTGCCACTTTAGATGAGATTTAGCAGATACGCTTCGATGCATTTTTTAAAAAGCTAACAAAAAATTTTCAATATTGAAATTTTATAACTTAATATTATTAACCTTATTCAAATCCCAAAGTTTTATGCATGCATAAATTTATAACCCCATATTAATCTTGATATAATATAACTTTAATTCCAGAATTTCTTGCAATTGTATTATAATCTGTAGTTCTCATAGTTTATTCCTAAGCTATTGAGTGGCTTTCTCTACATCAATTTAAATTCTGGAATAAACTTTGAGGGATTCCGTTAACCACAAAACAAGCATTTAATCAGTGAATAAACTTTTTTAGATTTGGTCAATTCTCATTCTATAATGCAAATGGAAAGTATTGTATTAAATTTTAAATAAACATTTAATTCACTGCTATTGAAAATTTGAAAAAATTAGCAGGCTCAATGGTTTTGTTTGAATACAAAGAAAAAAGTAAGTAATAAATTATGCCAAAAGAAGGCACAATTATTCCTTTCAGAAATTATTTGTTTGTATGAACATGTATGAACACAACCACAATTTCTCCACTTGTAAGATATATCTAATCGGAACAGAACACAATGTAGTGCAATGAAATTGGTTGCTCATTTTTGTAAGTCTTTTATTCAAACTTTGAGAAACCAGTCAGTAGATCAACCTAACATAGTGGCATCTGGGACAGGACATGTGAAAGATTTACTTAAATATTAATTTAAATGACATGGATCTGAATCATGAAAGTAAATTGAGAAAAACCACCCGTAAAGCTTTTAGGAGGGCGTTTAAATCAAATGAAGTTTACAATTGAAGATCCTGATAAGGCTCTTAATGGATGTCAATAATTCTTATTATTTTTGCTCACTTTATGATAGTTTGGAATCTTGAGCACTTTCGAAACCCGGTGTAACTCGGAAGAGTGCAGCTATGCTTTATCCATTAGTAAGTCCTGCATGCCTGCTCAGAACCTGACAAAAAAGTTCTAGGAGTGTACATGGAAATAAACCTAAAAACAGGCTTGATATTTTGTTATCCTTTCTAAAATGTGAAGTTGAGTCAGAGGAGCGAACAAAAAATGTAGTTTACAAGGAAGTTTTATAAAGTCTTTAGCCAAATTTACAATGTTCATTTAAAATATATGTTGCTACTTATTTCCTTTATAAGTATTGAACCGGTTCATTACTATCTAGTTGGTGAAAAACTCTTCAATCATTTTAATGTGGATCATGTCATCACAAGTCTCGACAGGATTTTATAGAATTTATTGAAGTCTACGGATGCATTGATTGAAGAAAAATTTTATCTTAAGAGATTGGCTGCACAGTTTTGTAAGTCTCTAGATTTTCAGATAACTTGTAAATATATTAATGTTAATATAATGTTAATAAGTTCTTTATTTGAACTTTGAGAAACTGGTGAGCCAATCAACAACTTTTGTGAGTGCAATCTTATAACAAACACTTTCAAACTTAGGCCCAGTGCACACACAAGGTTTTTCAATGTGCGCCACTGCTGTGGCAATGCAAGTGTGGTGTAAGATACATTAGATCCAATAGAGCGTAGAATAGATCCACACATACCTCCAGCTACGCACGTCCAACTTCCGTGCAATTTGTACCACAGTTCCCCACGGCACTGCACACGCTTCTCCAGTACCTTGTATTCATAAATAAATGGAATATAAATAATAAATGGATGTATCCAGTACCAACTATTTTGTTGAATTTTTTTTACACCAAGTAAGCGAAATTAAACAAGTTTTCTTCCAAAGATATCCATCGCAAATGGCGCAAAATGAGTATCTGCATCATTTCACGGCTATGTGAGCATAGTTGGGCTTTGGTGCAGCAGTGGCACTGCATGTTGAAAAATTGGATATGTGCACCGGGCCTTACATGGCATCTCATCACTTCTGTGACTTAGTATAATTATGAAAACTTATGTTGGATTTACAAATATAGTTATGATAGATATAATTTGATGCAAATATTTGAGAATTGTAACAAATGTGAAACTAAATTTTTTCAATTACAGTAACTGGTAATATTGGAAAATAAGTATAACAATGACAAAGTAAATTTTAAAGATTACAATAACCAGTAGTATCTACGAGTAAACACTAATGCAACTAAAAAGAAATTACTTAAAATAGCAGTAATATTTAAATTAAGTTTTAATACTTTAAGTTTATATTATTGTTGTATGCATATTTCATCAACACAAAGGATTTAATGGAAAATATTTAAGAATTAAAAATATATTGCAAATGTTAAATTGAAAAACACACACAAATGATGGGGCATCTATTAAAATTATACAATCTTTGGATTTAAATGGTTTCAAGATATTTTCACAAAACTTTTTAAAAGCTCTAATATAGTTAGAAAATGAATTTTTAACTTTAAAATACTTCACATAAATATTTGCCCCCAATTACAGTTATAACACTTTTTTTATTCAAATTTCGGAGGAAATATTACTTTCTGAATACCTGTTCTTCAAGTTGTTAAGTATCCATGCAAAAAGTTTTTTGAATGGCATAGTTTTAAAAATATTTGGAAGTGCAAGAACAAAAAATAGTAAAATTTTAAAAGTATACTTTCGATCTTGATCAAGCCTAGCACAATCTAATATAGATGCTGTGCTAACAATAAATTTCAAATTACTTATGTGAATATAAGTCTACATTATTAATTCATCACTTAATTTTTGCTGGAGGTATTTTATTTTACTGTTTTTCTAACTTATACTAACTTTTTTTATAACAGTTATAAAAAACAACAATAATAACAATTAGGCAACATTAATTTTACATATAAAATTTAACAGTAAAAATGCTAATTATATAGTCATATATCTAAAACCAAAAGAATTTATCCAAATATACTTATGGGATGTATAAAAAGAGAAAACCCCTTAGCTACAGAAATAATCTATAACCACTGTCAACAAATTAAAATATTGAAAAGAATTCCATAACTAATAAAATATGAAATGAATCCCACCATCATTTAATACTGTATTACAACAGCTGCATTTAGGAACCAAAACATAGAAATCAGGACACTAATAAATTTTCATGAAACACCTAGTATTAATTGGTAATTAACGTCGTACTAGAGCAACACAATGGCTATTGACAATGGTCCGGGATGAATCCCTTAAGGGAAAGACCAGAGGACAACACCTTGTAACTTTGAACCATGGTCCGATGACAAAGTAACATGTGAGCTGGCACTCCACTCTCCAAACTTCCACACCAACCCAACGTGAGGACTTTTGGAAACAACAGATTTAAGGTGCACCAGCTGCTTCTACACCATATATTTACAAACATCCATGCCTGGACCCAGATTCAAACCAGAAACCTTCTGATCTAGAGGCTAACACCTTAACCACTATACCTGTTGGTCGGCCCTAGTATTAAAGGGAAGATAAATATGTCAATGGAAAACCAATTTTATCTTGATGTCAAATTTTAGCAATGTACATCAGAGGCAAGATGTGGACATGTATTCCTAAGTTGTTTTACAAAATTACACCTATATTACAAAATTCAACTTTATCACAGAATGCAAGAAAACAATTTATTTGCCGAAAAATAAGGTGCAGTCTTTTACACCTGGGGTATACCAAAATAAACAAAAGTTGAAACCAAGGAAATACATAGTTCCAATTTGTTATGGATTCAACTAAGGCAATAATGCTTTATTTGTAAAAGCAAACCTAGGCTTTCTAAAAAATGCTTATTTCTGGTACCCAACTGAATAAACAAAGGATATAAATTATGTCAAAAATAACATTCAAACAAAAATAGCATCTCACCAACCCAAATCAAGTTGCAATCTTACTATCCTTTTTAAGGGCTCCCTAGACGATTAATATTATCAACGTGATTGACGGTTTCGATTGATAGGTGTTTCATTATAGCTTCAATCAACCTGTCAATCTCATTCGGTCAATGTTTTTCGAATGAGCGTGACATGTTTCCTTTTTGAGCTTTAAAATGGTTTCAAATTAAGATTTGGACTTTCTTGCCTTGATTTTGGTTATCTGCAATCGAAAGAAAGAAAATAGGAAAAGACTCTGGTCAAAAGAGTGGTATAAACTGAGACAGCAGCTTTACTAACTAACATTCTAAACTTTCTGCGAGATACTGAATTGCACGCATAATATTAATTTCCTGTTTTTATTTTCAATCAGTATAATCTGATTTATTTTGTTTTACACATTAACAAATTTTTGCAAAGCAATACTTCTTTTTTACATATTCACTTAACTTTCCATGGCTCAGGATAATCCTGATACAAAGTAATTAAAAGCTTCACAAACTCCAGCTCCCAGACAATCACTTCTCGTGGGGTTCGCCTAATTTACAATTAGCTTGCGTTTATTTTACAAAAAAAATATATACACCAGGGGCACCCTGGGGTGTCGCGTAGAGAGATGAGGGGTGCCACAAAGCACCCATGATCTATAATCTATGAAAAAATGATTAACTTGTGCTAATTGAAGAAATTCTGCCTTAAAAAAAAAAGGCATTGTGTCTGTCGTCAGACAAATTTGTTAGATTTTATGAAGTCATTGACATCGAAATAACTTTTTCAACAACTCATTAATTTTTCTAATATTTTCTATATTACTATGTATAACTGCAATTTTATTAAATATTTTTCTTCTAAACTAGTATTTTTGTTAGTCCTTGGTCCCAATTAAATAAAAATTGTACATATTTATATGCAAAGTTGTACTTCGACATATTTGTATTACTTAAATTCGTATTGCGATAATAAAAAAGTATTTTCCGCAAATTTCAAATCTGTTGAAATTTTCACTGTATCATTAACGATTGCGAAGATATAATAAACTTTTATTAGAGAATAAAAAAGCCCTACTGCCTGAACAATTGACAATTGCGTATTTTAAACAATCATTCGACGCTGTCAATAAAAATTTCTATTAATGTGCGTCAATCAATTGACAATCGTGTCAATCGCCCCCTACACAAACAATTGATTGCTTCAATGAGCCTCATTGACAGTCAGATTGATCATCTAGGGACCCACTTAGATATGCTGTTTAGAAAATGATTTAGTGACTTGTGCCAGCAAAAGTGTTCTAAAAGGTTGTTATCCCCTAAATTCAATTTAAGCAGAATTTATAAATGAGTGAAAAATTGCAAGAATCTCAAATAAATGCAGACCAGTTAGGTAATTTGACATGAAAACAATACAACTAATCATAAAAAGTTAGATAGTACATTTCCAAATTTAGAGTACTAAAATTGACCCCCCGAGAGCTATGCTTACTAAAACTAATTAAATTAAATAGACAAAAATCCAATAGAATGTCAAACTTAAAAGAAAAAATTGTTTCCTATTGAAACTCCTATCAACTAGTAAAACTTAATTTCTGTTTTATCAGCTAAAATGGATAAACACTGAATAAATATAAATTACATAATGAAATAAAAAACACATGCCTACTCTCTTGGGAAGTTTCCAGAATGCTATCAAACTAGACATTTGTTTAAATGTTAACGCAAATTCTTATTTCTTTAAAATATAAAAATAAATAAATAAATAAATAAACACTCATATGTCCATAAGTTAGGGAATCTGCTACCTGGGAAGGTTTCAATTCCTCCAGATGTGGGAAACAGGCCTGCAGGATTTAAAGATGAAATAAAGCGAATACCAAAGTTAGATTTCACTTGAATCATGGAAAAACAGAAGGAAAAAAAAAAAAAAAGAGTCCACTGTGACACTGCTTGTGCCATGAATGCTACCCTCTGGTTACCTTGAACAACAGCTTGACAAGCTGTTCATAAGGGTGTACAGCAGTTTTTGGGATTAGGAATGCCATTCTTAAACTTTATGGTGAACTTAGCACTTCAAAAACTTACTATGCTTTTTATTTCCTAAAACTTTGCCACTACTTTAAAGTTTAGACATTGCCCCATCACTTATGTGACTCACTAAAATTTACTAATACAAGAACTGAATATTTAGTTTTAGTAGACACAGAAGATCAAAAAGTGCTATTTCAATTTAAACCTTTTAACTTAAGGATGTAAAGAGAGAATTACCCCTGTTTTACTTCACTAAAAAAAATATTAAGACAAATCATGTATAAAAGAAATTATGTTTAGATGCTGAGCTGTACATACTTACACAATAAAAGCTAAAAACATTCATTTAGATGGTATTACTTAAGTCAATAAATGTACTTCCTGTACAACAACATATATATCTTCCATTTTATATACATTTAACTTTATCTGGATATGAACAAATATAAAAACATTTTTTACAAAGTACATTATACACAATGACCATTATTTAAAGGTAAAAGTCTCTTTGTGAGAACATGCTTTCTGGCCACTGTGTTTCTTGATCTCCCTCATGAGCTAAAGATGATGAAAAAATCTTTTTTCTTGGACTAGTTCTTACTTTATAAAATTCTTCTACAGATAAAAGACGAATTCCTTGAGCAGTTAAAATTTTTCCATGTCTTGTTTTTAAATGACGTTTATATGTATTACGAGTTTTAAACCTAGAAGGAAATAAATAATTTATATTATACATAAATAGTGCACATAGGAAGTAAAAAATTGTAGATAAAAGGGGGTCAAAGTACATGGTATGTGGTACACCCCAATTCTGCACTTGGTATTGCATGTGTACATAACAAATGCACTAATGTAATTTAAATTACAACATACACATGTCTAAATATCTGTAGAAAATACCACACATCACACACTTGACAGCTGCAAAAACAGTTATACTTTACTGGATTGCAGAGACATGTGGCCTGTTTTAATGAAAAACTTACCACACTTGCAGTCTGGATAAGTATGTCAGCCTGTTTGTGTATTAAAATTCTAGCTTCAAGAAAATAAGATACATCAAAAATAAGGAAACAAATAAATTCATAAACATAGTTGAAAACACTTTCAACATTTTTATTTTGGACACACTATAATTATCCACTTCATAAAATATTGAAGTGCACATAGGCAGTAGTTAATGACACAAGTGCATCGCCATATTCGTTGCTAGATGGAATATTTAAAAAAATCTTGAAATGTTTTGCAAAAATATATCTATAAGAGAATTTAGCATTAATTTTTTCCTTTCTACTTGGGCAATATTTCTAGATGGAAAAGACTAGTTTAGCCATGCTTCGGGTGCTAGTTTTAACACTAACAAAACATATGCTGTGGTGCTAATATCTGTGGTCAAGGGAAAAAACAGGATAAGTCTAAAAACTCTACTTTTCAGAAGTATGGTTTTAAGATTTGCTTTTTTCTGGTAAATCGAGATTTTGTAATAATTTATTTTGATTGCATTCTTTGTTACTCTCTTTCATGCACATTACTGGGAAAACACTAATATCTATTGAATTGAAATTCATCTAAATTTATTGTAGGGTAAGTGGGTGCATAAAAAATTTTTCATATGTATCAAAATTTATTTTATTTTGCAATAATTATAATTATTAAAAAAATTCGAAACGATTGTTACAAATAAGTGCTTTTTTTTAATTCAACGTGTTATTATTTAAAGTACTTAATAGAAGTTTTCTTAGTAACAATTTCTTATACATAGTTTATCAATCTTGATCTGGATAAATTTCCATTAAATTGGGGATATTCAAGCAATATGTTAAAAATGTTTTAATTTTCAAAAAAAATTGTGTAATGGTGGGTCAATCAGTGGTAACAAATTTAGTATTTTCATTGCCTCAGTCTTGAACAGGGGGTAATAACGAGGGAATTGAATGTTTTCACCTTTCTTCCAAAATTTATTTGATTTTCATTTGAGCTGAATTTGTATTTTATAATGTTACAATCTTTTATATCAAGGCCACTGAATAGGCTTCCATAAGAACTTTTGCCCATTAGTATCTTCTTTTTTTTAAACAAAAGGGCCCATTTCTTTAATAAGATGTGTAAAATCATAAAAATCTTCCACTTGCATCTGATCATTTAAATGATAGATCTTTGTAGCATTTTTTTTTTTAGCTTTCACTATGATCGCATGGTCGGAATTACACTCCATGTGGGTGTATCCACATATTAAAAATTTAAGATTGATCACTTTAATAGGCAAGATATGCACAGCAAACAAAAACAATACTACAGTATTGTTTGTATTTTGTCCTCTGCACATGTTTGAATACAAAGTGATTTCTTCAATATCTTAGGGCAAATTTTTTAAATACTGAAAGAGGCAAGATGGCTGTGTGGTTTGTCCCTTTTGCAGAGATACTTTCATTTCACATAAAACAGAAGCTTTTGTCATTTGCCAAATTGAAAACCGTCAAATTGGAGGACCACAATTGTGTTTTGTGGAAGGCAATTGATGTCTTCAGAAAAGGTGCTGGCAGACATTGTTCTAAATCAAAAGCTAGTGCACATTTGATTGGTGTATTTTTTGCCTCCTCCTCCTTCCTCTTTGCATTGTATGCAAATTCCACAATGCATAGACAAGTAACTCTTTTTTCTATTACTGAGTTTTTGAGATCAAAATTTGTCTGTCTTAATTTGAGCTTCAAAGAGGTCACATTTGTGGTCTTGCGTTTTTTTTTTGAATGAAAGATTTTATTTGTCAAATCATTTGGAATAAAGTGTTATTGAAACTCGATTGGCATAATTTTCAGTATACATTTTAGAAATATTAAGATCACTATTCAGGAAGTTTTTATAAATAGTTTGTCAGCAATATTGACTTTCGTAACTTGGGAAACTGTTGATTTGTTTTTTTTTAACTTCTTATATTTCAACATCGGTATGCGCTTTTGCAGAACGTCCTTTGACTCAGGAATCTTCAAAGCATAATGGCTGACATGTACATGAAGGGCGTACACTGATAAACACGTTGAATTAGAATTTTGAATATAGACAAGGAATAGAATTAAGGAACAACAAACACTATGCAGCAGTGCTTTCGAGAAAGCTGGAATAGTTAGTCAGGAACAGTAAGAATGTTTTGACAGAGTATTCACCTATGGTGTTAAATGAGATAAATACAGTTGTCTGAAAATGTATTACATTTTCAATAAGTACAAAACAGGATAAATTGACTTATCTCACTATTCTCAATGGATTAAGCTTTTCTACAAGACTATCATACTCATCACATTACCAATGACATTTTATTTTGGAAATTGGGTAAATAAACATGTCTATTCTGGTATCAATTTTTACAAGATGTATGATCTTAATGATATAGCTTAAGGATTTTAATGACTAGAACACTTCAAATTATTCACTTTTCCACAAAGCGCAAGACCCCAAGACCTTCAGCACACAATTATTTCATTTTTGCCAAATTTCGACTTAATCTAGTTTTTTCCCTTGACCAGATATTAGCATGACCAGATGGAATTTTAAGATTATTTGAGGTATATGGGCAATTAATTAACATTGCACAGGAGCAACACAACGGGGCTATTGGCAACAGTCCAGGATCAATCCTTAAAGGAAAAGTCCAAGGATGCCTCATAATTGTGAACCACTGTCAGATGAAGAAGTTAACACTTGAGCTGGCACCCCACTCTCAAAATTTCCACACCATGGCAATGAGAATTCTTGAGACTACAACATATTTAACATACCCCTGTGTACATGATGATTTTTGGTTGGATTGAGTTTCGAACTCGCAACCCTCAGATTGCTAATCTGCAGCTTTTCCCACTGGGTTACCACAGTCCTAAGATTCTTTCAGAGGAAAGGGAATTTTTAAGTCATGAAGATTGATGCTAATCCAAGATAGAAAATTTGAATATTTACAATTTGCAATACACATTTTTAATAGAAATGCTTGCAATTAATCTCTTTGTAAGATACAAGCAAATTGAATCAACTCTTTAAACCAATACTGAAATACAAGTTTTCAAATTAAATTTAGTCAATCTTCTTATTTTTATGTAGTATAATGGAACCACTGAAAAGTGAAGTACACAAAATATAAATGTGCCATCGTTAAAATATATTTTAGTTTAAGATCAAATACCTTTGCAATGCAATTTACATTTGTATAAAAAAAATTATAAATATTAAAATGGGCATTTCAGGTTTGAATCTTGATTAAGCTATAACACATTCATTCAGGTAATAAATCCGTATTTAGAAAGGTAGCATACAGGACATGTAATTTACAAAAGCAGTTATGTGCATAGGCTACACTCTTGCTGTAAGCCCCCTGATCGAAATATTGTTGTATTCACCAGATGAAAATGCACTCATATTTGAAGTTCTATTTTTATTTGAACCCTCAATAATATGTCATAAATCTTCATTCATTACTTTAAACAGTGACAAAACAAATTAAGTTCACATATCCTAACTACCAATTTTACTCTTTTTATTTTTGCATTAAAAATTAATGATCAGGTGCTTAATAAACACATTTAGGCATTTAGAAACACTGGCTCGTAAATTACTTTTGTTTGATTATAGATGCTTTACTATGGTATATTCATACAAGAGAGAATTGCAAACATAAATTAACAGTGAAAATAAAATAACAAATTTCAAACTAAAAGGATTTTGGTAAATTTTGAATAAGATGAGATAATATGAGTACTCTCTCCAAAAGTTCAATTATTTCATGCCATTATAGAAGCATAATTAATTTTTATCTTAAAGTCTTTATTCAACACTTAAAAAGACATTTTGAGAAAAGCATGAAAATTAACAGTAGTTTTAAGAGTAAAATATATTACACATTTTCAATGGAAATGTCTAAGAGTTACATATAGCTTTGTTATGGATACAAAAAAAAATTTAATTTCGAAATAAAATAGTACACAAAATGCAAAAATTCATTTTAAAAATATACAATTAATAATATTTGTAAAATGAATTTCAAACTTGTATAGACTCTCAAAACAGAAGCAGTGCATTGACGATCCCCCCCCCCCCGTGATATGAGATCAATATACCACCAACATTCAATTGTTCTACTTAACATTCAATGCACCATATCATTTATACCATAGCATATGCTTTAAAATATTGATTGTAGTTTTCTTTTAACTTAACACTAATGCTGACAAATAGTAAGGAATAAATAAAATGATAATGGCTAACTAATGTTATCAGATATATGCACATCTGAAAACTTCTAAAATTATCTTGAAGCACATTCTAGTTTCATATGGTTAAATGATATAGCTACTTATTTATCAAACGATTTAAGACAGAAAACAGATAGGCTCATTTTAATACATTCTCTTTTCCATCATGCTATTAAATATAGCCCATCAAAATATTACATCTTCAACATAAATTGATTACAGTGCAAAAGATATTTTGGATTGGTAAACCCACCGGTAGACTCATTAATTGTGGCACAAAAACCCTGTTATGTTTCTATTCATGATCCAAACTCTTGCTTTTAGTACTATTTGGTGATTTTGTGAGGAAGAATTTTGCTATTGTGCTTGTATGATCATGAAGTTAGTGTATTTATACAATCTTGAAATTAGAGAACTACTGAGAACAAATTTAAGCAGACAGAAAACTAGTTTTTAAATACAATGAAGAAACTAGAAGAGCAATATGAAGTGATTGATTAAAATGCAGAATTAATGCTTTTAATCATAAAATATTTTAACTTTTTTCAAATGATATCATGAGATGACATGGATATCTTTATAAGAAATAATTAATGTATATCCAATAATATATTTTTAGAAATACATCACTACCTGATGATTTCTTTAGCATTTCACAGCATATCACTTTGCTTTCTTCCACAAGCCTGAGTACTATAAAGGAAATTCTGTATTTGTATGATGAAAATATATCAAGAAACTAGAATTATAACATAAACTTCAAATAAATAATTGTTTCCTCAACACAATCCAGAACTTACAGAAATACGTCCCCAAAAGGATTCCTTAAAAAGGAGACTTAATATTTGAATACTAACAAATAAAATTGCTAAGCCAATGGCTCCCAAGAGCCCAGGAAAAAAAACTAAAAGCAATTCAACAACCCTGTTTGAAAAGTTCATACTAGTTCCCAAATCTTTGTTCTTCAATAAAAAAATTCCACTATTTGTATTTATGTGTCCATATAATCCTATCATAAGCACTTTTGAAACTACCGATAGGTTTACTTTAGATATTTTTTAGAGTAGCTTTTGCTTATAACTATATCTCCAGCAGAAAAATATGTAAAAGCACTAATAATCCAAATAATGAAAATTTAAACAAATTCATGCAGTGAGAAAGTATTTAATTTATGAAAAGGTCAAACTACTTATTTCAAAAGAAAATTATTACTAAATATTGAATAATCATGTACCTTCTTCAAATATAGCTACACCTGTCAATTGAGGTTTTAGTGAAACTGATCATAGAAAGTGATTTTTTTGTTGAAATTCCTACAAGACAATCAGGATATTTCCAACCCGAAATGACTTTTTATTATAAAACAAATGAGAATAAACAATAAGTGTGTACAAAAGCAAGACATTAGAAAGACCCAATAAAAATTCACGAGTACTACAAAATAGTACACCGTTTCAAGGTACACTCAGTATTTGAATAATGTTTTGTTTATTAAACTTATATAAATATCTTAAGTATAATATCATTCACATTTGTTTAAATTATTTATAAGGGTTCATTGATTTATGAAATTTATTTCTAAATGTAATATATTTCATATGACATAAATATTGTTTCTATGTATCCAAGTTTTTATATGGAATCATTACTTTCAAGATTTAGAGGTTCAGCAGACTTCCAAGTATTTTGGTATATAACTCCAATAATTTTTTTAATGTATTAAAATCCCAGAGGGCTATGAAGCAGCTGAAATTTGCACCAAAAAAACAAAATTCCAATCCATGCAAGGGAAGGTTAAATTAGAAATATTAATTAAACTTTTTAAGTGCCATGGAATAAGTATATCAATATTGATATGAAATTAGCAATCTAAATTAATCCATTTGAGTATAAATGTATGTTATCACATTCATTTGAGCATACTCTTAAAAGAATGTGATTAATCATCAATATAATCAAGTGAATAATGTGTAAGGCAAGTACAATTGAAGCAATTTAATTTAGGATTTCAAATGTATAAAAAAATTCAACTTTTCAGAGTTAAAATAAATTTGACTGGCATAAAAAATAAATGTTGATTAAGTATTTCTTACTTATTCATTTAAAATATTCATCAAGACTATTGTTTTTTCCTAAAACCTAAAGCACTAGGGGGCTCCGCCCACTGTTCGCCAAACCCTGGAGATTGCTATGCAATCCCAATTATACTTTTGCAGTCAATCTCCACCCCCTGCTCTCCTACGCATTCAATCCCATTTGATTTGCTTTGTAAACAAACACTCACGATACAGGGCGTATAATAGGTTTTAAGGTGTAAAAAAGTGACTAATTGAACAAAAAAAGTGACATATAACAATAATCTCTAATATTATAAAAGGAAGTATTTGTATGTTTGTTTGTTGCCCGCAAAGTCCTGACAAATCTATGGCACTTTACAGTAATAGGATTTATTTGGCACACAGGTAGTTCAAATCTTTTGCAATTTTAGGGTCGTGGCAAATTTTAAAATTCAATCTAGAACATTTAAAAATGAATTTAATGAAATTTAATTATTAATGTTTTTTTTGGAAAGGCAACAGCATAAAATATCAGATTCTAAATTTATTTTTTTCGATTTTGCGCAAAGGAATGATTTTCTAGAAGATGATAAAAAACAAAGTTTCAACTTTAGTTATGTAGTTCTTTTTTTATCTCCTAGACCGTTAAAGATAGAGAAAAATGTCAACAGATTTTAAATCTGCAGAAATTTTCACATTAGATCGATGCCTAAAAATGTGATTTTCTTTAAATAAATAAAATTTTTAAATTGAATATCTTTTATATTTTATTGCAAGAGAATGTGATGTCACGCCAACATTTGTGTTCCAAAAATAAACAGATTACATTTCCTGCCCTCTTATGATTTCAGTGAAAGAAAGGAAAGAAAATAAAAAACATTTTGGTTTGCATTACTTAGTTCTAAATCGGGATCGTTAAAGACTGATTAAAAATTTCAACAGATTTGAAATCTGTGGAAAATTTGACTCCAGATAGTTACCTTATACGCTTGATTTTCTTATAATAATTAATTTTTCAATTAAATATTTATATTGTTTGGTTTATGAATCAAACCACCACACAGGCAATGTGACCTCCACGAAAAGAACAAACAGGCTTGGCCCATTTGGTTTGCAAAGCAGACCAACACCATGGGCTGTTATCCAATAGGCTATGAACTCCCATCTTTGCCAGCTACTTTAAAAAAATTTTCTCTGCTTCCAGTCTTTCTTTTTCTTTCCCGTCCTTCTCTCTCTATATATAATTTTTCTTGCGCCTTCATTTTTATATCTATTAAATAGGCATTGTAAGCTTTATATGCAACCCCTTTCCATATCCATTAGCTTTGACGTGATCAGTACCAAATAAGGTTGATTGCCAAAGCTTGTTTGGACCGTCATCAATGGATTGAGTGTGCGTTCTGACATTGATGCTGTCTCCAGTCAAAGCTCTTCCTGAGGCTGAGAAGCCACATTTAATGTCAGCACTACCATGAGAAAGTGATAGAGCAACCTTCACTAGCTTTGACACAACTGGGTATTCAGGAGCCACACCACTAATGTCTTGCAATCTGAAGAACTGGTTCCAGTAAACATCATTAGGCTTCATTCCAGATCCTTCTTCTTCAAAATCTCTTTGGAGTAATTGCCACTCATCCAGTAGTATGTCTGTTGGGACCTAATACAACATTGCGCTTGCAATTTCTAATACTTGTTGTACACTCTCACTACTCAGTCTCTCAAGAGGACCAAGACAGGATGAACTATTAAGGAGAGATGAACTGAAGGAGGACTTCTTCAAAAGATATTTAACACTAACAATGTAATGCTTCCGAGCCCCTAAAAACAGAAATTCTTTTCCTTCTCTCTTTCACATTCTGTAGTACTTTAGAAATTTGATCTCCAATCACAATATCAGCCACAGGCAACAGTTTTCAAAAAAATATAGCTTCTATTTCCTACATCTTCAAATCTCGAATAAATTTTTCTTTGTAGATCCTACCTAAAATTGTTTCTTATCAACAATTCAAGTTGAAAGTGAAGGTTATGCATTAGGGGTAACTTTTTTAGAAGAAATTCGGACACTAGATTATATTATATTATATACTTGCACTTGATACAGCAAGTATCACCTCAGATGAGGAACAATTTTTGTGTAGCCTGGTCTTTGTATCATCTGCAAACCACTGTTCAAGCAACCTTTCTGCAGCTGGTTTTAGGCTTAGCAACATGCTTGATAAAATAGTAAGTGGGAAATTTCAAGTCTCCTTTAATTTGTTCGTATGTTGACCAATGCTTAGGCCACTGATTTAAAAAAAATCTGTGAATAGAAAAAACTAGTTCAGACCCATCTTCCTGAAGCTTCAAAAAGCCGACTCTTTTCTTCATAGATCGAATTCCTTAGCACCATGCAATGTGACCAAGGGTGTTCAAGGGGAATTTGATGGAACAGCGTTACACTGCATTTATGGAAATTACGAAGGAAGGAAACTATATTCCACTGTTCTGTATTTAGAGGGTTGCTATTGGTTATTTGACGGCAAGATTATCTTATTTGGTGATACTTGAGGCTCCAATTCTTTTTGCAAACCGAAATCAATATTATAGCAGCCGGCACCAGCTTTAGCATCACATTACAAACGCCTCAAAAGAAATATAAAAAGGTTTGATTTTGGCAGAAATACAGGAGTCTTTCAGAAGGGGGAGAGGAATTGCCACCCCCCCTTCTGAATGATGCTCAAATGGCGTACCTGCCGTGGAGGAAACTAGCCTGGACAAGTTCCACCACAAGACGAAATTACCCAATATGTAATAGGTTGACCTTTGACTTTTTCTAGAGGAAAAAATTATTTATTTTATTTTAAATTGCGCACTACAAATTGTTTTCTCCAAGTAGAATTTAAGAACTTACGCACCTGAAAAAGTGACAAAAGAAAAAAAAAGTGACAATAAGTGATGTGTTATAAGCACTGCAGATACAATTTGTTTTGCTTCGCAAACCAAAAATACTTTTGCAGAGTCAATCTCCTGCAACTGTGAAGCTATCTTAATAATTCTTATAATCCTGATCTTACTTTGCAGTCCATGATGTCACAGCGAGGGCTTTGCCCTCAGCTCGCTAACGCTCACAAACCAACACTCCTTTTTAGCAAGTCATTTCGCTTTTTAAAAATTTTAACACATAATAATGCAACCTAAACAAATAGTCGCATCAGTAAAAAACCTTCGCGATCTTGTTCCCTGTACAATTTTGAAAAAAACGTTAATCTCAAAAAGTTTGGACGTGTAGTTTCTTGCGAAACTGTATGAGAATCAAGGAGGAAAAGAGTTCAGCCTCTTTTTACTCTGGGCTAGACGTCACAGCGAATTTCAACAGAAAAAAAATCATTGCTATGGTGACTGTAGCTACAATCAATTTGATGTCTGGCAAACCCGTTAGTTAAAAATGCAACCTTTTGTTTAACCGTTTCCTCAGCCACTGAATCTGCACGACCAACAATTTGTACACTCGCGAAATTATACTTTTCCTCACATCGAATTTATTTATGAACCAATTTCAAAAATAATTATACCGTAAGAAAGAGGACATACTAAGGTTCCCTGCGAGGTTTTCAAATTTAAAAACTAATAGTTATAAGATATAGATATGACAGTTTTAAAAAGCATTAAGAAAAATGTCCCGATTTTTCCCGGGTAATCTAAAAAAATCATGGCTGAAGACTGAAAATTTGTACGTCTTTTGCTCACTTGCATTAGAAATTTCGCTATTTCAACTTTGACATTTTTAAACCCTAAACTAATAGCTGCATCGGAAAAAAAAATTATAACCGTCTTGTTCCTTGTACAATTTTGAACAAACCATGTCAATTTTGCAATTTTCTGATCAGTACTTTCTCGTGAAACCGTCTAAGAATCAAGCAAAAAAAAAAAAAATGTGAGTTTCCAATCCTGCGGCAGTAGTAACTTTTTTAATATAGAGAGATAGATAATACATTTATTCCAGAAACTAATAACTTAAGTAATGCACACAAGAAAGCGTACTTTTGAATTTTTAAAACTTCCATAATCAGATCAACTCTATGAAGGCCTGATAAAGCTTATTGCCATTGCAAGTTATGTTATTGATACAAGCGCTAGTGATGAACTGGTTTGGCAACAATGGTGACCAGGAGTAAACAGAACAATAATCAGACAAGCAAGTGAAATACTGATGCTTTTAGAGCAATGTTAATTTAGTAATCAAAGGGCTCAGAAAAGGAATTTTACATGCAATGTAAGGTGAAGATATATTCCATTTAAATATTGATATGCTACACTGTAAAAAATAAACATTTGCTAATTTTATTCAGATCTTCACGTTTCATTTAACTTCTAAGTGCCCAGGGAGTATATTTATAAAATTTAATTACTCTTTTAGTCTTAAGAGATAAAAATGTTTTTTCTTCAACTTAACTTCAAAAAGGTTAATACAAAATATTTTCTAAGATTTCAGAAGAAAATTTGAAATTGATGAAACTTACTCTTCATTTTAAAGATATTTTTTTGGAAAATAACATTTTGTGCAGAAATCTTATGCAATTAAAAGTACTCTTTTACAAAGTAATTGATGAATAGCACTAACAGAACGTTTCATGGCATCTTGTAGATCACTTAAAAATTTTAGATTTAAATGATACATTTTAAAAGTAAGAGTAATTTCAAAATAAATGGCACCATGGTTTATAAATAATAAATGCAATAAGTGTAATATCCTGCTATTACATAATTTTATGTGTTGCTTTGAGAATATTCAAGCAAGACAAAGTCAACAAATGTAGTTTCAAAGCAATGGCATGCAATAAGTTAGGTATTCAATAATTCCTCATTCTCACTTCAACTGTTTAAATAATCAAAATGAGTTGGTTGAGTTTAATTACACAAGGTTCAAAAACAGAACACTTGACTGATTCTGAAAACTATATTTTAAGCTAATCCTCCAGATGCTCATAGATTAAACTCAATGAAACACAAAATTAAATGAACTTTTAATATATCCAGAAAAAAGTTTGAGGATAAACAGTTCTCAACAAAAATGCTTTAGAATGATTGACTAAAGAATCAAAATGCACAAATTAAGCAAGAATTAATATTTTAATAAATTTTTAGCAGCTTAGGATTTTTCATTGAAAAACTGTATTTTCAGTACACGAGTCTCTTAGAACATTCAATACGAGAATAAAATGTTCATCAAGTATTACTAAATTAAAAAATAATAAAGAAGAAGAATCTAAAGCCATTGAACTGTAAGTACGATTACTGTACGAATTTAAAGAAAATGAATACCCAGAAAATGGCAGAGAACTACGATATGCACAAGATAAAAGATTGCATGAATACCCTTATTTTTCAAAGACAGCTAAACTCATTTGTATATCATAAAAAACAGAGTTTAAAATATAATACAAGGAGTACCTAAGACTACGGAGTAATATTTGTAAACATGCTTAGTTCATGTACATTTATACTAAATGCAAATAAGACTTAATTAAAAAAGAGTACAGTGTTATAGACATATTGATAACCTATTTCAGCTATTTAAAAATGTGAAAGATTGTCTCAGTTTGGAAGAAACAATCATATTTATGCATTAATTTCTAAAGAATTTACTAAAATCTAACAGGAAGTCAGATGAGATGAAGATAATCTTTCAAGTAATAAAATCAATTATTGCTAAAAAATACAGCAAACTTTGAGGAAATACGTTTCTTGTGAATACTATTTTATGAAGGTAAAATGAGATTTTATGCTATAAATTGTATCTTGTTTGTTGACATGTTTTGGTTAAAATTATATCAGGATAGATGTTTCACATTTCTTTTTAAGTAACATTGTATTGAGAAGAGTGATATATGTAAAACTAAAATGATAAAAATATCATCAAATAATAAATACTAAGGGATTTTGAAAATCACTTAAAAATTTTCCTTTTAAGAAAGCAATATTTTGCAAGAGTTCGAAACAGAGTTTAAAAAAAGGCCATGCCATAGTAGTGTGACGAAGTCTGTGGCGAGGAAAGAAAAAACAAGCTTTCGGCGGAGAAACTGCCAAGAGGTCAAGCCAGACGCTGAAAGGTCACACCGCGTATGACCTCAGACCGCGTGAGTTAACGAGCTGGCGTTGGTTCGAGGGATTTAGTTCCGACCGAAACGGAGCGAAGGATCTTTGTCGCGATGCCGACGAGACACCCAGGCAGTAGTTCATTTCCGCTGCTTTAACATCATCACAAGAACCCGCGGATGCTTTTGTTCGGGCCGCCGTCCGCTAATGAGGCTACCGTCGAGATAGAAAATCAACGGTTTTCAAACAGCCAACAGCAAGACGACAAGTGTGTCCAATGAAAGAGAGGGGGGCCAACAACCCCCTGGAACTTTCGGGAGTCGAAAGCGTTTTGGGGTTGGAAGAAGAGAGACCAGACCGAGGGATCAAACTGATCCAGCTGAAGTTAAAGCCGTTCTCGGTTTTTTGTCGGATACCCTGTCTCTGGAGACGTGCCGAGTCGCAACAGCTGTTCGTGGACTCAGAACGGATTGCCCAAACTGGGATTCCGGATATCAGACGCTAAAATAAAGCTCAAGCCTGAGCTGCTACTGTGCTGCATTGCACATGACCTATCGAACTGATTGCCCAAACTGGGATTTTGTCTATTAGACGGGAGAAAAGCTCGTCCCTGAGCTGCCGTTTGCTGACTTCGTACACGCGTGCGAGAACTTTTGGAGAAGCTCACCCGAGCTAGAAAACATTTACTCACCCGAGTAAGGTCTGGAGAAGGGCTCACCCGAGTCGGATAATCTACATCGGAGTTCTGCGGAAAAGGACAATTTACAGTCTGTAAAACGCCACCTACCAAATTCCTTCAAGGTTATTCCTTGAATTGTAAATAAAAAAACACCTTATTCAAGACCACTGCTAACATTTTTACGTAGTGAATGAATCTTCCATCCCTAAGACGTCACAGTAGCGTAAAACTACAGCACATACACTGTTTCATAAAAATTTTCAAAACCAATTTAGTTTATACAATCTTCAAATTCAGTAGAAAAAATTGTACGGCTTTCAAACATGTATGACGTTTAACCTTTACAATGCAGCAGATTGACTTTTTTTACCACTAAAATATTGCTTACACTAGCGGCATGGTAGCAGTGGTTGTTATCCCCCTTTTAAGTGACAGCTGGCATCGATCACCATCTACGAGCTGTCAGTGACTGACATTCTAGAGGATCCCTTATTTTATTTGTTGGCCCCCCTACCCTGCCGACCATATGGTGTGAACACTGTGGGGAAAGTAGAAAGTCATCAGGTGATATTTCTTATCATGCCAAACTATACTATGAAAGGAAGTGTCAGTCATAAATGCCACTCACTACCCTATCGCTCAAGTTAGGTAATTAGGTATCGGGGCTCAGAAAATAAGCAGAAAAGCCATTCTGTGAGACAGTTGAAAAAATCTAAGTGCTGCAGCATAAAGGTTAAGTTAACAAAATATAGAAACATAATCAAAGCATTAGTTGCAAAAAAATTTGAGAAACAAACATGAAAAAAAGAATGATTTCAAACGTCATGACTCGGAAAATTAAATTTAAATCAAACCAGAGTGAAAAAGGAATATATAAAACAATTTTTTTTAAAGATTCTATTTGTACTGTCACAATTATTAACTGCATTAAAAAAAGTGTTACATTAATAATGTTAAGGGACTAATGTCATTTTAACTTTATGAAACTACAATAAATCATAATATTTAGTAAGGTTTAGGAAAACTTAAATCTTGTCTCCAGCATATCAGCAACTTTAGAATTATGAACTCTCATTTAGAAAGAGGAAAATTTAAGTACTAGGTTTAAAAAAAATTCTACCCAATTTATGTAAATCTGGGATGGGAATTGAAACTAATTGTTATTAACAAAGAAATTACTAAAATAATTTTTCAAATGTCTCCATAGAAAAACACAAAATTGAGTTTTAATTTTATTGGTACTTATTTCAAGTATTATGCCTTTATGAAGCATAATTCTATATATTCTTTATTAAGCCATACATTGAATGTTTGAATGAATCAGAATTCTATCAATTCTTTACTAAGTCATGCATTGAATGTTTGAAATTCAAAGTCTATTTTAAATATCGAATTCACTACAAAAATTTGCAAAATGGGATATGAAATTCTTAATATTTCGAACTTTTTCATTTTTTTATCCATAGCACACCTTTTTCAGTACAGATAACAATAAAAAAACTCTATGAGAATGGTGATAATCTACTTAAATTTAATCAAACTTTATTATCAATTTGGAACACTTCACTTCTCAACAATTATTTATTATATGATGATAAATAAATGCACAAAATGTACTGAAAACCATCTTGAAAATTCATGGTTAGATGACTTGTTGGTTTCTTGAGTTTTTAGGATAGTTATTGGAAAGCTACATGACAAATATTAAACTAAATTAAATATGATAGATTTCATACTAGTAGAGTAGAGAGGGGAGTAAAATGTTGGAATCTGCAGCTTTAAATAATAGAAAATTAAAGTGTAATATATAAAAATTAGTAACAAATTTAAATTAAAACCATAAAATTTATAAAGCACAATACTGGTCTTATCACTTATCAGTTTATTGATCTCCATATCAATGACACTCTATTTCAATAAATTTAGTGTATAATCTGTGGTAAATCATGCTGTTATATCACTCTTGAAGTTAGTTTATATTCCATTTTAATCAAATATCCCTTTATAGGATTTAATTAAATCTTTCAATTGTTTACACAGCAATTATGGTAGATAACACACATTTTAAATCTGCACAGGTTATAATTGTTTATAGTAAGTTAGAAACACTGTGCTCTCTAAATTGTTATTAAATACATCTACAGATTAATGCAATTCTGAATAAAGCATAACTGAAATTTACCGCCCATTTTAGTAACAAAATAAAAATTAGAAAATTGTAAACATGAGATAATTAACATTTATAAACATGTCCAAATGAAAAAATATATAAATTAAGCACTTTTCTGTTTGAAAATCAATGCAAGTAAGAACTTTTGGAAATAAATAAATCTTAGATCTTCAAAAATATTTAGATGAGAAATTTGCAATTAAAATGAAAGCTATTGGGTTATTTAAGCAGTAGAGAGAAAGCATTAAAAGTTAGATTAAACTGTTAAATAAAAAATAACTCAATGAAAAATTGTTTTAAAAATCTGCAAATATTTTTAAAGTATTGTAAGTGATACATAACACGCATGCCAAATCCTAATTATAGGAAACAACTTGAAAATCAATTTACAATTTCAAAACAGTAAAGAATTTCAATTTTTAAACATATTTTCAAATTTAAAAATAAAAGCCAAAAGCTGAAAACAAATTATCAGTAATCTTAGGCAATATATGCAAACGGTTCAAATGTTCAGTTAAACTGGAATTAAAAAAAAATGCATATGAAAATAAGGAATTCCAGGCATGTATGAATTTGATATTTACTAAACAAGATTTAAAAGTCAACAATGTAGAAAATCAGTCAAAAAGATTTTTAATTAGCTTGGTGTAAAAACAGGTTAATTTTTCTTTTAGAAAGTTAAGCAGTGTGTGATTACCTGAGATTACAATCTGTACATTCATATGGTGTTTCTCCAGTATGACGTCGCAGGTGTTCCTTATAATGGCTCGGATGACGGAAGTTACGACCACAGTCACTACATACAAATCTGCTTTTGTTATTATGAATAAGCATGTGATAGTTTAAACTATGTTGTCGAGTAAAAGTGGCTTCACAAACTGTACATGAGAAAGGTTTAATACCTGAAATAAATTGAGAAACATTTTACTGCCTCTGCTTAAGACATAAAATATGTAGGTATATACTGCAGTGATGTGTAAATGGATTTTTAATTCAATTCACTAAAAATCAACAGCATTTTTAGGAATTGTATTGGCATAAAAATTAAGACCTTAATCACTGTTATTAGAAGTCAAATTCCTCCATAAACATACTAAAGAAATTCAAAACTAGCGGATTCAGAATATTTGAGGTTTTATAGTTTGATAAAACTTGAGACATGCCCAACATGAAACAGGTTAAAAGATTGAGCAAGTATGACATTAGTAGAGGAAATGTTTGATTGCAATCATCCTCACAATCCCACCAAATGAATTGATCCAGAATTCATTTCTCATTGAACTCAGAAATAAATTTTAAATTCAGAAGAAATAATGTCTATGTATATTTAATAAGAATTCGATTTTAAAACGATGAATGACTTTCTAGACCTGGTTCACTGAAAACAAACATTTCAAAACTAATAAAACTTGAAGAATGTAGTACGACTCAGTAAATTGTAAAAATATATTTAACAGCTTTGAAAATGGAATAGTCATTAAAAGTCAAAGCAGATGATTACCTTATTTCCAAAGTTCATTGTTTAAACAGGAAAGTCTTTTGAGGATATTTATGACATTTAATAAGTCATAAAACTTTCTACAATTACCAGTTACAAGTAGAATAGAGATATTTTAAAGTAATGATTCTTTTCAGATATGGTTGCTAATTTAAATCTGCAGCAGAAAGAAGGATTTATAAATTTAAATAAAGCCAATAACAATTTTAAGACAGCTTTGTGTCTGTTATCCCGATTTTTATGTTCCTTCAGGCAACTATGAAACAAAGGTATTTCATACAATAATCATGGGCTTTACAAAAACTATCTCATAAGAGTTTTTTATGCTGTCTTCAAATACACATTTTTGCAGCACCCTGCATCAAATTTTTAAATGAAAATTAGTAAAATTAACTATGGTAACTTATCTTTATATAGCTTAATAATGCTTTCAAGTAAACAGAGATTGATGGAATTTACCATTAATTGGTTAAATCTCTAATTCCCTAGCCTACCTCCATACCATTTTATAACCTTAAAAATGTTCTTGTTAACTAATGATTCATTTTTCACACAGGTGATATTAAAGAGGAACTACATCTTTCAAGATGGAGATGCTTACCAGCATGACTTCTGTAATGGTACATTAATGTTGCCTGAGCTGTAAAACTTTTATTTTTACATATTTGACAAACAAGAGGACCTCTTTCATCTTTTTTCTTTGTGCGTAGAGCTCTTATGCATTTCAATGCTAATTTCTGGAAAAAAATATGAATAATTGAAATAGACATTTAAATAAATAAATATATATATATATATATATATATAAATATATATATATATATATAATAAATGCATTATTTTAATTCATTGAAAAAAGTACATTTTTCAAACACTAAATATAACATCTGTCAAAATGAGTATTAATTGATAACAAAGGTAAAAATATAAAAACAGAGTTCATTGTACTTTTTCAATTGATTGCAAATTCTCGGGACAATCTGTTGCTAGAACATCCTCAACATTAAATGTAGACTCTGGGATTTTACTGTCACTGGCTTCACTATTAACTTCACTTTCTGAAGCAATGTCTTCTAAACATGAATCAGATGGAGTATTTTCATCATCTTCAGTATTTGGTTCATTTTCTTCAGAATTCAACGATCCATTGTTCTCTAAGTACATTTCTTTTTTATTTGGCTTCTTGATGGATACATTACTTGAATTTGCACTACTTTCACGAAAGCCATCAATATAAACATTTGTGCATTTACCTGTAAAGAGAACCATAATTTCAGTATTTTGAAACAGCCGTTTGATAAAAATAATTTGATCCAATCACAATATGACAAGAAATTACAGTTTAAAGATATCTCCAAACATTTTATAAAGCAATAATTCTTAAATAAAAAAAATATGAACTAGCAAAATTTAATTTAAAGCAGGCCTCGAAATATATTTTTTAATACAGGTGCGCAAGGTGCACCTAAGTTTCTAAATTAGGTGCACAGGTGTGCCTAGCGGGAAAAAATGAGGTGCACAATTTTATTTTCACGTGCACAGTGCACCCGGGTATTTCGAGCCCTGATTTAAAGTACCAAATATCATTCAAAATTTATTCCACAATGTAGACTAGATTTACTCTAAAATCTTAGCAAAAAGAGCAAGGAAACTAGCAGGGTGTTAAGATTTAAATCAACGATTAAAGTCATGATTTTAATCAAATGATTTTTTTTTAAATCACAACTAATTTTACATTTTTATAACTAAGTAAATACACCATAGGAAAATCACAGAAGTGGTCAAATGCTTTAATTTTTCTGCACTCATGGCGATTTCAGCACTAATGGCTACACCAAGCTCAGAGGGAACTGGGTCAATTACTGCATATTATAAAAGATTGCAACAGCCAGTTGAAACTTATTAGAATATACTATATACTGGAAACAGTAATGTATACACACATGACATAAATCTAAATACCAGGAAGAGTAATGTATAAACATTCCTGATTAACAGCACTCATAAACACTTAAAGGAAGTATACAACAGTTTGTTTCAAAATTATAAACTGAAGGGGTGACTGATTTTATTAGCTTAGAAAACACAAGTGGGAAGTAAAGTTTTTGAGGCATTTGTCAGTTAGCTCAGGGGTTCCCAAAGTGTGTGCCGCAGCACCCTTGGGGTGCCATATAGAGATGACAGGCGCTGAGAAGTGCCCGTAATTTCCAATCCAAGCTATTTCTAAGCAACAGAAAAAAGGGTTAAGGTCACTCATCAAAAATCGGTTCACTCCCCAACCAAGAGCATTATGAAGGTAATTTTTGTTTTGTTTTATTTATATTTTCACCAACCTATGTTTTCTTATTAAGTAAAATTAAAATGTTTGTGTATGAATTTTAAATACTAGTTGTATTAATTATGTTTATGTTCTTACTTCTCTAATTTCTTTTTCAAAGTGGTTCTAATATGAAATATGTATATATATGTAATAATATACCACAGATAAATATTACATGACGACGAGGGTGCTGTGAGAAAATTATAATTATCTTAAGGGTGCCACCACTTGGATAAGTTTGGGAACCCCTGTGTTAGCTTATTCTTATGGTGTGCAATAGAGATTAAAGAGTAGAAATATACATTTTCACACAGCCATTAAAATGTCAACACAAAAAAAGAAAGATCCAATATGAATTAAAACTAAGTGAAAATCCATTTATTATTGCTGCTCGTCAGTTTTATTATCAGAATTTACTATAGTCTGATTATTTCTGTCCTCTATTCTACTTCTCAGACTATAGTTTAGGTCTGTCACTTACACTTACTGATAAATTTGTTAACATGAGGATGTAATTTTCTCAAGAAAAACTATGTAGGATGTCAACTTGTGTTTCAAAGTTAAACAAATGTTAAGTAAATATTGATTTACCATGTCACAAATTCTGATTGTTTACTTAAAATAAATATTGGTTTACATGTCATGTCACAAACTCAAAATTTTAATTTAACAAATTTATATGCAACTTATATAAAAACAGTGTATAGGGCCTGCAGAAATTTAAATAAAAAAATCTGATTTAAATCAAAATAATTCGATTAATTGAATTTTCTTTTCAAATCATGATTTTTTTACACCCTGGAAATTAGTTAAAATTGCATATAAGGAGAGAATGATTTTAATCATCAAGCATTAGATCTGAATTTTTTACATCACAATTTTCAGATTCCCATTATATAGTTCCTTTTAATTATTCATTACATAATTGACCAAGTTTGGTTGGTTGGCTTGCGTTTTAAGACATAAGATCCACAAAAAATAGAAAAACTGTACCAAACATAATTAAATAGGATTCTATAAAAATTTTAAAAATTCAAACAACCAGACCGACATTAAAAGGCATTTTAAAACAACTGTGTAGGTAAAAAAAGTCAACACTTTTAACATGAAAACACTTTAATCAAACTACCAATTGGCACAAGGTCCTAAAAGATCATTATACAGCACCAGTACAACATCTTCATGATATATACTACCTTCTTTTAATTGACTTGATGTCCACAGGAATCTAACCCCTAATAAAAGCCTTTGTCAGCAGGAATAACAATGTAATATACTTTCTTAACCTAACTTTAAGATTTATTAGCCAAAAGCAATGGTTTTTGTTTTCTTTTAATAAGAAAGTCATTGATTGAAAGCCACAATTTGTAGAATCTTTATGACTACATGGTTAACTGAATTCTAAAAAGTGCTAGGATTCAATAAGAGAAGAGGTTTCAGATTGGTTTAGATATGCAAGGAGCTGAACAGTTGATGAAGAAATCAATGAAACTTTTTTCTTTCAAATTAGGAAGTAAATTCAAAGTGACTTTGCTGGAATATGATAGTCATCTCTTAAGTTAAAACAATATTATGATTAAATGGAAATTACAAATTATTAATAATTGCATATATTCTCAAAGTAATTGTTTGAAAAATTAATTTAATGTAGGCAACTTTTACAGAAATGGCATTCATTGATTAGATTTCTGTACTTTGTATTTCTTGACAAAATGAACAGCATTTAGAAGTAAAATCAAACTTCAGAAACACAGTTAAGGTCTTCCATCCATGTAATATTTGTATCCCAGATCCAGATATTTAATATAATATTCAGGGATACCTTCTATATTGAAATAAAGTATAGCTATTTAAAATTTTTAATTTCAGTTATAATTTTTTGATGCATTTTAAGTACTAAAGTTATTTAATTTTGGTAAAACTCTTGTAATGGCACAGAGCGAGAACATTCAGGTATCTGATTTGTTGAGTTCAACATCAGCTGCCAGACTGTATAATTTTTTTTTTGGATTCTATGGTGCAAGGGTCATATTTGGTCAAGCTGCACCAAACACAAGGCAGTCAATGTAGAGTAATTGTGAAAAAGATAGATGACTTGGGGATCATGAGCAGCGGGACCAGGATGCACGTGAAATCCCATTTGATCACACTGTATCCAGAGTAGACATTAGCACTGGTTTTACTGGTGTACGATATTATGGTCTTACGAATTTGCATTTTCAAGACTGAAGCTGATAAGGGGGATTCCAAGATGCACTAGGGAGGCGGTCGTAAGTTTGAGCAGTTGAAAAGATAGGTCGATAATTGCGGTGTACCTGTCATGCATAAAATTAGAAGCAGTTATTTAAAGCATTGGGTTCAATTCCACTGCTTATCCATTCTCATGCATATTGTATAACAAATAAATAAAAGTAGTTAATTTGATTCTAAACTGATGGAGTATCTCATGTACAAATGCCACAATCTATTAAAATTTCAAATATTTTTTAAGAACAAAAACACTATGAAGAGCAAAATTAACTGTGTATCAAATTAGAACTAATGTTTTTACTGATCTTTTATAGCTATTAGACTTGAATTATAGGTTAAAAAACTTCTGAAGTAATTGATAGAGCATTTAGTCAAGAAGTTAATAATAGAATACAATAGGATGGATCATTACGACTCATGAAATTTTAGAGCACTGAAAATAAAATTTGAAAGAATCCTTTATGATCAAGTTTTACAAATTTTATTTTCCTTAAACTGGTATTTTCAGAAATAAATGATTTGGGACAAAGTTCCCAATGGAAACATTCTGTTAATAAAATTTAGCACATTTCTAAAGCTACTTATGTTTTTATGCTTAAAAATGTAATTCATTTCAAGACAAAAGGAAATATATAAATTTTACTCACTGCATGTTGGCTTTAAGTCATTTCCAATTTCTTGAATTTCAGCAATATGAGGAAGAATTGGAACATAAACATATGGAAACGGGGGTGTGGGTATTACCAAAGGATGATCTGAATTTGTGCAGCGATGAGATTTCTTTCCATCTTTGGATATTTTGCTAACCGTTTTGTACTCTCCAGAAGATAATTCATGAAATGTGTTTCCATGAACAGATGTATAGGTATGATCGTGGTGAGAAGGTATACATGATTCTGGGAAATTTTCGGTTGCTTCAAAATCCATAACAGATGAGTTATCAAGAGAAGTGTCATCAAAATCCACATTCCACTTCACAACATACTCAGAATGAGTAGAAGTTGACATAAAACTTCTCTTTTTTGTTTTTTTTCTAGGATAAAACTTTTGCCCCATATTAAAATTTGAGGCAGATTCATAAGAAGCTCTGTCTTCATAGTAACTATTCAAACTAGTCTGTTCCATACTGTGAGTAGGCTGCTCATGGGAACGAGATAAAAGTTCACTGGATGTATCTTCCAGATCTCGAACAAAGTTTGTACTTGTACACTTTTCAAAGTCACCAATGTAGTTATTTTTATGAGGTTTAGATGGTAAAATATAAACAGAATTTTTTGAACTTCTATATGTATTTGGAAGTAATGCTTTCTTAGGTTTATTGTTTTTAAAATCATCATCAGTTGGAAAATATTCTATAGGTGGTGAGTCCTTCTTTTTCTTTGTATACTGTAGTTGTTTACCTTTTTTCTTTTTGCGCACACTCTTTGCATTTAGTTCTGAAAGAAATGAAAATTCATACCTTGATCTTAAGAGAAAAAATAATTTTAAGAGTTACAAAGTACACTGTATATGAGGTGTGATCAATAAATATTCAGATTGGAGTTTTCTAACAATCTACAACTTAAGACACTGAAACTTAATCACCTTCAATGTAGTCACCTTTGAACCAATCAAATTTGTTTAGCAGTTTTCAAAGCTCGAAAAAGGTTTTGAAGCCACCTACTGCCAATGTGTGGCATTCTGTTGTATAGACTCAAATCTTGGCCCTCTCAAGTTATTTTTTAGGGTGTAAAGAAACAATAAGTCAGATTTAGCTTGGTTGTTGGAGCCCTGGAAGTAGCGTCTAGCAAGCAACAGCCTAGCAATTGGTGATAAATTGGCAGTGCATTATCATGGTGGAGTTGCTACCTACTGCTCTTATGCAATATTACAGATATTTTGAAATGAACAACTTTTTCATAAGAATGCATGAGTTGTGTATAATAATCAAAAGAGCAAGTGTCATGACTTGGCACAAGGGTAGAAAATTCCCAGGTCACTTTGTACAAAACTAATTCCTTCTGGATTAAACAATTCTGAATTAATGCTACCAATCTGGATAACTTTTCATCACACCTCCCACATTTACAATATTTAAAGCACAAAAAAGCACATCCACTCAGATCAAAACACTGATCTCACGTAAAATTTTATAATGAATATTAAAGATATTCATAGTCACAAAAAGGTTATATGTTCAGAATCCTTGTCAATAGAATTAACATACCTGTTCATATGATATTTACGAAAATTTGGAAAGTATGCAAGATGTCATATTTATTGTCTAGCAAATGTCATATATTTATTGTCTAGCAAATTTATCTTCTAGTTTTTTATTCTGAACTACAATATACTGACAAAATATTAATATTTGTTACACCTGAAACAATTCATTACAAAAAAGAATGAAGCAAGAGGAAAACAGAATAAGCAGTTTCAAAAGAACAGTAAATCTCCAGGAGAGAAAAGAAACAATGTTTTACGCATGTACAACAAGTGCTACACGAGCTGTATCTGTTCCACTTAAGTGACTTAAGATGAATATCACCTATCAAGAGAGGCTACATAGAAACAAACTATGATATTGTGTGCAAATAAATAAAAAATACGAAAATTTTGGGGATTATATAATAGAACACATTTTAATGTGATTAATAAAATTAGGATTACAATTGTACTTATTTCAATGTGTAAAAGTGAAATCCCTTGATATTACCAATAAATATTTTTAAATTATCAAAAAAATTAATTCACAAATGCAATATTCAGAATGCAAGATTTTATACTAAAATTGGGACATTTTTATAAGAAAATAAAGTTTGCTCAAGGAATACCTTTCAGGCGTTTTCTTCGAACATGCAATGGCTCTGCAGTAAACTTGTCACAGATTTTACCTACAAATTTGGAAGCAAAAATATTGAGTGAGATTTCAGAAGGGAAAAGGCATTCTTTATAAGGTAGTCATAAAGGTATCATAAAATATGAATTTTCTTAGCACAAAAAAAAAAATCATATTTGTGCATACTATAAAAGATGGGTGGTGGCTATAAAATAATTTACAGATAAAATCATCCCCAGGACATTACTCCATGAGACATTTGGCAACGATTGGTACTAAAATTTATATGCATGTCATAACATAAGTTATAAACCCTGCAGTCATGACAGGAGTGGTATAAGGCAATTGGAAAATAATCCATTGATGCTGAGTGTAGTGTTGGTTGCACAAATGGAGAGGCAGAAAATTTTCATAACATGTTTATTCAATAACAGACAAAAGGTAACATCATAATGCACAGAGACATTGGTTGTTTGGGAAGGCTGAGCTCCTTATTTGAAGGGGCTCATAAAAGAGTGAATAGTTAAAAATGAACTTGCTAGGGGGATGAGATTATTGGACCTGGGTATCTATCAGAAAAGTTCATTGGTAGAAAGTCAGTGTGCTAATCAAGTCGATCTTGCACCGATGATTTAGGAGGCAGATATAAACATTTTGGGTAAAACATTTAATTAAAAATAGCAATTAAGGAGAAGACAGCTACAAATATTAAAAACAACACAAAGAAGGGATGGTCCAGTGCGTCTGATTTAATTGGCATCAGAAATCATTATCATGGACTGTTTTTACAACCCTCTCACTGAATTCGCTTGTGTTCTCCTTCTGGAATCATCTCCTTACTTGCTCTACTGGAAGTTGAAATTGATGAGTCAGATTATCACAATATCACACTCGGTCATCTTGACGGGACAGGTTCTCCCAGCCATGGGAATTGTGTCAAAAACCGAAAGGGCAAAACAGAAAGTAGCTCAAAAATCATCATATCAGGGATGCAACATCTTTAAAATATCAAAGTGTCTTGAAGCGAATCATTCTGTTTCCAATTATGTATCCAAAAAATTGAATTTTAGTTGTAAAATAGTGCATTAAAAAAATTAATTCCAATCAATATTATGATGTGATTAGGGGTTATAAAATATTTTAAGGTGTAAAAACTTACTAATCAAACAAAAGTTACAAACAACAATGCCAAATATATTCAAAGTATAAAGATAGAAAAGAAAGATCCTCACCAGCCACCCCTATCTTTTTCTTTTCTTTCTTTGGAAGGATATTTATTTTCATTTAAACAGCAATTATTTTGAAACGATAACAAAAAATAGTAATTTTTTTGTTAATATCGTAATAATTACTTTTGGTTAAAAAATTTTTTTGTTATCATGGTTTTTAAATATGTTGTTTATTTTTTACATAGCTTGAAGAATTTCTTCCTTTTTGTTAAAAGATTATTTCTGATTTCTTTTGTTGAAAAAGTCTAAAATTAATTTTGTCTTTATCTTCTCAAGAGAAGAATGTGCATTTTTTAAAGTTTGACCAGCATCAGCTGAGACTTTTTACACCCCTTCAATCACTGCCTAAGAAAGTGCTGATTCCTTAAAATCTTTACTTTTTATCGTCTTCTTTAGTCTCATCATTGGCTTCCTTTAACAATTTTGAAGCACTGTCCAATGCCTCATCCTCTTCCATATGCATAATTTCAAGTTTTCATTCTTCTTTTATTACCTTTCTTTTCTTTGACAGCTGCTTTTAATTTTTTCCCCTCTGATTCTTATTTATTTCCCGTCTTTCTCTATATATAATTTTTCTTGTGCCTTCCATTTTAAATCTTTTAAATAGGCATTGTAGGCTTTATATGCAACCCTTCCCATATCCCTTAGCTTTGATGTGATCAACACCAAATATGGTGTATTGTCAAAATTTGCCAGCTACTTTTGAACGCTATCAATGCATTGAGTGTGCGTTCTGACATTGATGCTCCAACATTGATGTCAAAGCTCTTCCTGAGGCTGAGAAGCCACATTCAATGTCAGCACTAGCATGAGAAAGTGACAGACCAGCTTTTACTAGCTCTGACACAACTGCATATTTATGATCCACACCACTAATGTCTCGCACTCTGAAGAACTGGTTCCAGTAAACATCAATAGGCTTCATTCTAAATCCTTCTTCCTCAAATTCTCTGTGGAGTAATTTCCACACATCCAGTAGTATGTCTGTTGGGACCTCCCATGATATTGCTCTTGCAACTACTAATACTTGTTGTACACTCTCACAACTGATTCTCTCAAGAGGACTAAGACAGGATACTTTTAAGGAGAGATGAACTGAAGGAGGACTTCTTCAAAAGATATTTAACACTAGCAATGTAATGATTCTGAGCCCTTAAAAAAAGAAATTCCTTCTCTTTCACATTCTGTAGTACTTTAGAAATTTGACCTCCAATCACAATATCAGTCAGAGACAACAGTTTCTAAGGAAATATATCTTCCATTTTCGTCCATCTTCAAATCTTGAATGAATTCCTCTTCGTAGATCCTACCCAAAATTGTTCTTATGAACAATTCAAGTTGAGAATGAAGGTTATGTATTAAAGGTTCCTCTTTCTGAAGAAAATTGGTCACATGATTAATATAGTTACACTTGATATGACAAGTATCACCTCAGTCTTCCTAGTTTCTATTTTAAGTAAATGAATAATTTTCATGTGGTCTGGTCTTTGTATCATGTTTGGCTTCTTTATTGGAATGCAGTCAAGGGAATACTTTAGCACTGCAATACACTGTTTATGCAACCTATCAGCAGCTGGCTTTAGGCTTAGCAACATGCTTGATAAAATAGTGAGTGGAAAGTTTCAAGTCTTGAATTTGTTAGTATGTCTACCAATGCTTAGGCCACTGATTAAAAACAAATCTGTGAATAGAAAATACTAGTTCAGTCACATCTTCCCCATTCTTCCTATATTGAATTCCTTAGCACCAGGCTATGTGACCAAGGGTGTTGTGGGGGAATTCGATGGAAGTGTTACACTGCATTTAAGGAAATTATGAAGGAAGGAAACTATATTATGCTGCTCCATATTTAGAGGGTTGCTATTGGTTATTTGATGGCAAGATTATCTTATTTGGTGATACTTGAGGCTCCAATTCTTTTCGTGAACTGAAATCAATATTATAGCAGCCGGCAGAAGCCATAGGATCACATTACGAAGGGCTCAAAATATATGTTAAAAAAAATGTTTGATTTTGGCATAAACATAGGCGTTATTCAAGGGGAATTGCCCCGTTATGAAGGATGCTTAAATGGCTTACCTGCTGTGGAGGAAACTAGCCTGGACAAGTTTCATTGCAAGACAAAATTACACAATATGTACAAGGCAACAGATAATTTCAGCACTGGGGAAGTTAAAAAAAAACAAGGACTTTTCATAGACAGTGGGAATCCTGCTTCAGGTCATGATCATTGGGGGAAAATAAAAATACAGAATGAAATTGCTGGCAAATTTTAATAAATCACCATTTTTTTGCCTTTTTTTCACACACAAAAATATGTGCACAAAAAAACTTCAGTTTTTAAA
Organism: Metellina segmentata; assembly: GCA_947359465.1. NCBI lineage: Eukaryota > Metazoa > Arthropoda > Arachnida > Araneae > Tetragnathidae > Metellina > Metellina segmentata. The sequence goes on along the minus strand of OX375872.1, from coordinate 124,599,061 downwards.
ATTGACTTCTTTTGGAGGAAAAAATAATTTTTTTTAACAGTACAATAAAAATTGTCCAAGCAGAATTTAAGAACTGAAACCTGAAAAATTGACAAAATGTCAAAAAAATGACAAAATATTAAAAAAGTGACAAAAAAAAAATGGACAACAAATTACCTGTTATAAGCCCCCTGTGAGATGCAAGTATATGATAGTATTGTTTTGCAAATGTTCATGAAATACAATTTGAATGGATTTTTGAAACAAGGATGGTGAATTACAAAGACCAATAAGTACATTTTAAAACTTATGTAGGCCATTTGTGTCGCAAAACTAGTAAATATGCAGCTATCTGGATGCATATCAACATGAAAAAATAGCATTATTCTAATCTGGTCTTGAAAACTTTAGCACATCTTAGCTTATCAAAAATAGCCTCAATAAGGGGCAATAGAAACCTTTCTTTAACACCTTACGGTTAAGTCATTGAAAGTCAATGCAATTTCCTTGAGAATATAATTTTACGAACAGCAGTCGTTAAGTTAAAAAATTTCTTCACGATCTTGAATAAAACTTTCAATTGTATACAAATCAGACCATCAGTCATAATATTTTATAGTCAGCAATGTCACAAAATGATAAATTTAAATCTGCACCACAATGCAGTTTTGATAGAATTTGAGTAGGACAGGTGGTTTCATTTTTGTTCTTAAGTGAGTTAGTGAAATTTTTTTTTTTATTTGCAGAAGTCTTTATTAGTGAAAAATTGCAGGCTACCAAGAGAGCATAGGGTGTTGCACTAGCATCATCGAAATAATCACTTGTCTTGTGGTTTCAAGAGGAGAAAATAAACTGAAGTCTTTGAAAGTGTTTAGGATGATTTCTAGAACATTCAAGGTGTAGAAAATTTGAAATCGAAAATTAGATAAGTACTTGAGGCAAGTAGGGTAGTTAATTAGTGCCGCATTGGAGCAACACAACAGGCTAGTGGCAACAGTCCAGGATCAATCCCAAAAGATCAATACTTGAAAAAGCAGTTAAGTGTTATTTTTTCTTCAGAAATGTTAAATGATTCTGGAAAACCAGAAAAAGTCAGTTTCTGCCTGCATCATTTCTGAAAATAAATCCATGTAACAATTTAATTATTTTTGTTGATCCAGATTTAAGAGCTTGTGAAATGTGAGGAATAACACAATAAGGTAAATCGAAACTTGGAGTCTAAAGTTCCGGTGCACTTTTCTTATATTTAAGATGAAAGCTGGAGAAAAGAACGTACTCACATGTTCATTGATGATATTTCATCATTGTTGCATATTATATCTCAATAACCAAGGTGAATAGAATCACAGTTCATCTGCAGTTGATACAAAGACAGTTCATACAAGCTAGTTTGTTGACAGTTTAAAACAAGAACAGTTTACACTTGTTTTAGGTGACTCATAGTGCAGTCATCAAGTCTTGAATTCAGGCTGTGGTTGATAATCTTATAAACCGGGTAGATTAATTTTGAGTTTTCATCATTGGAGATCATTATGTATTGCATCATCATTACAATACATTTTTTCAAAAGTCAATTCTTCCTACTTTGCCCCCCATCTAATTAATCATGCTAACCATTGCTGATGCATCATCGTTGCAATACATCAGCAATGGGTAGCATGAGCAATTAGAAGGGTGGTAAAATAGGAACAATTAAGAAAATTGTAGATTATTTAATCAATTTTATGGGAAAAATTGAATTACTAATTCTGAAAACAATGTTTTTTTCCATCAACGTCAAAATTTTCAGCAAACTAAACAAAAGTGTTTTAAGTTAATAAAATCTAAAATCAGAAGCACAAATTTTAGCCAGCTTTTACCTGAATCTCATACTGAATATGGAAGAAAAAAATTGCATCAGATCATATTTATTAGCTACTTTTTTAAGTCTTAGGTTCATCAAATGAAATAATATAAATGGGATTTTTTCTTACTTAGAATATTCATGAAACACCAACTAAATACCGAGAAAAATAAATAAGAATTTCTTACCAAGCATTCAAGATCAATATAAAATGGAAAGGTTTTCAAAGCAGAAAACAAATTTAATGAAAAATTTAGTTTAATTTTTTGTAAGAAATTCTCATTGTATCTTATAAAACAGAGATACCCACCATTTTCTTCAGAAGTCAATTCATTGATATGAGCTTGTAAGTGAAGTTTCATCTTGCACCTTGCTCTAGCCTCACTGCCAAAGCTTTTAAAAATCTGTGAACATTTGTCTGGCACAAGAAAACATTTAAAAGAATAGTTCTTCCGTATTTCATCACAAATCAATTCTGAAAACATTTCAAGTAACATTTTATCTGAAAGGACTCTAATTTGATCCAATGTAAGTTTCTCTGAGTTGTTTGAATGTTTTCGGCTTGAAAAGCCAATATTGACCTAAGATAAAGTAAAAAAAATACATCAAATATAAGCAACACATTTACTTAAATAATATTCATACACAATTGCTAGTCTTCATACAAACAAAGCTAATATAACTTTTTAATTTCTCTTGATGCATTATCCAACATTTTATGCAAATTGAAAACTGATACCTATAATTCAGAGAACATTTATAAATTAATACACAACAAACACTTACCTTGGAACAGTTATATTTTGCTCTTCTGTTTGAGATCAAGGTAGGATCATTTTGCAGAGTAGCAGATGCAACTTCAGCAAGCATATCCAGGGAACAAAAGGTGTCATTTGATACTGCATCCATTCTATCAAGAAAAACACACAGTATATTGAACAAGGAAAAGATTTTTCTGCATATACAGTACAAAGTTCGAACATTTTGATAAACAGCTTTTTTTTTAATTGTTTTTCTCACTTTTTTACATCTATCCAAAATTTTTTAAAGAACAAGGAGTTGAACCTGGACTTTAAGTGATGAAACAACACAAACAATGGACATGTTCAGAGTAAATACCACACAGAAAAATTAGAAGATTTGCAAGTAAAATTTGTTGGATTGTATTAAAAATGGATCCTTTTTTAAAAATTATTCATATCTATATATCTGCTATTTTACTATTAAAAATTCAGTTCTTTTTTTTTTACACAAAATTCGTGCTAGGGTGGAGATTAGATTAAGGTTTCCAAATAATCCGAAATGGCCGAGGTCCGGAGGACTCCAGATTTGGGACTTTGTACTGTAATATTAAATATTTTGCTTTGTTTATTGATTTTATGGATTATGATGGAAAGAGACAGATCAACAACCATTTACTTTTCCAAATTTAATTGCAAAGTTTGTAAACACCAATCACCATGATTAGGGAATGATGTATGTTCATGATGTATTTCACTTCATATCAAGACTGTATAGAAGATACCAGTTATTCCATATCAAATCAACAAATCAAAATGTACTCTACTAATGTAAAAGTTATGCTACAACCATAACTTTTTACAGAAAAAATCCTTTTTGACCATGTATTTTTTTTAAAACCTACATTTTAAAATCTTAAATTTTTTTTGTTAGGCCTATGGTTGATTGTTTTTAAATTTTATGGAGGAAGGGACATATTTGACCAAGCTACGTCATATGCAAGACAGACAACACAATGAGAGGGGCAGAAAAAGCAAGAAGGTAGATGAGAGTAAAAATTAAAGGGAGGAAAGATCCCTCATGTACCTCGTTGTTGCAGTGTCAGTACAAACCTAACGATGTTGTTGTGAAGTGAAGCAATCATGAAATGTAACTGGCCGATGAGTGGCACTGTAAAAGTGACATCAGCTTCTGAGCTGACTTTTGTAAATAGTTTAAATTGGATCTCGGCCCTACGAGGTATGTATGTTTCTGCCATCTGATCTTGTGTTAATAAAATTTATTTGTTGCATCAAAAAAGCTTTTCGTTTTGTTGTAAAACATACCAGGCGTTGGGTAGATGCAGCCCTGAAGACTTTTGAATTTATTTTCTAACAGTGGTACACTCGACCAGATTGGATGCTTTGACTTTTTTAGAACTTTTGAACGTAGATGGACAATGGATTTAAATATTTTGGAAATACAACGAAAAGGGCTAAGAATTGCTTTTACTCATTTGTTTATAGAAATTAGAAACAGCATTATTGCAAGAAGTACACTCAAACCTGTTTTTGTGCAATCTTTTTCTGTGTGTAAATTTTTTTTTGTGCGGTGTATGAAAAAAATTTATTTAGAACAATCTACTTACAGTCCTTTTAAAATCTCAATCAAATTAAAACATAATTCATGAAGTTATCAATAAAAATTACTTAAATAAATTTTTTTTTTTAATATAGCAAATTTTTGTAATGTATAAAATAAGTAACTAAAAAGTATAAAATAATTTCTCCTGGCCCCATTCAGATTGTCCTGAAAATTTGCGATTGCAAAGTTTTAATAGTTATAAAAATACTTGTAAGGAAATGGTAATTTTAGTTAAGGTCGTACTAGAGCAACACAACGGGCTATTGACGATGGACCGGGATCAGTCCCTTAAGAGAAAGATTTGAGGACAACACCTCATAATTTTGATACACGGTCAGATGACGAAGCAACTCCTGAGCCGGCACCCCACTCTTCAAACCAACACAACGTGATATAAAAATACTTGCAAGATTTAAAACGAAAAACGTGGGGCGCATGCAATAGATAATAGTGAGGAGTGTAAAGAGCTCCACGTTTTTCGTTTTAAATCTTACAAGTATTTTTATAGCTATTAAAACTTTACAGTCACAAATTTTCAGGACAATTTTTAAGGTCAGGAATCTGTAAGGGGTCAGGAGAAATTATTTTCTATTTTTTAATCTGTTACACCGACTTTTTTGTAACTGAAAAAAAAAAAAGTCAACTCTAAACAAGTGCGAGATAGTATCTTTAAGTGACAAAAGTGATTTTGAACCAGTTCACCACAAGAAAATCTTCGTATTGTCAGACTACGAAAGATAATGGTTATACATTTTGAAAAGTTTTGTATGTGTAAAATAAGTACATGTAAATAAAATATTTAAAAATGTTTGCATGTGTATTTTCTAAACAAGATTTCTAAATGAGATTCCAAAAGGTTTGATGAGATTTCAAGTACTTGCCAAGCCTTGTGTCTTGATTTCGTTTAAAAAAGCAATTTCTAGTTATTTTGTAAGGTTTTGAGTTATTTTCTACATGATACTTTTTTTATGCAGTCCCTATTCACCGCATGAAAAAAAAATACTTTTCAAATGTGTTGCGAAAAAGATTTTTAAAAACTACTTGTGAAGTTTTGGAAGATTTCTTTTTGTGTTTTCTTTTATGTGATCCTTATCTATCGCACAAAAACAGGTTTGAGTGTATGTGATTTAAAATTGCTTTCGATTTTGAGAATTCAACTTAAAGATAAATTTCAGACTTGATGTCTGTCAAAATGCTGTTTCGGAATAGTTTTTAGAGTGAAAATGGCAAATAGTTGTTTAATGTTTAATGAAGATTTAGAAGAATCAGAAACTTACAGAGACCGTTATTTATAGCTACGTGCTCAGATAGATTTGAAATTGCAAGTCGCTTTGCCGAATGGAAACAAGAAAATTTAAATTGCCAAAGATAGAGCTGAAAAAATTCATTGCCGAAGCAAAATACCCGATATTTTGGAGTCAATTTCAGAAGATACATGACAAAGGTATATTTATTACAATCTATGGAACCCAAATCAAAAGCAGAATGTTTAGTTCTTAGAAGTAGAAATCATGACTCATCAGAAACCAAAGGATTTTGAACTTTTAATAAATTTTATGAACTTTCTTTGACAAGAAGTTAAAGGTGAAGAAATGGTATTACTTGCAGACTGGTCTCGCCCCACACCAAAGTCATCGAAAGAAATTTATTGAACAGGTAAAACAAGCTGACCTGAGTGTTTTGGTAAGACTTGTTGATGATTCAGGCAAGAGAATTAATAGCTGCATTTTTTTGTGAAAAGTCTCATTCTAGTGAAAACCGATTTACCTCGAGAAAAATGACTTTGGCTGCTAAACAACAATTGTTGATGGATTTAGATGCACGTTTTACTTTTTTTAAAAGAGCTGGTAAGTAAATCTAGTAAAACCTAAAAACCAATTCTATTGTTCTATTTAAAATAATCCTCACTTTGAAATAATGTGTCCCAAACAAGGAAAAAAAAAGCAAAAGAGTGTTCCAAAACCTGAGAGTTCTCTAATTGTGGCAGAGACGAAACTGCGTTTTCGCATACTTATTCGATATCTAGGTCATGAGAAAATTATTCAAGCAATAATTGACACAGGCAGTCAAAGTAGTTATATCAGCAAAAATATTATGACTCCGCTTAAAGCATCTCCGCTGAGACAAAACTGTTATACATGCGCTATTTGTGTGAGGGGGGGGGGGCAAACGAAACCGAAAAACGATGACATATTTTCTGTCAAGGTCAGCAATTTAAAAAGAACTTTAGCTTGTAGTTTTGAAACTCTTGTTGAAAAAGGGATTTGTATCTTTTTCCTAAGATTAAAAATAACAGGAATTTGAATGAATTATGAGAAAAGATTCCGAAATTAATCTGAAGATCGGTGCAGATGTTGGAGAAAAATTGTTGACAGGAAATTGTGTTAAGTTACAGGATGGCTTAACGACCGTTGAAACAAAACTTGGATGGACTGTAATTGGAAAACAAAATTCATGCGAGAGATAATAATTTGAAGACATTATCAATGCATGCAATAAAAGTACATATAAATAAATTATGGGAACTTGAAACTTTAGGAATACTTCATCCAATCCAAACTGAAAAGATAAACGATAATCTTAATTTAAGTGATTTTACTGTTAGAATGAAAATTATTCCTGATGGAAGATATGAAGTAGAACTTCCATGGAAGTACAATTCTGTGAATTTACCCAATAATAAAGAATTAGTCTGGAAGAGATGAAAAAAAGGTAAAAAATGAAAGATAGATTTGGATGTGGTGTACTTTTCACTGATTATCATAAGGTGTTTCAGGAATGGGAAAAATTGAACATAATCGATCGCATGCCAGATTTTGAATTGAATAAAAAATGCCATTAGTTATCATAGGCCAGTGATTAAACTAGATAGTGAAGCACTAAAATTTGTCCGGTTTTTGACACGTATGCCTCAGAGAGAGGGAAACCCTCTTTTTAAATGAATGTTTGTTTAAGGGATTTAATCTTATTGAATACCTGATATTCTTGATCGATTTAGAATGTATCCTATAGGTATAAGTGTGGAAATCGAGAAAGCTTTTTTAATGTTGTCTGTTGCACCGAAGGACAGAAATTTTCTTATGTTATGAAGGGCAGCTCACTTATAGCACTGTAGAGTTGTGCTTGGAGTCTCTTCAAGCCTCTTTTGCTGAATGCTTCTACAGTGTGTTTTTTTTCCAATGGCAGAGAATAAGACAGACATTACACAAACAGAACAGGAACTGTGTACAATAACACAAGAAGCCAATATCTCATACAATGCCAGAAGCTATGGTCTCTTGTGAAGGGGCACCCAGTAGTAGGACCATCATTGCCCCTAATGGAGGACAGCACAATTCAACGACCATGACTTACCCGGGATTCGAACACAGGACCATCACTAACCACAATGTCGGCTAGGTGTCGCTTCTATAATGTACATTTTTAAAAATTGCCCACCTTAGTATAAAGATGTTGCTCAGAAACTGAAACGTTCATTCTATGTAGACAATGGTGTATCGGGAGTATTTATTACTGATGAACAAAAACATTTCATCAAGTATGCTAAAATAATAATGTCAAATGGATGTTTGAACTTGCATAGTTTAGAAAGCAATGGGGCATGTTGATAAACATTCAGGGGATACTTCCATTGTAGGGGTAATTTGGATTTTAGATGATAATACCTTGAAGTGTTGCACAGATATGGAGGCATTGATACGAAAATCACGGAGGAAATCAAATACGAAATTTTAGGAACTGTGCAGAAATTTTCTGATCTTATTGGCTTGTTAACACCAACTTACATTACTTCCACAACTGTTATTGCAAGACTTGTGGAAGTTGAAAATTGCTTGTGATGATGAATTGTCTCCCAATGATGTAAATACTTTTTAAAAGTGGTTTAAAGATGTCTATGTTTTGGTCCAATTCTTCGTCTGAACTACATGTTTTTGTGGGTGCCAGCAGGGGGTGTATGCCTTTATACGATCAATACATGATTCTAAAGTAAAAGCAATTCTCGTTAGAGCAAAGTCCTGAGTAGCTCCCCTGAAACCTTTAAGCATACCTCCTTCAGAACTGATGGCTTGTTGTATAGGTTCACCCATACAAATCTTGGGCTACAGCTCATCACTGCAGAATATAACTGACATAAGATGATTATCATGAAAATAAAAGAACTTGAAAGTTTTAATAAGAATCCTAAAACTAAGCAACTCTTTAATAGCTTTTAATTCCAGCAAACCCTGTTAAATTACTAGATTCAAGTATTACTCATACCAATATCACTCATGTATTGGTTACTAGTAATATTTATTATTCAAGCGTCGCGAGTTTTATGATGAAAGTTTTGATCAATGAATGACGAAAGTTGCTATCAAAGTACATGATGTACAAGTTCACACAAAGTAATTTCACCTGATTAAAGGATTCTAGTGACTAATTTTCGGAAATTAAATTCCAGATTTAGTTTTTTCAAGATACACATGTTCTAAATCTATCAGTTTAAAGAATTTCAGTTCCCTCATAGTTTGTTACAGTTCATGAATTTTGGAATTTTTCTTATGGCAACTATTTATTTTTATCTTATTGCATGGTTGCCACAACTTTGTCCAAAAAAAAATTCAAGGACTTTTCAAATCCCCAAATTTTTTTTTCAAGGACCTGCAATTTTTTATAACGACCTAAAACAAGGTATATGCAAAAATTGTCAATTTAAAAGAAATATGTGAAAAATATTTTTAAAAAAAAACTAGTGGTTTCCCCCCCCCCCTGCTTGCTTACGCTTACCAACCCTCAACTGCGTGATAAACATCTCTGCGAACTAAAAATACGAAATTTGGGTGACCAACTTTTGATTACATCTAATTTATTTATGGACCAATATTTAAAATAATTATACCAAAAGAGAAAGAGTACATTCTGAGGTACACTGCAATATTTTTAAAATTAAAAACTAATAGTAATAGCATATAGATATGACAATTTTAGTTTTGTATTGGAAATCACGATCTGAAAGTTCCGAAAATTGTATGACCAACTTTTGATTGCATCTACTTTATTTATTAACCAATTTAAAAAATAATTGTTCCACAAGAAAAGTGTAAAGTAAGGTATTCAGCGATGTTCTCAAATTAAAAAAAAAATTAGTATTAAGCTGTAGATATGATGGTTTTAACAAAAAGTAGCAAAAATATCCAAATATTCCGAATTTTGTATGACCAACTTTTGATTGCATAGATTTATTTATTAACCAATTTCAAAAATAATTGTACCATAAGAAAGAGTACATTATGAGGTATACTGCGATATTTTTAAAATTAAAAACTAATAGCAATAAGAAGTAGATATGACAGTTTAAAAAAAAAGTAACGAAAATGTCCAATTTTTCCCGAATTTCAAAAAAATATTATCAAGAACCAATTATAAATTTCTAAAAAAACTCGACAAGCTGCAATATTTACATTGAGAAGTACTCTAAAAAAAAACACTCATGGCTTAAGACTGAAAACTTATGTGATTTGCTCACTCGAGGAAGAAGTTTTGCTTTTTCAACTTTGACACTTAATAAACTCGAAACCAAAGAGATCGCAGAGATAATCGCATCAGAAAAATATCTTTAAAATTATCCAGGGAACAGGATGAAGAACAAACCATGTTAATTTCATATTTTTCTGATCCGAACTTTCTAGGGAAACCGTCCAAGAATCGAGCTAAACAATACAGTTATCAACCTAAAAAAAGTTCAAAGAGGCTGAATTCCATTTCTAGGCGGAACTCTTTCATGTCTGAATAGTTAATTCAAAAAAGCAATGGGACGACTCGACAATGAAATGTGGTTCATGACACCATTGCCTTTAACTGCGGTTGGTCTGATATGTATCACGTGGTATCAAACCGTGAAACACCGGCTTCATTCAGAATGACGCTCAAATGGGGCACCTGCAGTGGAGGTAACTAGTCTGGACAGTTCTAACGCAAGACAAAATAACACAATTATGTACTAGTTAAAATAAATCAAGTACTTTTCACCAAGTTCCGTCATTTTCAAGAGCCCCTAGTTTGGAAGAAAAAAAAATTCAAGGAATTTTAAGGACCAGGGGAACTTTGTAATGGCTTACAGCTAGGCCAAATTTGAGAATTTTTACTTGAAATTTGGCACATGTTCTTAAAATCATAAATTTAAACAAGAAATACAAAAAATCAACCTCTTAGTCAGAAAAAATAAAAATACTTTTAACTAGCATTCGGCCTAGGGAAAATCTAAAAAAAATGTTCAGTTTTACCTGCAACCATGAGAGATAGAAAAAATTTATCCTAACAGAAATCTTCAGAACACACTTCTTGCAATGACTAAATCTTATGTATATTCAGATTTATTAAAATAAATTACAAGTCTAAAAAATATATATATATAATAATATTAAATTCGTGTTTGCAATATTTAGTTTCACCTGTAAAATAGCAGATAGATAAATAGGAATAATAATTTTCAAAGAAAAAACTTTTTTAACACAATGCAACAAATTTTACTCTTGCAAATATCTTCTAATTTTTCTGCGTGGAATTTACTCTGAACATGTCCGTTACTTTGCGTTGTTTCATTAATTAGTTCAAGGTTTAGCTACTTTTTCTTTAAAAATTGTTGGAAAGATGTAACAAAAGTGAGAAAACAAAAAACACTGGTTAACAAAACGTCTGGATTTTGGATATCCGGATTTGGGACTTTGTACTGTTTTAAGATTTTAAAAACATTGCACTTTAATAAATTGCAAAATTATTTAAATTTGGACAAGTTTAATAAAATCTTTGATAACATCAATAAAAAAGGTAAAAAATAGAAAAGCTCTTTGGATAAGTTTTTACCAAGATTTAGAAAACTAATTTTTACAAAATTAAGAAATTATGTTCAAGTATTAGCAATAAGTTTTTAAATTAAATAAAATAAAAACTTTAATGCAATAAAAAAATAAAAAGCTAAGTATTCACAACTTACTTCAATAAAATATTGCTAGTCAAGATAACAAGCTTGAACACGTATCTCAAGATAAACGCAGAGGCAATGAAACCACACACAATAAGATCCAAAGATGAAAATTTAGTGTCTCAGAAGTCTATCAAGCATCTAGATAAGAACATTTAAATTTTGTAACAAATAGTTGAATGACTCATGATCATGATTAAAATGACTAAATGATCAAAACAAAAGGAGAATGAGCACATATAGAACTTACTTTATAAATAAGGAAATGTCATGAAATTTGGTATGATTTATTGTTGGATGACTCATAAGTGGAGTACATTCCCCACGTGTTTTAGCTTTGAAACAATAGGTCAGCTTGACATAGGACCCACCTCAAGAAGGTACCTATATTCCTGTATCAGGTACCCTTATAATGTTGGATGTCAAATTCATGCAAGTGTAGGTTCAATTCTTCCTTAAAAACTAAGGAACTAATGAAGATATACATCCAATTTTTTCAACAAGGCTCACATGTCACCAATCAATTTGTTTGCTAGATTTACTGGCCTATAGATTAAATGGGAACACAGCACATATCCTGAATATACACAAGGGTATTTCAGTGAGCAGGATTTGGTATCAAACCCAGGGCCAGAGGTGATCCATGAGCTTGGAAATACTTGTCGAATTTTCTCATTTTCAAATTCCTGAAAGTAGTGTACATTTTGGTAAAGGGAATTTGCCAAGGGCAGTGGCTCTCAAATTATTTGGGGGGGGGGCAACAAGTTTCAAGTATTAAAACCTTAAAAAAATAACTTTAAGGAAACAAAACTGTCTGAAAAAAAATATGATCACAACTAAATATAATTTATTCATAGAATTGTCATTTGAGAAACAGAACATTCTGCACTTATCATAGTAAGGTAACCTTGCAACTATGCCTCTCTGGAGGAATAAAGTTATGATATTTATAACAAGATTAAAACTGTTGAGCATTGTGAGGTTCCTCAGCCAGAAAATGAAGAATTTTAGCAGGAAGGTACCATTTGATTCCCCAGAGATGTAGGCAGGGGTGTCTTTGGATGGTCATCTGGATACTGTGAAGAGTGAAAGGAATTTTGGGGGTAAAAGGGGCTCATGGGATGTAAGGTTCTCTGGCCAGAGAAGAATATTGTCTGGAAGAAATAATTTGATCCCGAGAGAAATAGGATAAGGAAGAACACTCACACCTTCCCTCCTCTGTGTTCAACTCTTAAGTACTCTTTACCCCTGAAATTCCTTTCTTCTTGGATGGCCATCCAAGGACGCATCTGCCTTACACCTCCCTTGAAATCAAATAGTTTTTTTCTAGCCAACATTCTTTCTTGTTTGGTTGGAGAGCCTTACAGGCATGTAGTTTAAAAAAACCTAATGATTATGGCATGCTTCTCACTTGGAATTCATTCTTTGAGACTGAAAAAAAAAGAAGCTTTAACTGCTATAAAAATGCTGCTTTGTCCTGCTGCAAGAAATGGATAATTTACCCGTGTCTAAAGTTTTGTTTCTAATGTATTTTGATTTTAAGGAATTGGATTAAGAATTTTATTGAAAATAGTCAACTAAAAACTTTAAGAGGCTAGAATTGTAGGGACCTTGGAAATAAAATGTTTGGGGTTGTTGGATTAGTTAATTTTTGTTACTGTTGATAGAGTGTAGAGCTAGTCCCGTTCTTAAAGAAGCATTAAGCAAAATGAAAACACTATGTTCAGAGGAAGCAAGAAATGGTCAAGAGCCACCTGTGAAATGGGAAGTTAAGCGCGCTCATGTCAGGACCTCTATGGCTGATACTGGAGTGCTAGAGAAGACAGATGGGCAACTAATTTTTATAAATTTCTTGTCTTACCTTTTAAAAACCAGTTTTATGCTTACTTGTAACTAACATCTGTATTGTGTATTTATGCCTACAGTTGGAAGAAATTCTGGACCATGTAAAGATGTCATGGAATTGTCTTTAACAAGAATAGGTTATTGTCAGTGGGTCTGCACAAGCTCTTGAAAAAGGTTACTACCAAATGAATTGTGCCACTATGAGATCAGTCGGAACCTTTGAAGGGGTTATATGAGCCCAAACAATAACAACTATCACCACCAAGAACAACCACCACACACAGATACTACTCACAACTGATTGAGTGTACAATATCAAGTGGCAGACCATTAATGTTACTTATGTACTCATTAAGCAGCAGGAATTCTAGTGGTCTACGACTCAATTCTTTGGACATTGTCGAAGCAAGATCAGTTTGAGCAATATCTGTCATTTTGGATGCAGGAAAATATGGCTCTAAATCTCATCTGAACCAAGTATAATTGTCTCTTCAACAACTTAATATATTCAAGTAACTATTGGAATAAAACAATTGTCTAAGAATTCTCATGAAGCAGAATATGAAAAAGATAGAGCAACAAAGTCTACCCAAAAGTATTTCCTGGTGGGATTCATTGCACCATTACCTATGCTATTATATTGAAAAGGTTAATTATTAGTTAATTAATGCAATGGTAAGTACTCTGCTTTAGGATTTAGCAGTTGAATTCAATAGATGCTCCCACACATTGCTTTAAATAGTTAAAAGCTGTATTAAAATCACGCGTAATACTTCCAAATACAAGGTTGTGCAGTGGATGACTTCTATCTTTTGACTGTGTTGTTGCCTTTATCACATGAGTAAGTGCAGTGTGAAGTAGCGACAAAGAATGAAGTTGTGATATCACAGTAGTAACAGTGGCTGTAATTGCAGGGCTTCAGACGGATGGAGGTGGTTTGTATGACACAAGCAATTTAACTATTCATTTCAGACTCAAAGTGCATGCCAAATGTGCTAAGCACCATTTGATTTCCGTTAGACATCCCGTCTGGCTTGTTTAAGAGCATGAAAGTTTCTTCCAGTATCCAATATAGTAGAGCATGTGGAGGCAGAGCAACTTTAATCTTCTAAAAAGTTCTTCAGTGGGACATGTAGCACTTCTACGCGATACTATATCAAAATGTTATTACTGTGTAGTGGTATTGTAAGTTCCCTATATTCACCCCTCCCCCTGAAGGGGTGGAATTAATTGATGCAATGTGCACTTTCAACAGGCAAGTTTGCTGCAATGTCAGTCTATTATGAGTATATAGGTAGTCACTGCTTCTGCCCTTTATAAAGCCAGTGATTGCACCAACTTATTCTGAACCTTCTGGATAAATTGGTGAATATTTCTGAATCATGTGTGTATGTGTGATACACCTTAGTTCTTCTAAGTAGACTCCTAAGCATTTCTTAACTGGGGAAGATGTTCCAGAGCCAAATATGTTGTGACCTGATGAAAAATTTTTCTACACTAACACTTAAGTAAAACTTTGCATACATCCTTTTATGAAGGTTTTTATAGGACAATCTTTCCATTAATTTATCAACTCTTTTGTCAATATAGGTCCTATGTTGGATTGCAGAACTTCCCACTACTACTTGGTTGAAGATGGAAGCCTGGAAACATACATTACTCTGGAGCATTTGATGGCCAGGTATTATGAGTAAGTGGTGTAAGGATCTGCCAATACATTAAAAAACTGTTTTTACCCTTAGGGCAATTAATTGCTGTACATCAAGTGAAAGTTGTTGAACACTGATAGGACTTATACATGCTCTACTCATTTATGGTTGTGATGTTTCACCTGAAGGGTACAAATACCTTTTGCTCACTAAAGTATAACTCCGACATGAAGATAAGACAGCTTTAGTTAAAACAATCTTCCACAATCAATTATAAAACTTTCATTACAAACTCCCTATTTACTCTCACAATCACATCAAAATAGGTTTGACATCAACCAACATGATTGCACATCAAACAGAATAGCTTGGATCTGAAAAAACTGAACTCTGAAAATTCATCACTTATCATGTGTTGAAATTTGCTTTTTACCTTATTTTTTGGGACTACTACAAGTCAAATAAAATAACTAAACTATAAACACAAGAATACAAATAGATTATACACATAAATAGAGAAATGGAACATTTAGAACGGATTTTACATAAAGCAATACAAGCATAAATACAAAAATTCATCATTTTATTGGTTTTTTTCTAATGAACCAAATTCCTGGTTTTCTTAAGTTCTACAAACTATTTGAATATACGAGAAATAAGATTAATTTAAATTAAATTATTAATTTTTTTCAATAACAGAAATTGGGAAAAATACATCTTTTTATTAGGAATTTGAAAAAATTGTCTATTTTATGGTTCTTTGCAAAATTTCAGTACAAAACCAATTATTAAAGTCAAGAGTTTTTAGTTTTATTTTGATAATTAATGGCTAAAAACCCATTTTCTTACAATCACAGGCCCCTTCTTCTCTGTATGGGGATAACCCGAGAGGCATGTCCCCTTTCACCCTCATGCTTTCGCATTACTGAATCTGAAGCCTTTTCGCCTCTGAAGATTTAATTTCTTAAAATGTTAAGTACTACATTAGCATTGATAACCAATACTAAATGTTCTGTTCAGGACATGTTGGTTATAAGTGACTAACAATATAAAATGTATGAACTATCCAAAAAATATATTTAGCAAGCGCGAATGAACCAGCGTAACTTAGTGTCTACCAAAAAGTACTTCATGGTAGAGTTGGGTTACACTGGTATTTATACTACCCCTTTGTAAGTTAAGTTTTCGAGTGGTAGCTAAGCTCGCTACAGTACTCCCCCTCCAGAATTTTAGCAGTCGCCGAAATTCGATAGTTGACGTCACTTGTAGAATTATTGCCATTTTTGCTTTGACTGTAAGAGCTGTATTAAGATTACAGTTGCCGTGCTGCCTTTTACATGTTATTTTATCCATGCGGCAATTGCACGAATGGAGGATGTGATATAACATTAGCAGTTTCTGCTATCACAGCGCCCCCTAGTGGTAGAAAGGTAATTAATATCAACCATGGCGAATTCTACTGGACATTGTGTGCCATCCATCGAAATTTTTTAAGCATGTTTAAATTACGAACGTTGGTCACCAATTTAGCAAGCGCGAATGAACCAGCGTAACTTAGTGTCTACCAAAAAGTACTTCATGGTAGAGTTGGGTTACACTGGTATTTATACTACCCCTTTGTAAGTTAAGTTTTGGAGTGGTAGCTAAGCTCGCTACAATATACATAAAATTTTGTATTTACATACCTCAATACTTTCGAATAAAATGATAGTATATATTAAATTGATCGTAATAAGTCATTTTATACAGCATATTTTTTGAAACTGGTAAACTTATCCACCACTAAAAATTAACTTACAATCAATCGTAATTTTGCAATGTAACAAAAATGCTTCACAAAATGCTTTTCATTAACCAAAGTGGCAGTGTTTGTCATGTCTTGCTTAGAAACATTTCATGCAGAAATGGGGTATTCATTGCAACCAGCACAAAGTGGTGTCCCTTGCCTGATCAAATTGAAGAATGGGTGTCACTAACAGAAAGATAAAACAACATCTTGGCACTTATCATGTTAAGAGAAAACTCTTAATGTATGGTAAAATATTCAAGTTCCTTGGAATAAAAATATATGATACAAATATAGTTCAGCACATGAGGACAATGCATCATCAGAAAGTTAAAAAATCTTACGCTAAAGGTTTTGTTGACAGCCACTTGATGTTTCCATAATAATTTATTTGTGATGCTTAGTAATAAAAAATTACACTCAAAATCTTAAAATTATTTGTGAACACAATTGACAAAAGTTGAAAACTAAACCTTTGAAATGAAGTAAATCTTACATAATTTAAAGTGTTTCACTATCCAGAAGATACACCAATGCCATTCTTGCAGCACACCAGGCACCCCCCCCCAAAAAAAAAAAAAAAAAAAATGGTTGGTTTCCCGAAACCCGACTGACTCTGAAATTACAATACAAAAATTCCGACCATAAAGGTTTTTTTTAGACTTTTATAAAAATTGAATTGAATTGAATTAAAAAAACATGTCCGTTAAAACGATTAATTGCTTACGATGTCACAGCGATCGTAATAGATTAATAATTACCCACTAAAATACCTTGGGTAAATACCTGAGTGCAATATATACCCAGGATATTGACCCAAAAAATAAATATTCCCTGGTATTTTCCTTTGCATATATGCTCAAAATATTTAGCAAAAAAAAAAAAACCCTTTTCCTACCTACTGATCATAATATTTTTGCTCATGTGTTACAGGACCCCAATTATTATATATATATATATATATATATTTTTTTTTTGGGGGGGGGGCTATCCTACCATTTTAAGACCACTACAGCCTTGGGCAAAGCAGCGTAGTAAATAAATAATTTTTACTATTAAGGAAAACAAAGAATGGCTTAATTTAATGTACATAATGAAACAAGATAAGTATTGAGTTCAAGTTTCTTGAGCTTAACTTCCAAAAATAAATCAAATCAGCTTTTTAACATAAGTTTAATCTAAGATATAATTTCATAAAACATATTCATCTACTAAAAGAATGTTACTGTAGAAAATGCTAAAAAAAAATTGCAGAAATTTAAAAATTAAATCTAAATATATAATTTTATGACATACATATGCGAGTTTGATTTGTAGATGTTTTGCTATGAAATTTTATTCCTATTATTTGAATTAGAAATTTCTAATCACTTTTTACATTCTGATGAACTGTATGAACATGCGAATGGAAATTATGTCAATGCCAACATGTAAATAAAAATTATGTCAACGTCTGAATAACAATGTCAATACTTGAAAAATAAGTACTTACGTCAACAAATGAATAAAATTTATGTCAACACTGTGAATTCATTGAATACAAACAGATTCTGTTAACCTTTCTGAGTTATAAAATTACAACTTGATTTGAATTATAAATTAAAATATTAATTCACGCTGCATCCCCTAATTTTTTTATAGTAAACAAATGTAGCAATGTAATTTGATAAAATTTGAACTTAAAAAAATTTATCACTACATTAAATTAATTCCAATCTAAACAAAACATGTTTTTTCTTAGAATTGTAATCAAAATATTTAATTAGTCAAACATTTATTAATTTTTTAAAGTTTAAAAACAGTTAATTTATAGAAACTGTAGCGCCATATTAATTTTTTTCAAAATTTATTACCTAATAATAGCACCTTCCAATCCAAAAAAGATAGGAAATACTATTAGACATCGGGATGTAATGAATGATCAGAGCTGAAAGGAAAAAAATTTGTATTCGTAAATGAAAATACATAATTATTTCAGAAATTTGAAAAGATGGACACAAATAAAAGTCCCAAAACTTCAAAATCAGTCAAATGTTTTGTCTTACGGGTTGTATTTCAAAATTCAACACCTATAATTAATGGTCATACAACAGCTTTATTGTAATGAACATCAGAATAAAAGGGAACTTATCCAACAATTATGACAAAGAAATTGGTTAATACCTTTACTTTTGAGAATCAACTAATGATTTTATTTCATGTATAAAAGGTTTCTCAACGAATAAATGAGTTGGTTGATAATGGAACAAAATAATAAAAATAATTTACCGTTTTATAGAGAACAACGATGCAAACTCCATAACCAAAAGAAAATAGCTCGTCTGCTACATATTATCTCGTTCCCAGTGTGTTTGATTCGGTTCATGTTGAAAAACATTTCAAAACTGGAAATCATTCATATTACTTTCCTAAATTAATAAGTGTAAAATTTAGTTCAATTGTAATATGAGTTTAAAATTTTAAAAATTTTATTGAAAAGTTCTTTTTTAATTGATTTGCTTAATATCTTAATTTCTCGCATTTCAAATATCGTTTCAACCTCTTATTAATCGATAGTTCCCTTTTACGAGATTAACAGCTTTATAGTTTTAGTTTCGGGATATGGCAATGAATTCGCGATTTGCATTTGCTGTTGCGAGATAAACATTTGTTTCGTTATCTTTCTATTTTTGTTTATACAGTTTCCAGTTATGGTTTGCCTTTGATAATAGAAGAAAACTTGAAATATCAGATCAAACAGAATCTTCTCTTTTGAAAACAACAACACTTGACGCAGCAGCAAATCGTTATAATATAAAAAATGACCAAAACTCTAAATGTGAGTTATCCTATTCCTTTTAAATAGTCTCTTTATTGAGTGAAGTTACACCGCAAATGGAGTTCGAAATTCTAAAATTATGCATTTCTTTCAAATTACCTAGTTATGCCGTCCTTTTAAATTTATGTCAGAATTAGTAAAGTGCGCAGAATCGAACAAATCTTAGACGTAAAGAAGCAAAGTTGCTTATGTAATCAGCATGGTATTTCCGCAGTCATCGCAAAAATGGATGATTTATCTTCTGTATCATTTCTTAATGAGCAGAGCGATTTGAAAAATGTTGTGACTTTTAAATTCCAATTATTTCACCGAAAATAAAATAAAAATTGGACATTGGATTGGTTCAAATTTGCATTACAGCTGTTATGTCAGATCGTATCGGCATATGTTCTTAGAAAGAGGAATAAACGTTGAGAATACGTATGTGGAAAAAGATTTTTTTTAGTGTTTTTTTCAAAGTATGCTTAAGCAGAATAAGTATTTAAATTGACTGAATATAACTAAGTTGAATCTTATTTTGAGAGTAAAAATTGAGCATATTTGAGAATTTTATTTTTTAAATCCAAGTGTACATCAGAGGATAATTTCATTCTGTTAATAGTGTGAAATGCTAATATCTAAATTTGTTAAGCATTCATTTATTAATTGATTTCAACAAATAATTTGGATAGCTTAAATTTGAAAAATAATTTGTGTCGGTTTGAACAAATATTTTAAAGTTTTTTTTTCACTTGTATGAGGTTTTGTGAAAAAATTAACTATTTATGAATTGCTAAGTTTACATTTTCATTGAATTGATTTCCGACTAATTCATAACCATTAATTTTGTTAGCTTTGATCTTAGAAAGGATTTATAGTTTTAGTTGATTGACATGAAAGGATTTATCTGTTTCATTCAATCATGCATTTTACAAATTTTGTTATTACATTGACGTAATAAGATTATTTTGGCTGAAAAATGTTTGATTTTAGGTTAAAGAATTCATCAAATTGTGACCGAAAAAGAATGTCAATATTTTTTAGTGTTTTATGATGCAAATATAGTATGTTAGAGTAAGTACAGCTGTATTAGTGTAATGGAATTAACAGTGAGTGTCTTATTATTCAGATACAAAAATGACTTCTTTTCATAACTGTTAATGAGATGTCTTAAATGAAACAAGTGTTATGGCACAATATTTTCATATTCTAGTAAAGTAAACTTTGTAGTCTTGACAGTATTAAAGTAACTGGAGGGAAGAGTTTAAAGAATTTGTTTCTTTTAAAAGTTAGTTTCAATTAAAAAAATTTCAGAGAAAATATTACTTAAGAACATCTATAAAATTCTAAAGCAAACAATTTGTTTGAAGTATCTGATTTCTTTTTGTGTAATAGAAATTTGTTGCCACACAACAAAATGAAATTCTAAAAATAAAAAAAAATTACTCCAATACTTTTCCTTGTTGAATAATTTCACATTTGGTGTTTTGTTAGTCCCATACTGTTGCATGACGTCACTAGTTAAGTTTTTTATAGACATTGTCTACCTTATAAACCCATTTGTAACCAAACAGTTTCTTCTCTTTGGGTAGTTTCTTCAAGGGTTCATATTTACTTTTAGTAATTTATTTAATTTTCCAATGTTTCTTGCCAAAATACTTATTATTGACATCCTAAAGCTTTTCAAAAAATTATATTTCTGCATCTCATTAACATAGTTTCCCATATCTTAGATATGACAACCATCGTCATTATCATATGCTGTTAAAATATCTTATTGCCTTCTTTAACTTCCTTCCTCCTTCCCTTACAAAAGAATCAGCATTACAAAGAGAACCTGTTCTCCAATGCTTAATATTTGGTTTGTTTCCAGTTCACAATTTGTGATGTTATTTTCTTTGCACCTTTGATGGTCCAGTACAATTTCAGATTTAAATCACTGTTTAATAATTCTGCATAATTCATGTGCATGTATCATAGAGTGTGCTACTTCTACAATTTTAGTTTTCTTTCACTCCAACCATTTTTACACACAGGCATTTCTTGGCGAAACTGCTCCATCATGCCATCTCCATAAAACTATTGCAGTTTTTTGTCAACAAAAAACCCTAATGTAACCCCCCTGTGCGAATTTGTCCACCTTATTTATATCCGGAACACCTTTGCTTTACATTAGCAGATATTTATTATTTTATTAGCAGATATATAAAAGTAACTATAATTTTTGAAAAAGGAAAAAAGCTTTTCAATACAATGCAACAAATTTTACTTACAAATCTTCTAATTTTTCTGTGTGGTATTTACTCTGAACATGTCCATTATTTTGCGTTGTTTCATCAATTTGGTCCAGGTTGAACACCTTGTTCTTTAAAAATTGTTGGAATGGTGAAGTGACGTCAAGATAGTAAAGAGTGAGAGAAAAAAAACGCAGGTTAGCAAAACGTCCGGATTTTGGACAATTTCGATCTTTGTACTGTACATGCCTTAAACATTTGTATCAATGACTTTTTAAAACCTAGTTACCTATTTTAACAGATTTGTTGGTCAACCTCCACATGGATTGTTTTTTGCCTTCTTACATCACTTATCAGTATTATAGTTGGTAATTTTTAAGTACATTTCATACTCGGATTTTAATTGGCAACTAATATGGGGACACCCATCTTATCACAATTTTCTCCAGTAACAATTCCTTCATAATTTGTTTTGCTGATAGTGACTTACTTGTATTGCATTTTTCATCCTGTACCTTTATATCATAAACTACATTACATCTGTATAATAAATATATAATTTTAAATATACTTTTATTGTTAATTAGACTATTTTAACCCTTTACTTATTTTTACTGGTTTGCATGATCTTGCATTTGGTGCAGCTTTTCTGTCTTTAGACCTTATGCCATGAAATACAAACCTACCAACAATCATTTTTCTCTGGTGTTGTATAACTAATCATTTTGTTTTATTGATAGCATTATTGTCAAATTCTCCTTCATCTTTGCTTTAGTTCTTGGATGATATGTCCTGTGACTAATTGCAGCAGTCAATTGTTCAGTCTTTTCAGGATACCGGTATCTTGTACAGTAATCTTAGCACATAATAGCAGTAGTAATAGCACATAGTAGTAGATTTTTCTGAATGTAGAAAAAGACCAAACATTTCTGTGTATATGGGTTCTCCTGACGTATTTGCTCTTTCCAGAGGACAAAATTCAAGCTGTACTTTTCCATTCGTGCATCCTTCACATATTTCAATGTCCAGCTTTATGTTAATTCTTAATTTTATCCAGAAGCAGGTTCAGGATGTAAAAAATATGCTTAATTAAACATAGAAAAAGTCAGTTCACAGTTAGACAGTGCAAACTCACAGAATAATGCTAATGATACCACTCTCTCTCAAAAAGCATTATGAAATCACTCCATGATTGAATTGATATGCAAGCAGAACAATCAATCCACTGGCAGGGAAACAGGAACACAAGCTTAAAATGGAAGGGAGAATTGCTGAAGGCTCTGTTGCTTCCTAAGTACTTGTGGTCAGCACTGACACTGGTGTAGAGCACTGCTTCTCAGTTTCACAGTGCAGCATAAACACCTGCATTCCAAGTTCTTTCCCTGGTTAGCATCTGGACAGGCAGAAGATGAGCCACCTGCAGGTGGATTGTCACAAGCTTAGTAGTTTGGGAACAGAAAGTAATCACATACCTAATCAGGTAATATAGGTGCTCCCCCAAAAAAAATTTAAATAACTTTTTGGCCAAAATCAATTTTACTGATCTGATGTTAACAAATGCTCTCAGACCCTTTCAAAAGTCAAATCAGGACTTCATTGTAGTAATCTCAACTAAGTAGGAGCTTTCCAGTGCACATTTTTTCTCAAGATTGTTTTGCGATATATTGCATCTCAGTTTGGGACGATGAAAAAAATTGTTTTTTGAAACAATGAATGGGGGTTCTTGAACAATTTCTGTTGTTGTGACTTTAGGATTTCTAGCACCTTTTTGGTGTAAATTGCTGTCCATGTCTAAGCAATGTACAAAATTAACTGTTAGTTTCTAACTGTCACAGTATGTGGTTCTTTTCTTTCCATTTGTAGGTTATTATGAATAATGCTTATTTAGGATGCTTTTCTATACATTTATTTATCTTTAAGGGTATCATAAGTGCTATTTACATATTTTAATATTTACAAAAATATAGCGAATTGTATCCTTTAAGGATCTTGTAACCTTTATATCCTTCCTAGTCAGTGTCCACTATTGATTTCCTTTTGTCACCACATCATTCTCTCTTTTTATCTTTCTCACCTGGATGATTGTCTAAAGACACCCCATCAATGTTCCTTGGGGATAAAAATTTCCTACTGCCCAACATTCCTGTGTCTGACCTGAGAACCTCACACTAACCATATCTGCAATAATATTTTCCTTGTATGCCAATTGTTCTGTACAATTTCACTAGTTTTAGAAACGTTTTCATCTACCTTTGGTCATCTGACCGTGGTTCAAAATTACGAGGTGTTGTCCTCGGTTCTTTCCCTTAAGGGATTGATCCCAGATCATCGTCAATAGCCCATTGTGTTGCTCTAGTACGACGTTAACTAGTAATTACCAATTATTTATCATCTACCTTTGATGTCCCCAGGATGATCTTGTTGTTTATTATCTGTAACCTCTACCCAATTTTCTGTAAACCCCTTGTACTTCTAAAATATTTGAACACGTGACATGCACTGATTCTTGGGTACATTTCCATTAGCTGGGTACCAAATTACTGTGATAACTCATCCAAACTAACAACCCTTGCAGAGTTTATCTTTTAGCGTTTATTGTTTTGCCTAAAAGATAATTCACAGCATAATAATGCAATGCCCATGCCTCGCGCCGCTCCAGGGCCAGTGAGACACTTTTCATTGTTGCCTCCTAGGTATCTAAATATTGCTTATTTATGTATTCATATTTTGGAGTCATGGAGAATATGTAGATACTTAGGAGGCAACAGTGAAGAGTGTCTCTTCGGCCCCGGAGGCGTGGGGAGACAGCCTGCAAGCGTGGGCCTTGCATTATATGCTGTGAATTAGCTGCAAGATAAAATTTCAATTTCTTTTTGTTTATTTGTGCATTTCCATTTTTTGGAACTAAAAATACATGGAAATATTCTTTTTGTGACAACATTTAGGCTTGGCGATAACTGCGTCATCTTTTTAGCTTGGCAGTGTTTGTCTGGTACCCAGCTAGTACCGATTCTTGTAAATGTGTAAAAGCACATGAACACTTTCACTCAATGAGTTAGTTTGACATAAAATGTCATGCTTGCATGTTGCTTTATTCGTAAGCTCACTATGATCCAAGAAATAAATTAAACATGTTTGAAACACTGACACTTTGCCACACAGTGCTTCATGTGCAGGGTGGCGACAGAACCGGGAAATCGGGGATTTCTCAGGGAAGAATCATTTTCTGAAAAAAATCAGGGAAAACTCAGGGAAGTTTTGTTTAACTCAGGGAAAAGTTGGAATTTCGTTTTGCAAATGGCACTCATTTGGTACTTTTCCGTTAGCCTTGCGAGCGCCACTTCGAATCAAAATGTTGCCAATATGGTTTTCATTCCGAAAATGAAAAGTGTATTTTTTATGTAAACATCCAGAAAAAAGAGTTGTATACATTGTATACTGTTTTATTTAACCTATAACGGCCGGAAATCCTGTAACCGAAGTCTACAGCTGTGCCACGTTCCCTAATGTCAATAATAGGAACGTTTAGCGCCTTGCGACTTTAAAAAATACTAACGGCCGGAAAAACCTGCAAACATTAAACATCCGGTTCCAATTTAATCAACATAAAAAAAAATCCCCCCCCCCCAAAAAAAAAAAAAAAACCATATACCTAGTTTGGCGATTTTGATTTTGGTCCAAAGTTGTGCCCGGCTAACGGAAAAGTACTCATTTAGATTATGCATATGTTTTTAAATACATATGTGTTAGAAATTCTTATTTTTTTCGAAAATTTTCGAACTTTTGATGTTTTTTTTCTGAAAAGTTTACGAGTTTGTATTGATTTATAGGGTAGTCTGCTGTCATAATAATACCAGCACGGCATTGCCCGTTACAGTTCTTTTCGTTATGGATTCGTCATTGTCAAATCATTTGCGAAGAGATCCAATCGGTGTGACTGACGTCACCATCTCTTATGAAAATATAAATATTTAATTGAAAAATTATTTATTAAAAGAAAATCAAACGTATAAGGTATCTATCTGGTGTAAAATTTTCCACAGATTTGAAATCCGTTGATATTTTCATTTTATTTAAAAACAATCGCTGAGATAGAAAAAAAGCACTGAAGAACGCCAGTCATAACTTTAATTATTTCTTTTGCTTCACCCGAATACGTTACTCTTCAAAACGAATGAATGAAGGGAAAAAGCTAATAAATTAATTTTTAAATGTTCTAGATTAAATTGTTAAATTCTGGCTTCGAAGTCTGTTCAGTCACCTTTAGAACTACCTTGTGTGCCAAATTTCATGACTAAGTGTTATAGATTCGTTTGTCAACTCGGATAAATACACACAATCACTTCCTTTTATAATAGTAGCGATACTTCTATAATAGAGATACCGACCAACTGGTCTAGTAATTAGGTTGTTGGCCTCTAGATCGGAAGGTTCCTGGTTCGAATCCAATGTCAGGTATGGATGTACATTGTGCTGTTCTTTGTTAGGGGCAATGATGGTCCTCCCACTGGGTACTCCTTCACAAGTGACCCTCTTGTAGTGGCCAATGATTAAGTTCATATGTTCCCGCCACTGGAAAAAAAATAATAGAGATTACTCAATGTTTATGTGTGTTCTCAATTGCTCAAAAAGTACATCCGAATAATTTATTCACACATATAATATATCAACTGTGATAAAAAAAAGAAGTTTACAAATGCTTAAACGTTGTGGCACTTGAACTTTCAATAAGATATTGAACCGAGTATTTAAATTATAAATGATGTGGGAGCAGCACGCATGCGCATGACTTTAACGTTTCGTGCAGATATGTCTGAACACTGAAATGTGCATTTACTTGAATTTGCATAATGATGTTTCCATACTACCTCTAGTTGATGTTTTACCGATTGGATGAGACCATGTTGATAGCTGTATTAAGATTTTTGGTTATCCTTCCTTAAATTTGAGCTTGAACCATTTTGTTGAGCATTTCTGTGTTTTTTTATTTTTGGATGATGAATGGGAAAGGTACTTCTGTATTTGTGGTCATGCAATATATGGTTGCGACCATGAACTGTACTGTGTTGCCTTTTAGCAATAGATTGCAATACACCATGAGATAATAAATTTGAATAGCAACAAAGAGTGAAGCAGTGATTGTAATAGAATGAGTTTCTTTTATTACAGGGCTTCCCTTCTTCACCTTGTTAACTATGGTTGCAATCCTGTTTTTAAAAAGCCACATCTTTCACACACTTGCACTCAATGTTTAGTCAATTGTAATACTAGAAATTTCAACTACTAACTGTAAATTGATACATCTTCTAAGCAGTTTATAAATGTAAAATATTTTTTTAGTGAAAGTTGTACTTATTTGCCTATTTATATTTTTCAGATTGAAATTTTTGGTTATCCTTCCTTAAATTTGAGCTTTGAACCATTTTGTTGAGCATTTCTGTGTTTTTTATTTTTGGATGATGAATGGGAAAGCTATTGAAACGTATTCTAGATCAGTAACTGTGCTGTCAATTCTAAAGGAAGGTAAGAAAATCCTTTTGATTTGCTTGTATTTTGCATCAAATATGAGTGGATCAAGAGCCTATAGTCTTTTTGTTTTTAATTGGTGAAATTTGATTTGATAATTTCATTTTCAAATTTGGAATGCATTAACTGTCCTTGACAGTAATGTGTTGCAAAGGTAATTTCAAAAGTCCTTTTAACAAGCTGGTTTTGACAATGCTTTTTCCAAAATTATGCTACAGATTGGAATGAAATTCATTAGGTCTTTGGGTTATTTTAAGGTTAGGTTGTTTGGTGTATTTTTCTATTAAATTTTAACATGTTCAGAAATAATGATATATGTTGATAATAAGATATGTGAATAGTTTTGATTTGATGATTGATTGATGAGATTTTGAGTACCAAAAACGAAATTCTCTCTTGTTTACTTGCAGTGGGTATTTTAACAAAGGAAATAAAAATATTTTAATAGCTGTGTGTAGAAAGTAGTCTAACTTGAGACATTAGTTTAAAAAGTTCTAATTTAGGACAAAAACTTGCAAATAAACTTAGGAGCTGTAGAGGATGCTGTATTGTACATTGAACTGTTTTCCCACACTTCACTTTCATAAATTTATCTTCTATTTGTATGTTAAAAATTTATTCAGCTACTTTAACCTAGGAAATGTACAATTTCCTCCTATGAATATATATATTTTTTCAAGTTTGATAGCAGATATATTTTTATAACAGTGAAGGAAAACCTCCAGGTGTATTCACAACAAAGATTGACTTTTACTGCATTTGTAACATAAAAACAATATACTAAATTGAAATTGGAAAAACATTTCATTCAGGCCATCTCGGCTTAATATAAGGTTCATATTCTAGTCTTTAATTTGTGGTGAGAATTTTAAGGATTAGTCCTCAACTTTACATATTATGGAGAAAGTTCTGGATAAGTCCTTAATTCTTTGTTATCCAGATTTCACAAGTGAACATAATCAATTTGGAATGTAAGTTCTGATCTTGGCTGTGAAATGTTACCAATTCCATGATATTCATGGACAAATTAGCTAGTCCTATATATAGAGACTATAAAAACTTGATTATTGTTTTCATTATTAATGATTCTCTGCAAAAGCCTTATTTGTGTTGAACATAACTTAATTTGGAGCCTTCAAAACATATTCTTAGGTGAAGTTTTAAATGTTTCTTTTGTCATTCGTTCATTAAGCACAGGGTGTCTAGCAGTCATGAAAATCATGAGTTTCAAATTCAGAAAATGGTCATGAAAAGCATGAAAAAGTCACGAAATTAGCCTCTCAATCACAAATTTTTCCATTTTTTAAATGTTTCCTTTTTTTTAAAACCCCTTTTGATACTGGACTTATGGAAATGGTTGAGATGTCACCGTAAGCTTGTTTAACGTCATGAGCATTAACTAGCAATGTCGCAAATGCCAGTGAATGCTATCATTTTTGCAGACATATTGCGCTTGTGCGCGAAGGAAAAAACATCTAGAGCAATATTTTCTCTATGTTGTTTCTGAAGCAATTTTAGCTGATGATTTTAGCTTCAAGTGGAAAACGAACCACTATTGGATTTAAAGTACGATCTTCTGCCCCTGTAATGAATCAATCTATGCCCAGTGACTCTGGTCATTTATCTATATATGGACCTGAAAATTCAGAGTGCTCTGCACCTGTAGTTTTTAAATTGAATAATTTAAGCTCTTATGAAGCAAACGAAAGTGTATTGAGAACAGAAATCATATGGGCTTTAAACAAAGCTCTATGCCATGCTTCTGACAGACATGTCTGTCTTTCCTGTGATTTATTTCCTGAGATGTTTTAAGGTAGTATGATTGCACAAAAGTTTAAAATGCACAAATACAAGTTAGATTATGTTATAACTTACTGATTGGGTTTACATTTTCAAAGCAGGCTTTGTCAATATCTAAATAAATGTGACTTTTCTTGTGTGTCATTACTCAAAAGTTTAAGTAAATAACACAGAAGGGCCAAATGGGCTTAATAATCTGTTATCGGAATTCAACTATACACACAAATTAGGTTAAAATGCAATATTTCACTCCTACATTTTTGTGCCACTCCACAGCTGTTGATCTACTAAGTGCATTTACCCATATTATGTCTGGATTGTATTTATCTGTAAAGAAAATACTTTCAACTGATGACCCTAATGTAAACCTGAAATTCTACAATGATTTTCAGTCTTTAATGAAGTCTAAGCTAGATTCGGAAGAGGAAATATTGATCAATGCTGGTACATGTTTACATATTGTCCATGGAGCGTACAGGACTACCCCTGAAAAAAGCTGGATGGGATATGTACTTTTTTTACATTGCCTGTATTTTCTGCTCAAAGATTTTATTTCTCGAAGAGCAGATTATGTGTTCCATTCTGGTTCAACTTTGTTCTCTCTAAAGTTAGGCTCGATAAGGTGGATAGAAAATTGTAAAGTTATTGAACGAGCCATAAAAGTAATTCCATATGTTACAAAGTATGTTGAAGCATTTAAATCAAAGCCACCTGCTTCAGTAATTTTCATGTTGTACAAAGATTTTTGAAAGATAAATTTTTACTTTCAAAACTGATGTTCTTCCAACCAGTTAGTTGCCTTAGAAGTAGAATCTTTTTAAAGAAAATTTTAGAGTGATCATCCACTTTTGCCTTTTTTTGTATACAGAATGTTATGCAATGATGCGGTATTTACTTAGTCGGTTTCATATTAAAAGATGTAATAAAATCTATAAAAAATACTAGTCAGCTAATTTCACTGGAGATAACAGAAAACAAAAATCAACTTGATGTTAAGATAGTAAATATTGGTTTCAGTCTTACAGGAATATGCAAAGGTGTAAAATAATCTCTTGTATGCTTTTCGCTCTGATAGTAAGAAACTTTTTCTTACATTATTAAAAAATGTTTAACATTTTAATTTTTTTATCCTACGCTTAGCTCAAGGCCTTTCGGCCATACGCTGTTTTGCCGTCCAATATAGCGAAGAAAGTCCTTGGGGAGAAGTATCCCTGATGTCAATGTCCTGTAAAATAGAGCACTCCGCAAGGTGTTGTCTGTTCATAAGACCATAGCAACAAAACGGACAGATCGGGGAGGTAGCCACACCAATCCTATGTAGGTGCTGTTGAAGGTAGTCGTGTCCGGTTAACAAGTGGAAACAGGCCACTCCCACCCTTCTGGGTAGATCAGTAGGGATTCTTCCCTTATTACTCGGCAGACAATCCCAACTCTTTCCCTGTATATCCCTCTGATACTGCAGTTTTCTTTGTTTCTTGAACTGAGATTTTATGTAAATAAAATGCTTAACAAATTACCATTGCATAACCGTATTGTCAAGGGAGTATTTTGCTTGTCTCCTTGAATAATGCTAGGAAATACTATTAAATTTAATCATATCACACTAGCAGTAGAGGAGTTTGTTTCAAAAAATCATCTTACTTGCATCGAAGCAAACAGTATCAAAAAAACATCTCCATGATTTGTAAAAATCCAAGTGTTAAAGAAAAGCTAAACCTTTTTAGTGAGACCAAGTCACTTTTTCTAAATCAAAGCCTTTATTAAACACAACATAAAAATAACAGCGAATGCATTGCTTAAAAATCAAAAGGTAATGAAATTAAAGTGCGTGCAAGAACTGTGTGATCGTACACAATCCACACGTCTCGCTCGGAAAACTGACAATTTGAGTTTACTCCTTTCTTCCTTCACTCCGGCGGAAGAGTTGAGTTGTAGCTTGCCGCTCCTGCTGAAATTCTGTAGGTCGAAACCAAGGAGTCGCGGCTGTTCACCACAGTACTCCCCCCACCACCACCCAGTGACAACAAGATTTAACTTGGGCCAAAACGGACTCGTTGACCCGAACGTGTCGTCTGGCCCTTCGGAGGTTCGAGAGCTGTGTAGCCCGGCGACCACAAAAATGCAGGCTTCAGCCGGTCTATACTCACAATGACCTCTTTGTTGTTCACCACAATTTTAAAGGTCTTGGAGTCTCTCTCGAGGACCAAGTGGGGTCCGGAATAGGTTGGCTGTAAACTCTTCCTTCTGGCGTCAATACGTAAAAAAACATGGGAAACAGAGTTCAATGACTTGTGCACAAATACTTTTTGTTTGTTGTGTGCACTGGTTGGAGTTGGCTTAAGAGTGGCGATGCAGTCCTTCAATTTTTTAACAAATAAAGGTTGATCAAGCATACTGTCACTGGGTCTCAGGAATTCGCCGGGTAAATGCAGAGCGGTATCGTACACCATTTCCGCACATGTAGCCTTCAAATCCTCCTTAAAAGCTGCTCGCAGGCCTAGTAGCACCGTTAGAAGCACGTCTGCCCAATTGATTGATGTGTGGCACCGTATTGCCTGCTTTAACGACCGGTAAAAACGTTCGACCAGTCCATTCGCAATATGATGGTAGGGCGAACTGCGGATTCGGTGAATGCCAAGAAATCGTTCGAGAGCAGTGAATAGTCGAGATTCAAACTGGCGGCCTTGGTCGGTGGTGATGTACTCCGGAACACCAAAACGTGAGATCCAGGAATTGTAAAATACCTTTGCCACCGTTTCTGCGAGAATGTTATCTATTGGGATGACTTCTGGCCATCGTGTATACCGATCAATAATTGTCAGCAAATAAGTATAACCACTTGA
Source organism: Metellina segmentata (assembly GCA_947359465.1). Lineage (NCBI taxonomy): Eukaryota > Metazoa > Arthropoda > Arachnida > Araneae > Tetragnathidae > Metellina > Metellina segmentata. The sequence goes on along the minus strand of OX375872.1, from coordinate 124,567,431 downwards.
AGGAGGCAATGGACCAACCAGGTCGATGTGAACATGGCTGAACCGATGTGACGGTAATTTGAACGCTTGCAGCGGACCGGTGGTGTGTCTATGCACCTTCGATCTCTGGCAATCCAAGCAGGAGTGCGTCCACCCTGTTATATCCTTCAACATGCCCAGCCAAACAAATCGTTGTTGAACAAGCCTGCGGGACACTTTAATGCCTGGATGGGCTATTCGATGAAAATTGCAGAAAACGTCATGGCGAAATTTTTTTGGGACATAAGGACGGAGGCATGAGCCTCGTACATCACAATACAGCAATGTTCCTGGCGTTAACTCCAGTGGTTGCAGGCTAAGACTGTGAGATCGGTCAGAAAGTAAATTCCTGAGTTCTGCATCATTTTGTTGCTCACTTGCGATTGCACCAAAGTCTATAGACGATGATAGTTTTATTTCTGCCACCTGTGACACAATATCAAAAAGAACAAATTTTATTAGAATAGACACTTACAGGTGATTCTATAGCTGCTATCCAAGAGAGAGTATCGACTGCTGTATTTTCTATCTCCAGGACAAAACGTATATCTGTCGTAAACTGAGATATAAAATCTAATTGCCTGTTTTGCCTGGGAGAAGACTTATCGGTCTTCTGGTGAAAAGCATTATTAAGGGGTTTGTGATCAGTATATATACAAAATACCCTGCCTTCCAACATGTACTGGAAATGCTTATTACCGGCAAATACAGGTAACAACTGCCTATCGTAGGTGCTATACCTTTTTTCAGTTTTTTCAGCCGAGAGCTTCCTTGAAAAAAAACCAAGTGGTTCCAACTGATCATTTGTGCGTTGATTCAAGGTTCCTCCGATTGCAAAATCCGAAGCTTCAGTAATTAACACCAATTCCGATGTATTTGATGGATGTGCCAACAAGGCAGCATTAGCTAATTGTAGTTTGCAGTCCTCAAAAGCCTTTTTCGCAAGATCCGAAAGTTGAATATCGGCGTTTTTTTTATTTTTACCTTTAAGATAATCACTTAAAACGACCTGACTATCAGCTGTGTTAGGTATAAACCTGCAGTAGAAATTCTCAAGGCCCAAAAACGCACGCAATTCTTTAAGCGTCTTCGGTTCCCTAAATTCTAATACGGCTTGCACTTTTTCCAGTAAAGGCCCAAAAACGCACACAATTCTTTAAGCGTCTTCAGTTCCTTAAATTCTAATACGGCTTGCACTTTTTCCGGTAAAGGCCTTGTCCCTTCTTTCGCTACCTGATGTCCCAAAAACGACAACTTCGAGACACCTAATTCACATTTGGAGACATTTAACTAAATTCCATATTCCAACAATCTTTTAAACAATTTGGCCAAATATAACTCATGGTCATCTTTGGTATCGGAAAATACCAAAATATTGTCCAAATACGCGAAACAGAAATCAAAGTCTGTTAAAATTTCATTAATGAAGCGTTGGAACGATTGAGCGGCATTACAAAGGCCAAAATTGAGAAAGGGGAATTCAAACAACCCAAACGGTGTTATTGTGGCTGTCTTGGGAATGTCATTCTCGTTCACGGGAATTGAGTGATAGGCACTGCAAATATCCAATTTGGAAAAAAAAACACTTTTGCCATACAACGCAGAAGAAAAATCCTGCAGGTGCGGTATCGGGTAACGATCAGGGATTGTTTTAGCGTTAAGTCGGCGATAGTCCCCTACTGGGCGTATATCTCCTGAAGCCTTAGTTACAACATGCAAAGGTGACACCCACGGGCTCTTTGAGGGTCTACAGATGCCATTTTCCACCATATAGTCGAATTCTTTTTTTACTTTGCTCAACAATTTAGGGTGCAACCGCCTAGGGCGGCTGTGCACAGGCGGCCCAACAGTTTCAATATAGTGTATCATACAGTGTTTTACCTCTTTAAATTTAGGAGTTAGAGTCGTTAATTCCGGATATTTCCGTAAAATTGAAGGATAACGAGAATTTTCAACTTTGACTGCAGCCTGCTGGCTACCGTTAATATTCCCTGTCGAACTCAACTTAGTTACACCGTCAATTAATCTTTTGTTTTTCAAATCTACTAACAAGTTAAAATTGGTCAAAAAATCTGCTCCGATAATCGCCGTTGAAACATCTGCAACAATAAAATGCCATTTGAACATACGTCTTAAACCTAAACTAAGGTGCAGTAATTTCGTTCCGAAAGTTTTTATTTGTGATTGGTTTGCGGCGTAAAATTGCAATGAGTCGGGAGAACCCAGTTTAATTCCCTTAGATGGGATACAAGAAACATCACTACCAGTATCAATTATTTACAATTCGTATTACGATCGTATATGCCGAGACGGTTAGTAATTTGCACTGAATTTACTTCGCCACCACCCCCGACAACATGAGTGGTAGCGTTTACTCGTTTCCCGACGGAGAAAATGAACAAGGTTGCCTGCATTTCCTTGCTGCACTTCCGAAACGGTTATGAAAAAAACAATGTTGAGGGTTGTAATCCCTTCGCGGAGTTTTTTCTTTTGTTGCTCCTGGACCGATATCGAGATCCAGATCTGCTTCTTGAATACGAACAACCCCTATCTCGCGTTAAAGTTTCTACCTTGAGAGCTAATTGTGCAATTTGTTCCTGTAAACTGGCAAGAGAAACTGGTGCAATTGCCGCCACCATATTCACATTCTTTGTGGCATAAACCTGTGACGTATCCGAAGTCACTTCATGCACCTTATCAGCTAAGATAGCAAGCTGGGGCAAATTTTCGTTTGATGCCAAAATAATGGTCTGAATATTCAAAGGCAATATCTGCATCCATAAATTTTTCAAAAAATCCTCATTTAGTTTATCCTTGGCCAAATTACGCATTTATCGGAGCAAGCTAGAAGGTCTATCATCCCCCAAAATTGCAACTCATTCAGTAATTTTTTTATTCGCTTTCCCTCCGAATCCGCAAACTCCTTGTTGGGACTTTTTTTTAGAGTTTCGTATTTTTCACAATCAGGCGGTCGTATGATGATATCGCTAACATGAGACGATGTTTCCGCGTCTATATTTGAAACTAGCGAAGCGAACTTAGTTACATCATTTGTTATACCTGAAAGCGTAAACGAAGCCTCCACCTGAGAAAACCACAACTGTACATTATTTCGCCAAAATTGGGGTAATCTCAGCGCAATTTATTGACTTCTACCGAGGCACCTGTGTTGTTTTCGTCTACTGACATATTACAAAAGCAGCTAAATCAACACTAGAGAAAGGAAATCTACAACGAAAAATTACTACAAATATTTAACTCTCTCTCGGATAAACAGAAAATAGAACTCACCCCGATATCCATATATGCTGTCCTTTAATCGCCATGTTGCATTCGAAACATGTTGCATGTTGACTTCACTACTACAGGTCACCACTTTAGTTAGACCAAATCACTTCTTCTAAATCAAAGCCTTTATTAAACACAACATAAAAATAACAGCGAATGCATTGCTTAAAAATCAAAAGTTAATGAAATTAAAGTGCGTGCAAGAACTGTGTGATCGTACACAATCCACACGTCTCGCTCGGAAAACTGACAATTTGAGTTTTCTCCTTTCTTCCTTCACTCCAGCGGGAGAGTTGAGTTGTAGCTTGCTGCTCCCGCTGAAATTCTGTAGGTCGAAACCAAGGAGTCGCGGCTGTTCACCACACCTTTATGACTAAAATCAACATATTCTATTATGTTATTCAGCTTTTTGTGATAGGTCATTAGATCATATCTGTAATGGTGTGTAGGACAAGTTTGGTTTTTTTTAAATATAGAAAAAAAGTACATAGATTACTGTTGTGTGTGGTTTTTTTTATGTAGTAATCTATACATTTACATTACTTAGTACATGGCTATTTAAATGGTAGTGTATCAGGGTTCCCACGGATGCTTATAAGTGCTTATTTTGACCTTCCATTTCTAAGGGCCCTTGGAAGTGCTTATTTTTCATCAATAATCCTTAGAAAGTGCTTATTTTCCTTTGAAAAGAAAATTCAGTTTTCAAATACGATATTTTTTCACAATATTTCTGACCTCTTTTTAGCGGCTGATTGGCGATAAAACTGCTTACAAGTACGGTTTTGGTGATGATTTGGGAACTGGGAATGGCAACTTTTGATGCCCGATATACAAATTGTTGATTGACTCTTGATAAGCACATAATACACTTTAAAAACTTGAAAACCCATGAAAATTTGTGTGTTTTCGACTTGTGTGGCTCTTGCAATGCACAAAATAGTTGCCCTGATAGAGGAAACTAGAATACAATCATCAAATATGAATTAATTTTGTTTTATTCAGTTACCCACAAGTGCAGTGTTTTAAAAATTTATTATAATTATGGAGAAGTATATTTTTAAGTTAGTAGGTAAATCGAAAACAATATAAAGATAACTTATTTTAATTAATACTACTATCTGAGGTTGAAACCCGATGTGCTGCAATTTTTTTTTAATCTAGCTTTTTTTTTTATGCTTTTAATTCTTTGTAAAAATTACCCCCCCCCCCCCCCCAAAAAAAAAAAAAAAAAAAAAAAAGAGAAATTGTAAATATTTTTTTAGGTGATCCTGCTTGAAAATTTGAAACAATCGGTTATCAGTTCCGAAAAAAAAAAACAGCTCGATTAAAAAAACAATCAGCTCGATTTTAAAAAAACATTGGAGGAAAAGATTACAAAAACGTAAACCGGAGTGCTGGAGAACCGAGAATAGTCAGGAAATTTCATGGATCGGGAAAAGTCGTTTGAAAACTGGAAATTTTGGACTCTTATCGTATTTGGCCGCTGACTGAAAACAAAAGTAATGTTTGTATGCCTTATAATTTTTCTATCTCTTTGTATCCGGGTCACAAATACTCAATGGCCGACTGTGTTTGAATTTCACTTTGCTTTTGTAATGCCATGCGCAATCTGTTTCCATTGTCAGCTAAGATGATTATATTTTCAAATTAATTTTGTTTCTTTAAAATGATGTTTGTAAGCATATGGTATAGAGGCGGCTGGTGCACCAAAACACTGTCATGGCCGAAAGTCCTCACGTTGTGTTGGTGTGGATGTTTGGAGAGTGGGGCAGCAGCTCAGATGTATCGTCATCTGACCATGGCTCAAAATTATGTGTCAATACACCAAATGGCTTAGGCTGGGACAATTACAACTAGTTGAATATCTATTCAATAAAAATGCATTATATTTTTTTAACCTTTATTAAATTCAAATTTTTTGCAAAACTCATATGATCCGTTTTGGTTCACAGGAAAATATTTTCTTCGAAACTCGCTCGGTCTCCGATCCAGTCAAATTTGACACTGACATATGCAACTTGCAATCCTTTTACTACCTTTTTGTGAATTAATAGTTTGCCACTAATTTTATTTCATTGAAACCTCTGATGTGCCAATAAATAAATTTACTTCTTATTTTCATTATGAATTTATGAAAGTGTATTATAAAATAATTACTGGGGTGAGTAATTTCCATTTCATAAGTGGGCTGAAGCTGCAGGCATAACAAGGTCAGCAATATAATTTCAAATAAAAAAATTGGGAAATTTTCGAAAATGAAAGTGTTGGTGGATCAGGGAGGAGCTTGGCCCAGTCAACACAAAATGGTGGTTCCTACGCATGAGCAGTAATATGCTAAAAAATTGTTTGTACACTCCCCCAAAGACCATTAAAAAGCAAACACAAACAAAACAATATGAAAAGAATAAGAAAACGAAATCAAACTCGCAACAGCAGCTTTGAGACCGAACACACCAAGTCCGGTCCTCATCAAACTTAACTCTTTCTTTCCCTTTTTATAAAAGCAAATGCACTGCGAAGAGATTAAAGAAAAACATCCAAAGTGTTTTTGTTTTTTTGCGGTCTCCATTCTAGAATTTGTTTATGTACTTACACATATTACTAATACGTGTACACGTAAAATGCCCATATATTAACTGCTGAATTTTGTAAAAATCGGACGGCTTAATTTTAAAAATCGCATTTTTGTTTGGCATTATTTGTGTATAATTTTTAGAAAAAAAACTTGAATATTAAATTTTTACATACTACTATTCTTATAAGATTAACTAATCTGTAAGAGCATCCCCATTTGGTCGAATGTCAGGTATTACATTGTATAGTACAGTTTCTTCAATGTTTTATTTAAGCCCTTATAAAGTCCTTATTTTGTCTTAGAAAGTGCTTAGAAAGTCCTTACTTTTAGTTAGAAAAAAAGAGTGGGAACCCTGTGTATATGTTTAAATTTAAAATAAATGGATAGCTTTGGAGACATGAAAGCACTGAATATTTGTCAGTAAAAGGCCAAATATATGAAAAATAATTTTTTTTCCTCACAAATATTAGGTCCATAAATGATTATTCTTTAATTTTTGCAATTCTTATAAAAATATACGTTTTTAAAAGTAAGGTCATGAAATTTGTTAGTATCAAGTCATGAAATGAAGTTTCCAAAATTTGGTAGACACCCTATTAACATAAATAAAGAAGTATTGTTTTTATTTTTTGGTAATAATTTTAAAAAATTATTCACCGCATGGAGCAGTTAACTGATTAAATAATGAATTGACTCTATTTGCAATACTAAATGTTACAGTACAATTTGTTTTGTTTTAAAATTTTTTAATGCATTTTAACTTGGAAGGTAAATTTTATAAATAACTAGAAAACAAATAGTTTTATTTCATTTTTTTTTCTTAAAAAGTGTATTACAACTCTTAATTTTTAATCTTTGAAATGGAGTACAAGAAAACATGGAATGGTCTCCGTTCAGATTAATTGAAAGACTTATTATCTAAATTATCACAATTCATGGTAAAATAGTTGCATTAGTGTAATTGAAAAATAATTTGAAGATATTTTCGTGTTTCCACATAACCTCTGACTTTTTGAAGTAGAATGCTGTAATTTTGTTTTATTATGTTTTGCCATTTCCTTTCATCTGCCATTACTTAATAAAAAGTTGGAAATAATCGACGTAATAGAACTACTGTTATGTTTTGTGTGCTATGTTTTAATGCATAACAGTTAATTGCAAATATTATGTAATTTAACTATGTAGTCTTTAATTGTATTTATGCAGGAAGTGTGTGCATAATATATCTTGTTGAAAAAACTGGTTCAGTTTTAAAATAAATGATAAATTTTATCATGAATAATTAACCAAATATTTGCATTTTGTTTGTTTTTCTGAGGTTTTTGTATGTTCTGTTGATATTTTCATTTAAGGTTATGTAATTGTTATGTGTATCATTTTAGTATTTTCATTTGTCAATAGGTAATATTTCATTCAATGTGCCACACCTATGGAAGATTTTATTTTCTGTATTATAGTCAAAAATGAGCTCAGTGTGGAAAAGACTTCAAAGAGTAAATAAAAGGGCTGCCAAGTTTCAGTTCACTGCTTCTTATCAAGAGCTTATAGTTGAGAGCACACCACAATGGTGAGCTAAATGTTACATTTTACTTCACATAAATTCAGTTAAGTCTCCCTACAAACAAAGCTAAATGTTTTGTGCAAAACGTGTAGTACATGGAATTGATATAAAAATTATTATTTTTTTAAGTACAGAGGAAAGTTTCTTGTTTTTCTTTGATTCCTTCTTTGTTGTACACTTTAAAATTGTAATTATGTATTCACCTATATAATTGGCTATGCATAAAGATGTACAATATTTTAGCACTCAGTTCATGTAATAAATGATAAAATAAGAACCATCTATTTTGAAATCTTTGTGATCAATGCAAACAAATCCAGAACGTCACTATTTTTCACAGTATCGGAATCAGCATTTTCTTAATGGATGGTAGGATGCAAATATCCATAATTCATAGATCTGACAAGCTACTTTTGAGTCTCCTTTAAATTCTTTCCAGCTGTTTTTTGGTTGCTAGGTTTCCCATGCTTTCTTCCAATTGTAACACCTGTTTCTTTGATAGTTAAATTTTGTGATTCCCTAGCTACTAGCTCCAATTTTTCAGTATCTTCTATGTAGGGGAAAATTTCAATTTAGAAAAAGAAGTAATATTTTCATCATCTTACCCGCAGTCGGGTAAGATGACAAACAGGTCGGGTAAAGATGACTAACTGAGACTACAGTTTAATTCAACTTTATGTATTATCAAACTATTTAAAACTGTTGTGATCACATCTTGAACATAGCAAATTGCTCGTAACACAAAACAAACATAATCTAACTAAAGAAACAGCATCAAACAAATTAAACATAGTCAATCTAAATTTTAGTTGAAAACAAAAGTTATTAAATCAATCACAAAAATCACATTGCCATTGGCGATGTGTAGCTTGGACTTTGTCCCAGCCAGTACAGGCGGAATGGGCCCAGAACTTGCACATAAAACATCGTAACCACAATTCCGTTTTCCCTTGCTCACCACAAATGATGCATTCTTTATTATAGAGGTCCTCTGGGTCCAGATTGTAATGAGTGTCAACGTAAGGGACTTTGAATGAGTTGAGTCTTCAGAAAATTGAAAGTCGAGAAATATATCAGAAAATTGAAAGTCTAGGTATCGCTCAGCTAGTTTCTTTTATTTTGTTAGATTTTTAGCAGGTTTGTTGCGTTTATATATATATATATATATATATATATATATATAGTCTTGCTAACTTCAACCTTTTTCAGCTTTCGCGGTTTTTGTTTATCTTCTTCCTCTTTCTCTTTTTTTAATTAGAAGTGCATTTTTTTCACTGGAGTGACAGTGAGGTGTATGGAGGACGATGTCTTTCTAGGCTTCCTTGACTTTTCCCCCTACATGGTAGAAAGGGGTGAAAGATACACTCACTGCCAAAAGTTAAGCATGAAAGGTAAAATGCGAAAAAAACTACAAGTACAGCTTTGATTGACACGAAATGCGGCAGGAAAGTAACAAAGTTTTATGCATGAATCAAAACAAAGAATTAAATACAAAGATGAAAACAATATTGAATTTTCATGAATTATAAGATGAAGTCATGTTGGAGTAATTAACAAAATGATGTTTAAATCCAAAACTGACATTAATAAGGTATGTGACCTCCCTCATCCTTATACAAAGTTTTCAGCATGTGACCATGCTTTCCATGAGGTGATCAACCACCCCAGAGTTAAGTAATCGCCATTCCTCCTGTAGAGCAGTTTGAAACTGAGAGTAGCTGGGGGGGGGGGGGGGTGAGAAATGTGCAGACACAGCATCGCCGAGGACATCCCAAAGTGATGGGATTAAGGTCGGGCTAGTACGCCGGCCAAACCATAAGCCCTTAAGCAATCCCTTCACTCTCCAGTTAGTCGTCGCCGATGCCAGCTCTAATGTTACGTGTATTATCATTCATTAAAATGAAAGGACCAACTTCTGTAGCGTAAATCTCACAATGGTTTCTAGGACTTCATCCAGATACCGGACGGCCGCCACAGAACCCCGTCTATAGATGTGCAGGTCGGTGTGATATCCCAATGAAATACCGGCCCATATCATAATGCTTTCGCCTCGGAATGTGTGATGCTCGATGATGTTCTGGGGTGAATTGCGTGTACCTTGTTCTCTCCAGACCCTTTCATGTTTGTCATCTGGCTCCAGGGCAAATCTCAACTCATCCGTGAACATAATGTTAGCCCAATCAGAAACAGTCCAATTCACATGTTGCCGACACCACTTTAATCGTGCCCCTCTGGATTGGATGGATAGAGAGGAACACAAACTCAAGGTACCCGGGCATACAGTCCATTCATATGTAGCCTTTGGTGTACAGTAGTGGTTGATATTGTCTTACCAATGGACGTTGCAACCATAGATGTCACACGTGTGAAGGTCTCTCTTTGATTCTGCTTCACTACAACAGCACTGTAATGATCTTCCACGGGTGTCATAACTTTTGGGCTGGCGGCCACAGGTCTTCGGACAACTGTTTGCCTTGTTTGGAATTGTTTCCACTATCGTGAAATGACAGAATGATGGGGGAACGCCAAAGAAAGAGTAACATCAGTGATTGATTGCCTTGCTTCAAGATGTCCCACATAACGTCAGCGCTCACTATCTGCCATTCGTCTTCTGGAAGCCGTAGAAACATGTCTGTCTTGAAAACTAATTGTACGAAAGTTCTGAACACTTTTTATCAGCTCTTACATGCAACTCCTCTAACCCTTCATCAACACCATGCTGACTTCTTATACGACTGCCTTTTTTGCATATTTCTCGACATGAAATCGTGATTTGCTGTTACATAACACATTTGCATACTTCCATCTTCCTCTGCAGCAAATTGCAGCCTCTCAAATTCATATTGGCCACTGGAAATTAATATTTTCCTCTCAGTGCTTAACTTTTGCAAGTGAGTTTATGAAGTCATACATGCTTTAGGTAGAAGAGGATTTGATAAGAGATTAACTCCTCCGGGTATAAGTAGATTAGAAGGTGGATCAATCTGATCAGGATTATTACTAGATTTCAACTTCAACTTTGTAATGAGGTATTTCAGTTATGAGGGAAGGAGCAAAATTTTCTTCAGTGAAAATAGAGCTGTTGAATGGCTTAATTACTGTGGCTGCGAATTCCATCCTGGAGGTACGCTTTAACATGTACTCCAGCGACATACCTGATGGAGATCGTGAGACTTTGATTGTTAACCATTAAGTCATTACAGCTCACATTATAAGCAGTTTTCAATGGAGTGGAGGCAACCCCGTCATCCAGGTTCGTCTTCTTACCCTCTACCCAATTTGTCATCTTACCCACCATCTTTATTGCAAAAAAACATTGAAGGATATCAACTCATCAAAATAAAATTAGAATGATACATTATTTCATTTTGATTAACACTTTACGAATATCACAATTGTAAATCAAAAATACTTTCTCCATAAACGCTATCTCTTACCAAACAGCAACCAAAAGTTACATCGAAAAACACCATAAAACACATTTCTGTGTTCTTTGAATCACACAAATGACGGGATGGAATCTTTTGGCATGACACAGGTAGCTGGTTGCTAGAGATCTCTGATGATACAGAATCAGTGCTGACACCTAGCGTAATTTTCGTGAAAAATCAAATTCGTCATCTTACCCGACTTTCCCCTACATGAAATGCAATGGTCAAAATAAGAATTGGATTAATTGTAAAAACAATAGACTGAATTGTACAATCTTGTCAAATGTCTTGTAAAATTCTCATGCAGAAAAATAAAATATGCTCCAATGTCCTTTTCCATTGAGTAAACAAGGAAACTTGTTCAAAGGCTTGATAAAAGATGAAACTTGTGCAAATAGGCTTGGATAACTATATGATCAATGCTGGCCTTGGATGATGCTCAAGACAAGGAACTTTCGTAAATTAGACGTGGTCATTGGGCTACTGTAGAAAACAAGAGGTGGTAACCTACTCCATTATACTTTTCCATGTGTCACACCATCTGTGTCTAAAATTGTTTTTGATCTTGCTTAGGCTCTAAGAGTGACGTTCAAAACATAGGAACTTGGCCTAATTTTGAAAACAATTTGGCCAATTTGTCTGCTATTTTATTGCCATGAACCGTACAGTCTGGGAATCCACTGCAAAGTGACACCCTTATCTTTCAATTTGTAGATAAGATTTCTAATTTAATTAGGAAAAAATAGCTAGTTGGTTTGTTGTAGACATTGGAGTGCTGCTGTAGAATCAGTCAAAATGCAAATGGGCCTCTCTTGATCTAGGGAGAGATAGTGACTCAAGACAACATTTATAACCAACAGCATCAAGACTTGACTTGAGCATGTTGAAGGAACTAGAAAAAATGTGCTTGATTCTTGTATAAATAACTAATTTCAGCTCAGAAGTTGTCACGATTTACATATCCCTCAGTAAAAATCTTAAAATGATTACTATAATCTGTACTTCAAAGATCAAGAGCAAGCCGCTTCAATAGGTGTGGGTCATCTTAGAAACAGTACCAGGGATGTTTAGACTAATTTGGCAGCCAACAAAAGCCAAAAAGGCCCTGGTACTCTAGAGATAGGATCCAACAGTTTCTTTTCCAGTTGTCCTTTCATTTTTCTCCTGGCTGTAATACATGCCAATGACTTGAAAGTAGATAGTTCATGTTCTATATAAGAAAGTTTTAAAAGAGAATTTTCTTGGATGTATGAGCAAGTAAAATTAGAAGTGAGTTGATAGTTGAAAATTGATAGAATAGAAAATAAGAGTTTAAAATGGAAGTTATTTCTTATAAAATGACGGAGTACTGGGTTCTGCAAAAATATTCATTAGTATTAGAAAGGTTCAAGTAATGAATGTTTTTACTCTATGGGATTAGAATGAAATTAGAGAATGTTGAATAAATAAATGGCAATATATATATAAGTATATAATTGGTATTGTTATATATTTATTTAGGACTCCTACTGCTTTATGTGTTGCATGGACAAGACGGAGTCGAAGGGTAGTTACAGAGGTATGTATTAAAGAAGAAAGAAGAAATTTTGTTTCAGTTCCTTGAAGAATGTGAATAGCAATTATTTTTTAGGACATAGAATTTTAATCTATGATTAATCATCTTTACTTATTTGCATTTTCTTGGTGCAGCTTGTCTGCTATTGGACCTTGTGCCTTAAAACCCAAATCAACTAACCAACATTTGTGTTTTTCTGAACATTTGTTTTCATATTCCAAAATAGGTCCATCGGATGTTGATAATCATTACTTAAAAACGAAATTTTCCATTGACTTTTACAACCTTTTTCTTTATGATTCAGAAATCTTCAGTTTTGCTCTTATTATTGTGCTTTTACATTGACCTCAAGTACATTACTTAAACTTAGGCTGATGGGATTTGGTATTGAATGCATAAAATGAAGATAATTTAGTTTCCAACTTGTCAAATGGTTATAATTTTTAATTGTATGATTATTATTTTATTGTTATGAATCTCAAAAGCTAAAAAATTTTTCTTTCGGTTAAAAGCCTAATTTGCAAGTAGTTAATGTTTAACAGAAATTACTGTAAAAATAAAAATATGTTTAACAACAGTAAGAAAGGTTTTGTAAAATACTGTATCAAATGTACTTATTATTTGATATGAAAGGTACCATAAAGCCCCGTTTACACCGGAGTTGCAAACACCCTTCCTCTAAACATCGTAGACATTCCGAGAAGATGCGCAAATTTTATCGGCTCGATCTCGTGTCAGGGTGGTGAGTTTGCAACACCAATTTTGTTTTTCACCCATAGTCAGCTAAGATCAATAGATGGTATCATTATTGGGAGACCTTTCTTCATAACTAAATCTGGGGTGAAAATTCTCTCCTATTTCATCCCCTTTTGGTTTTGCAGATAATCACCTGCTGCCCTTAGGCGCCCTGTGGCTCACACTGTCTTTTGTTTGCTTTCTGACATTTTGTCCTCATCACCAGTATTTTGAGTACATCACAAAGGGGTGATCACTTTTCTCTGTAAAGAGGTGATAAGTGTTTGGGTGGTGACCCTTTGTATTGTCTAAAAAGCGTTAACATCAGAATGGGTCATAAAAAGTGCCAAAAGATATCTTCGTCACAAAAAGAGGAGAAAAATCTTTGCAACTCTATAGTGTAAACGTGGCTTAAACAAGGCTTATTGTCTCCTTTACTTCTTGAGGAGAGGGTAAAAATCTTTGGTACAGCATTTGTACCACACCATTCAAAAAAAGAATAAAGTGCAAAGATACAACTGTTGTATACAATATAACAGAGGATAATGGAAATAATTTTAAGTCTTGAATAAAACATTTAATTATTTTTTATCTATTTATTGAAATATTTAGATAAAATAAATTATAAATAGTACTCAGCTGAAATTTATTAAATAATTTATTTTATAGCTTGTAAAATTCCTAATTGCAAATGAGAATAGAGAACCATCAAATAAGTCCTGTTTGACTTGATAGAAGTACCTTTGTGTTTCTCAGAAGTATTCCATATTTATTGTTCAGCCATGATCAAGAAATTAACAGTGAATACATGTGATGAAAAATACCACTGTCATCTTCTTTTCCATGCTGTCTTGACATCATTTGTCTTTTTTAGTATTAAGGAATAAATGCTTTGATTAAAAATTTTGGTATTTGCTTTGTAGCTGGAAATAAAAGCATCAAATTTCATCTCCAAGCAAATGCTCCGGCGTGAAATTCATTTTATGATCAGTTTGATGAGGTGTTAAGGATGAAGGACCTTCTAGGCAAAAATTTCCATGTACAGCATCTGTTGTTTGACAGTGTATTGCTCTTTATCAAAACTCATATCATCTACTTTTTTAACATCTTGTTTTACATTATTGTTTCTGCAGCTGAGACTTGACGCGAACTATTTTGTTAAGGGTTTAACGTGTCTCGGCTGCGAGTCAACTTGCAACAATCTTCAAGTCTAACTTGCCCCATTTCTGCATGTAAGACAAAATTGTGTACACCCATGTACATTTCCCATATCCATGGATTTTCAAAACTGAACAGTTTTGAATCCTAAAGTGGATTATTGTGCTCTAGTCTTTACTTCTAATTGCCATTGTGTCTTGTGGCACTGCTTGAGCACCTATGGCCCCTTTCACTATAAAACTTAAAATCAGTTATACTTCTAATCTAATTTTTACATACAAATATTGTTATATTCTAATGAACAGACATTACATTTTTTCAGCTTTCTTTTCTGACTGTTGACTCATTTTTGTTTGATCAAGCCTTTTGTTAATTATTTTAAACAGATTTTGAGTTTTACTGTTACACAATTTTTTTCAGTCTCTTGAATGGAAACAAATGGTATCAAACCCTTCAAAGGGCTCTGTTGTTTGGCCTGTACCAGAAAATAAAGAAGTGACTGTGACATTATTTAGAGATCCAAGAAGCAATGAATTTGAAGATAAAAATTGGACGTTTACTGTGGAGGATGTATGTCTATTCAAGTTTCTCCAAAATCTCAGACTTTAGTTTCATACTTATATATCATGCATATCTTATTTTACCTATATTAATAAAAATTTGCACTTATTTTTATAGGTTTCTAAATCAGGAAAACACAGACAGGTAGCATGTGCTAGTATAAATATGAAGTCTTATGCAAGTATAACACCACAACAGAAAGATGTAAAGATAAAATTAAAACCCTTATCAAAAAAAGTGATTGATGTTAGCTTAAGATTTACATTATCTTGTAAATTAATTAAAGAAGGAAAAGCAACGTAAGTATCATTTTCAATATTTAGTTTTTTCATTTCTGTTTCTCTTATTCCTTGTATTAGTAACTTAATTATGTGACAGAAAAGTCCATGTAGTTTTCAAGTTAATAAAAAATTGAATTAAAACTGATAGAAAAGTAATTTTTATTTCTGAACACTCCTCTTAATTATTTTTATGACATTAATATCTACACCAAGTAAAACAATTGTTTGAATAAAAAATACATAAAACCAAAATTCTAAAATTTTAAGTTTTAGTTTTTGTTCATATTTTAAATGAACAATGTAGTTCTCTTTATTAAAGTTAATTCTAAATATGAAAACCGCTGCATCTTTTGGAAACTTATAGAATTAGGCATGATTCCCTCCTTGGAATTATAATAGATCTTAGTCTAATGTTAAAAATTGGTCAAAAGTTTTCACCATTTCATAAATTTAAGCAAAATAAGGGTCACTATTTACAGTTGTTTCTACTGTTCATTAATTAATGTATTGGTATTCCTGATGGAAATAAAATTGTCTAATTCCTAAAGACTTGGGAGAACTTACCCCTGCAATTTTTCTATCAAAATTTACTCTCCCCAACTATTTACTTTTTAGCTCTCACTCCTTAATTTCTAAAATAATAAAGTGGAAAGCGTGGTTAAAAATATAAATTTAAAAAATTTGAATTTGTAAATTCAAAGCACATATGTGAAGATTTGTGAAATGTGGAGTGAATAAATGATCTTCCCTTCATTTTGCTGAACTCATCCTCTTTTTTTTTTAGAGATGAAGACATGCAAAGTATTGCCAGCCTTATGAGCATTGGTAGTGTATCTACACCTGATGTTGGGAATCTCGATGATTTTGAAGATGAAAGTGACTTAAATAGATCAGAAACGACAGCTAAAATATCTGAGATTGCTTCTCAATTTGGGTTGCTTGCACAAGGTGTAGTTGAGCCTCCATTATTTAATTCAGAAAATACCAAAACAAATGGTAAGTTCATTGATATGAAGTAAAAAGATAAAATTTTGTGTCATTTTCTTATTATAATGTTGATGCTTTTTAGTAAAATTGTTAAATTATGTTCCTACATAAATATCAACTCTTGTATTACAAACAAAACTTGTGTTGTAAAAAATGTGAAATGACATTTTATTCTTGTTAATCATTAGCTTAGAACAAATTTAGTAGGCATAGAATTTTTAATTAAATGGGGATGTTAAATACATTAACAAAAGTTTAGGAATCTATGTATGAATAAACACCTATGTAGCAATTATTATTTCTATAGTTTTAATTCAGAAGGTTCTTAAATAATATCTTATCCTATAATGAATGCCTTATAGCCTAAAATATATTAAGTATTGCATTAATAAATTAATTTGTCATGACTTGATAAATCATTTTAACTTGATTTCAGATTTTATTACAATTTTCTCCAATATTATGACTAAAATAGTAAATGTCTATTTAATGAGAATTCCAGGGCTATTTAAAAAATAATTTTATGTAAATAACCTTTTACTTAGCATTAAAAATGATTTATCTATATTTGTTTTCAGTCCAGTTGCATGATGAAGTAGACTTCAAATTTGATTCGACTGATAATTTACAGTGCTCTGCTGACAATATTTTTAGTAAAATGTCTTCAAATGCTGTTCAACCGTCTGAAAATCAAGTTAATAAACAGGAAATCAGCAAAATGTAAGAATTTCTAACATTTCTTTGTAAGGAGGCTTATATTAATGCAAGAGTTCCATTATATTTGTACAGCTTTGTCTTTTTTTATTAACCTAGTCATATCTTGTTAGCTGCATCTTTCTTTTGCTTTTAAGCTTTCATAGAAGAAGGAAGAAATTCATTAGTATTAAAGAAATTATACTATGAGTCGAGATCAGTGCATCCCATCAAACTAAGCCTCTTCCTCTGTAAAGCCAATTCTGCTTTACTTTTTAAATGACTGAAAATTTAAAACATTTTTACACAAATCTTGCTTTTTGTTGACATTTTCTGTTAAAATAACCATAATATTTTTAAATGGAAATTGGCAATGATTGAAAGGACTAGTTTTAGCAACTGGAATCAAATAAAACTCATATGAATTCAAAAACTTGAATTTGAAACAATGTCATATACATCTTTGTGTGTTGAGGAACAAACTTATTTTAGAATACTCTTATATTAAATCAATTTTATTTAATTTTCAGCTAATGTGTGTGTATATATATATATATAATATCGACTGATAATTTGCAGAAATAGAGCAATAAAAATGTTTAGTTACTCATATCTATCTGAAAAATCTGAGGTATGCATATATATATATATAATTAATCTTTATTTGAGAAAAAAAATTTTATTAAATCATTTAAAAGAGGAGAAATTAAAACCAAGAAACATTTCTTTGGCACAGTTCTAAAAACTTTTTTATCTGGATGGTTTTTGTTTTTTCTAATGTGAAGCTAATTTTGATTTGCAAAAACCTTTTTTTTTCTTATTTCATTCAATTTATTTTAAGGTCCCAAGAATCTTCCAATGTTCCTGAAGTTGAAAATGATCCAAGTCTTGGTGATGATCTTTTGACATGGTGCAAACAAGTAACTAAAGGATATAAAGGAGTTAATGTCACAAACATGACTACTTCATGGAGGAATGGCCTTGCCTTTTGTGCTATTATCCACCATTTTCGACCAGATTTAATTAATTTTGAATCCTTAAGCTCTCAAAATATAAAAGATAATTGCAAAAAGGTAACATTCTTCTAAATTTTGGCATTAAAAATTTTTTTTATTTGTATCTATAAATTGGAAAGTTTTTCCACATTGTCAGATTCTGAATTACTTTTAAAACTATTTTAGGAATGGGCTCAGCATGAGGTTTTTTAACCAGTATTTTTTTCCAGAACTTTGTTATGAATGTTTTCTCTTTATAAATAACATTGAAATTTAATAAATATAAATAACAAGTCTTCATCTAATACTAATCTATAAAATGAACTTACAAAAAAAAAAAATGTTTTTGAGTATATCAGTTACAAACAAAATATAGCCAATCAAAATTGGGAATTTTTTGTTGCAGGAAAGAATATACACTGAAAGTAGTTTCCAATTAATCTTTGTTTTGCATGGCCTTATAAAATACATCATACCGAAGCATTTTTCTCCAAATTGATATGTGCATTAAAGTTATGTTTGCTTTACAAAAATTGTGATGGGACATATGTATCAAATTTGATTCTGTAATAAAATGCTTGTCAAATGTAAAATCTTAACCCACTGTTAGTCGCACATTGTTTTTTTTCCTGCATGTGCCTGCTTTTTCTGTTGTACCTCTCGTTCTTTTCAAAAAGAGAGGAATGCCATTGTGTAGCTGACCTTCAAAGTGTCCTCTAGCCCTACTCCCCGTTTGGTCACATTTGTGTGAAATTCCTGGAAGTTATGATATCGAAAAGAGAAGTTCGAAGAAGAAGAAGAAAGAGAATTGACCATGGCATGCCAACTGACGTCATTCGAAATTTGTAGGAGTACGCATTCATTTCTCCACGTTGTTGCAGTGCAAAATAGCAATGCAAATTGGCTGACAAAATAGTTGATTATACAAACTGTTACATATGAAAAAGCAACAAGAGAAGTTTGCTAATGAAAGAAACTAAAAAACTTACTACTATACATTAATTGATTGCAGAACTAGGCTTGCTGTACATTTCGAGTGTAATGAAATCACATCAAAACTTGTCAGATTTATGGAAAGGTGATGGAACCAGAGTAGATATTTTTCGTGCTATTATGTCTCAAAAGATTTAGATTTCTTTTGAGTTGCATTTAAATTTGATGATTTGGAAACAAGAAAAGAGAGATGTCGTCTAGATAGACTTGCGCCTAAACAAGAGGTATTCACCGAATTTGTATTGCCATGCGAGAAACACTTGTTTCTTAGTGAGTATATTACAGGGGATGAGATGTTAGAAAAGTCAAGTCGATTTGCTTTTATAATTTTATATAAAAATGTATATTCATTTGTTGTATATTATCTGATACTTTTAAATTTATTTTTTTTGAATTTATGCATTTGCCTATTGACTGCTATTGCAATTTATGTTTGAAAAATAACTTTTTAAAATACTTTTTATTGATAAGTATACATAAAAGTTTTTGGTCGAAAAGACCAGTGCGCCTACTCACATTATAAAAAGTAGCATGGCTAAAGGCAGGTTAAATCATTATTTTTGTCAAAAATTCTATTGTTGAAATTATTTAAGTACTTTTATATATGAGGCATTCAAAACTAGACTGGATCAAGTCCACTTTCTGGTCAAAATCTGATAATCACACACTTGAACTCCTTTAAGTTGTCTTTTTAGTGCATCTTTCAATGAAGTCCCTAGTTTCTTTCGTTCATGAGAAATGGCAAAGGATAAGCCAGGAGAATAAGAAAAGTACTCACAAAGAAACTAACTCGATGTATATCAAAATGTTATCAGATGGACTTAATTCTTTCTAGTTCAGAACGCTTTAAATGTAAACTGAAAGAAGTGATCTTTCAGATTAAAAAAAATTGTGTTGCTGTTAATAAAAAAATTACAAAGAAAATTGAAGATAAACAGCCAAAACAGTTCTGAAAAGTGTAAAAATTGTGTTCTTTAGAATTTTGAAGCTTTTACTTGAGAGGATTGCTTCATATTTTACTCCTAAGTTAAGTGAGAAATTTAAACTTGTATTTTTACTACTTGACCAGTGTATTCAAATGCAAGAACTTCAATCCTTATTGAACTTCATATGCCTTATCTGAAATAATAAAAAATTTTAAAATGCTATTTTATCTGATTTTTAATTTATCTATATTCTTGAGTGTCTATTTCTTGAAGTTGCCTGATTTCATTTTAATATGGATCAGCATTCTTGACTTAAGAAGAGTTGTCTTTTTATTTTAAGAATTTTAAAACTTATCAAGTAAAATTATTTTAAGGGAATAGTTGAATAAGGATTAAATGTCTTCATATTGAGTCACAGTGAAATATTTTATTCTGTTTATTGTATTATTACAAAAACCTTGTCTCTATACCTTGTTATTTATAAACTTGTTTACTTATTTGCATTTTTGATTATGTCTAAATTAGTTTTATTTGGTTATTTGTAGGCTAAATTTGATTAAGAGCTAAAGGTTTGAATGATAGAACATTATTTAACCACATATTTAACGTACAATTTCTAAAAAGTTTAATTCAATATTTATTCACAAATTAGTCCTGACTGTTGCATATTGTCAAGAACTTATTTCAATTTTAGACTTAGTGCATTATTTTTTTTAATTTTTATTAGTTTTTATTTTATTTAAGGTGTTCTTTTAGGGAAAATACATAATTGTACAGATAATTAAATCTGTGATAAAAAGCACTATACATTTATATATTCTTTTCAGGCGTTTGATGCTGCTGAAAGTGTAGGGATTCCTAAAGTGATGGAGCATTCTGACATGGTGATATTGGCTGTGCCAGATAAATTGGCTGTTATGACTTATTTATATCAGATGAGAGCATTTTTCACAGGTCAAAAATTGGAATTCTTGAACACATTTTCAATTAGTGAAAATCAAAGTATAAATTTAACCGAATGCTCTAAAGAAAGTGATGATGAAAATCATAATTCAAATGAAATTGATATCCCTAATGTCTCTCCTTCTCTTGTTACCAAAGATATTCCAGATGATCAACAAATTCACACTCATGAAACAGTTAATGAACAGCTCAATAATTCATCTCCAAAAATAAAAAATTTAAATGTAGCTCCTCTGGAGTGCCTTATTTCTGAGATTCATCCTTCTGATAAGTCTTTGCCTGATGCTCATAAAAAAGTCAAGACAGATAGGTTCCCGGCTATTTCAAAGTTAATTCATAGTCGAAAATCAAAAATGACTTTGTCTCCTGATAGAGAGATAAAAGAGAAAAGTTCTCCCTCAAAATTTTTTAGTACTCCTAAAAAGTTTACAAATCCTGTAACGTCAAATTCAAATGTTATAAAAAATACGAAACCTAACAACAATGAAAATGCAAAGCCAAAATTGATGACACGAAAGCAGTTAATGAATCCCTTTGATTCTGATAGTGAGGAAGAGGAACTTCTTGCAATTCAGAGTGGATGCCCAGGGAGTACATCAACTCCTATAAAGAAGAAAAATTGTGACATTGAAGCTATTTCAAGCAGTAATACTAATAAAATCATGGATACTTTGTCATATGGTCATCATGGTGTGCCTCCAATTATTGCAGATGATGTAGTTGATCCTGATAACACAGATAGCTTGTTATCAATTGATCTTTCCAATATCGAAGTGCCAGAACTATTGGATCTTTCACCCACCAAAGTGACTAAGAGTAATTCAGTCCATCAGGAACATCTGAATGATAATGATAAATCAAAGGTAATTATTAATCCATGTTTTTAACTATATTTTTACAGGAATGTCTAACAATGACTTGAAAATGAAATCATAGGGTTAAACAGGGCTTTCACTTGTACAAAATTAGACTTAATTTTTGAAATATGAAATATTTCTAATTGTGTGACATATTTTATTTTTAATTGAGTGACATATTTTAATTACAATATGTTTTCTCTTTAGTTTTCCATTTCTCGTCAAGAGATTTTGAAAAAGAGAGCCCATCATTTATTAGAAATGACTCGTAGAGAGCTTATAAGTCAACAAAACAAAGAAAAGACTAATTTTCTAGGCAATTCAAATCAAGTAAGTTTTTATACTTTTCCATTCATATTTAAATGCACAAATGTGAATTTCCAGTGTAGATGTGAATATATTTTCCTTCATTGTCTGAAAAGTTTGGTATAAAAATATTTGATCTTTTACAAATCCTTTAAACATTATACTTTTAGATATTCCCATTTACATGCCAATGTACACAACATTACACATTCAATATCCTATCTATTTTTCACAAATTTATGCAATATTGAAAAGCATGTGTTTTATGTATGTTGTCTTCTAAGAAATCAATTTTTAAATTTGATGACTAGAAATACTATACTAGGTGTAGAGTTGGACATGCATCTAGTATGACATAAACTGAATTTTTAATTAAAACCTGCTTTTTATTGTTTTAATCCTTCATGCACTTGTTATAGTAAGATTTTTTAAATTTATGTCGATAGTAACCTTTTTTTGTAATACTTTATTTCTTTAACTGAATCCAAATAATTTTACATAGAGCGATTTCAATGCACAATGAGTATTGAATGAGTGTACAGTGGGTAAAAAGCTAAGGATGTATAAAAAAAGGTTTTAAGTTCAACTAAATATAGTAATGGAAATCACATGAGCCTAACTAAACATTAAAAGTATACTATATACTGACCTATATATTATATTATCCATTTTATGTCAGTACAAAAATATTTTTAATATTAAAAATATAAATATTTTTAATGCAATAGATGAAATAAAAATTATTTAAGCTTTGAGTGAAGCTTATGCATACACCTTCAGTATCTTAAATATGGGACTAATTATCTTATCTTATCCTAATGTACAGGGTGGTCATAAAAAAACTTGGCCGATATATGGACCTCTAGCGCCCGTTTTGTTCAACCGATCGAGATGAGATTTCAGATATAGTTATTCAAAGGTATGAGCTCGGGATTCTGTGAACGACAACAAAATGGCACTCACAGTTACGGTTATAGGTAGAGAAACTCGAAATTTTTGAATGGCAACACCCACTTTTTCCTGTCTCAAAATGCTCAGCACGTGTGAAAACCCTAAAGAGCGTTGGAAAGGTACGTGTATCACAAAAAACGGAAGCGTTATGCACTCACAAGAAACAGCTCTGCGAACGTCCAACAAAACCAAGATCGGATCCCACGAAGGAAATTCGCATATGTTGGAGGCAAGACACCAACCACAGAATGCCTTTTGCCAGATATTCAGCCAGATCTTCAGTCGGGAGCTTGCACACGCCAACAAAATGAATCTGTCAGCGAAAGTTAATGGAAAATTGGTAAAATTCTATTATTAAAATGGAATGAATGCCGTGGAAGGGGCCTTGCGTGTTTACCGTCGAAACCATCGCCAAATACGAGGCCCATGTATCTGGCGAAAGGCGTTCTGTGGTTGGTGTCTTGCCTCTGTCATATGCAAATTTCCTCCGTGCCCCCAGAACGTGGTTTTGTTGGCCGTTCTCAGAACTGTTTTTTGTGAGTGCATAACGCGTCCGTGTTTTGTGATACACGTACCGTTCCAACGCTCTTTAGGGTTTTCGCATGCGCTGAGTATTTTGAGACGGGAAAAAGTGGGCGTTGCCATTCGAAAATTTCGAGTTTCTCTACCTATAACTGTAACCGTGAGTGCCACTTTGTTGTCGTTCACAGAATCCCGAGTTCATACCTCTGAATAACTATATCTGAAATCTCATCTCGATCGGTTGAACGGAACGGCCGCTAGAGGTCCATATATCGGCTAAGTTTTTTTATGACCACCCTGTATATAAAATTCTATTCATAAATTTGAAACATTAGATTTTTAAAGTTGTAATGTGCTGTCAACAACCTTATTTGTTCAAGTTATTCCTAAGAATTAAAATTATAATGTTAAAGATTATTCAATTGTTTCTTCAAAGTACTGGTTCTGTTAAGTCCAAGTGTTGAAAGATGGTTGCAAGTACAATTGTTTCTAAAGGAGTATATAAATAGCTCAAGTTGAAAGCAAAAAGTTAGAATAGGATTTTTGTATTGTTACAAAGTTGATATTAGGAAGTTTAATTTGACCATAAATGTGATAACTGTACCTTGAATTTCACCACTAAATCATGTGAAATAAGTCTGATGAAAGCAACAAGTTTAAAAATTTTAACTAGTTATTTTCCTGAATATAATTGTGATAAAAAATGGTTTCATTACATTGGTGTAGTTTATTGACTATACAGTTAATTTTTTAGAAGGAGATTGAAAGACAGATGATGCTCAGAGAGAAGGCCAAGAAATTAATAGCAGAAACTCGAAAAGGTCTTAAACCAAATATTGATTTCTTTTGCCCTCCTATGTCTGATTCAGCTGAAGATCTTAATAGCAATGAAAATAAATCTATTCATGATTCCTGTAATGGAGTTGGAAAAGAGTCTTCCGAATTTTCTGAAAATGGTAAGTTATTTCAGTTCTGATTTTGAACTGTTTGTAGCAAACAGAAAGTGAATAATTTATTTAGTATTGTGATTTCAAAGCTGTGTGATAAATAACCAAATAGTTTTTTTTTTATTACGATAAGACCTCTTTTTTTGTGGTATCACTTATTTGTTAATGTAGCTAACTTTTATTACATTGATTGATTAATACTGTGACATGTGTGTAACACAATATTAAAATGTTGCTGCTAATACAAATATTAAACTCTTGTCAATGTTAGTGGTTTCTTAAAACGTCTGCTTTTTAACACTTGTGTGAATCTTCACATTATTTTGGGTTATGTAATTGTTTCATTTCTTTATTATTTGTATCATGAAATGAGTTATGATGGTGTTTCTTCTAATCAGTAAAAATATGGGATTTTCCTATATTATAAGTCAACATGTTTGTTACCTTTTAATTTCTGATGTAATTTGAAAATAGTTCATAAAACTTTTTTTATGTTAGTGTTTTAAATTTGTCTTTCAGATACCTTGCCAAACAAAAATGATCTCAGGAATATTAAAGTTTTGACAGAAAATCAGGTATTTTTGTGCTTAATATCTTATTTGTACAGCAAACGGTTTCTGTCTTTTTTTTTTTTTAAATAATGTTTTATTTTCAATATTATATTATTACACTAATGAACTTTGTTTTCAGAAAAATGGAAATAATATCAGTTTACAATCTAATGTGTCCAAACTAACCCATTACAATAGCGAGATACTGGGTTCTGAAGACTTTTTTGATCCACCTAAATGCGCATGGAATGCTTCTGATGGATTTGTTAAAAAAGGTAATGAAAGTAGTTGCATTTTTAAATTGTTAGTTAAAAGATGTCGTTTGAAATAAGACATCCCCATTTGTGTGTGTGTGTGTGTGGGGGGGGTGCAGACTGCACTCTATGATACCATTAAAGGATACCAAAATTAAGACATTTTTACCAATGTCTGTTGAAATTTAATTATTACTGAAATATATCTAATAACCGCAAAACCAATTTTGTAATATTTGATAGTCATTAAATCTGGAAAACTAAATATAGTTCTTAAATATTTTTTCTAATTTTTTTTGTACCCATTTTAAATTTTACTAATGAAATATAAAATACTAGTAAATTTAGTTATGTTGGACAAGTTTTGTTCTTTAAATGTAATAGTAAATTATTTTAATAGCGTTTAAGGTCACTATTATTTCATTCAATGATATGGATATGCAGAAGTTGCAATTTTCACCATCAATACTAAAACAGTCAAGAATATGTTGTCTGGTATTAAGGAATTGCATAAGTATGACACCATTAATTTCCATTCTGGGTTACACGAATCATAATGATGACAATAATGTTACCTATACAAAGTAAATTAAAAATATAAATATAGTCATTTCTGTTAAGTTGGAGCATTCGTTTATTTTAGACAAACTGAAGCATAAAACCCAATGAACCTAACTAGAAAATCATGGGAAAATGGTATTTTTTCAATTCAATAATGTTTACGTTTTCATGAAAATAGCTGATTCAATACTCCTAAGAGTTTAAGCAGTTTCCATTAGTTTCCATTCTTTTATATTTCTTTAGTAAATTTAGGATATAATTTTATTTAACTGAATTTGTTCCTTTTTTTTAATAAATTAAATTTGCTACTTTGTCCATTTTTTGCTCAAATTTTTACCTGAACAATATAGAATGAATTAGATAAAAGTTACAATAAATTAAAAATGTGAACTATAGCCATTTCACTTATTAAAAAGTAACTTGTCATCTGTAAAAGAATATCTTATATGTTTTATTTTACAGGCTTCCACTCTAAACTACTAGCAGAAAATGAATATCCTACAAAGCATGTGAGTATTGACATTTTTATTTATTGATATTAAAAAAATCTTATTTTTTGTTCGAATAATGAATACTAGTGTTGTTTTCAATGCTGTGTAAGTTAGTCTAAGGCATACATTCTCTATTGAATTACAGTTTTAAAAATATGCGATTGTATGTTTTTGTGTTAAACTTGTACGATTCTGAACATTTTGTGATTCTAAATATATTTTATTACTGACAACAAGGAACAATTTGATTCGGTAAACTAGTGAGGGCTGTTGGTCTGAGTTCTGTATTTATATATTTTTATTTTATTTATAATACTAGGCTATACTTCTGAGTTTTACATTGAGATATTCTAATCATGAATTTAACTGGAATACAATAATAAATACATATTTTGTGAATGCATTTTTCATGTTAATGTTAACACATTCAAAACCTTTTATTGCAGAGCATTTTAGATAATAGTCACTATATTGACATTGAACTAGAAGCTTTAGAGAAGAAGCAAAGGCAAATTGATAATCTTGCATCTGAATTGGAAAAAAAGCTACGTATGGCTATGAAAGGTATAAAACAATTCTTATATTTTAAGATTTCTGTTTGAATTCTAAATTTCCCCTCCAGAATTATGTACTGACCATTCCTGTTTTGAGCACTAAATATGATTTTTCATGTAGAGCATTTTTCTTTGAAAAGAACTCATACCTGTCATTCATCCCATTAACTTAACCTATAAATTCAAATTGTAAAAAAAATTGCCCTAAAATTTGCAAAAAAAATTGCCCTAAAATTCGCAAAAAAAATTAGACTACCTGTGTGCCAAATCCCATCACTGTATGTGCCATAGATTTGTCAGGACTTTGAGTGCAAGAAACATGCAAACAGACACACTTTCATTTATAATATTAGAGATAGATATCCGATAGATAAAAAAAGTATTCCAGTCTGGGTTTTTGAAATTCTAAAATTACGTAAAAACTACTTTAATATTTTGACGAAATTCTGAAATTGTGTTTTTTTTTAAATAAATTTCTAATGGCGAGAGAAAATGACAATATCTTACAAAACGATCACAAGAATACAAAACAGTAAGAGAAAAAAGTCAGTATCTCATCAGCAAGGCTCTAGCACTCCAGTAGTGTTTCATCTCGGAGACCCCACACAGAGCTGGACATCCTTGGATATGGGACCTGTCCATAATTTTATCCTTTTTGCAGAGAGGGCATTTAGGACTGTCATAAATGCCAATGCGGTGTAGGTGGTTTGCAAGGCAGTCATGCCACACTGCAAGTCTAAATTCTGTGACTGCTCTTTCACAAGGTTTAATCGAAATTTTTTAATTCTGAAATTGTAGATGATAAATTATTTTAATGTATTCATACAGAATAATGACAATATTGGCCAGCTACACTTACAATTCTTTCAGATGAGATAATTTTCCAGGGGGAGGTATTGTAAAAAATTTGTCTCTGAAAAAGGGATGTTAAGCCAAGAAAATTTAGAAAAATGTAAACATTGGGATACTTTAATAAATATTTTTTTTTAATTCACTTTTCAGCTAATAATGAAGTATTGGAAGATAAGTTAATGAAAAGGTGGTTTTCTCTTGTAAATGAAAAGAATGCTTTATTACGAAGACAGATGCAGCTGAATATTTTGTAAGCATAATATATTTAATTTTTTATGTGTATTTTTCTATTTTGATCTGTTTCTTAATTAAGATTAATTTGACTCTGGATGCAATATATTTAATACATTAATTTTTAGGTGTATGATACATTTAACATTACACACCTTTTTATGTTATAATTACTTTTGTATTCATATTTTTATTTTATTCATATAAAATAATACACTTCTCATTTTCTGTTTATGAGGATAGAAGATTTTTAGTTTAGACAAACGAACTAGATGTTCTGTGAAGATTTAACTTTTGCTGTCCAAGTTTTCTCACATGCTACATGACAGGGTTTCCTTAAAGTGTAGTTTATTATCGTTTTAACAATGTTCAGCATTTAATCTAATTGGTCAACTATCATCTATCTATCTTAAGCATTTAATCCAATTACTCAACTATCACCTATCAATTCAGAATTTATTCTTTGGAATTTTTATTGGTGAGGTTCAGAAATTGTGTTAGAAAATTCAGCATATGTAAAGGAAACAATACCACAACCTATATTTAGCTTGACAGTAAATGCATATCTTATGCAACTTTAAAATGTTGAGTATTAAAAGCAAAATGAATGAATCATGAAAGCAAAGATTATAATTTTAAATCATACATTTCTTTGTTAGACTATTATCAAGCGATTGGGCTTTGTGACATGATTATATGCAGGAGAACAAGTATAAATGTTAATACACTGCAAATGTGACTAACGTCAATAAAAGTCGCATTTATGCAGCAGCCAATTAGAGAGGTTAGTATGGCACGTACCACGTGGCATTGATCGCTAACGAAAGAACCATCTTTGGAGTTTTGGTAGATAGTTGCTGTTTAAAATGGCAAAAAGAACGAAATTCTTGCTTTCGTTTAAAATGGATTGTTATTAAAAAATTCAAAGAAAATCCTTGCACCTCAATAGAAGCTTTAGCAGATGATTTTAATGGCCCAGAATCGACATTGCAAGGGATTTTAAAAAATTGGGAGGCGATAATAGTAGCTTGAATGTGGAATTCAGTCGAAGAAAAGAAGCAGAATTCAAGTCGGAAAATTCGAAGAATTTGAGAAAGTTTTGTTGCCATGGTTTAAAGAAGCTTGTGCCTCGAACATTCCTGTACATTAAGCATCTAAGATAGAAGGCTGTACAGTTGTCAAAGAATTTTAAAATAGAAAATTTTTCTGCATCTCATGGATGGATTGAAAAATTTAAAAATAGGCATGGCTTGGAAACTTATGTCTTTTCTGGGGAAAGTGTGTGTCAATGAAAAAACTGTAGAACAGTGGAAAGAAGACTTGGCTACTTTAGTAAACAGATACGAGCTAAAAAACATCTACAATTGTGACGAAACTGGACTTTTTTATAAACTAATGCCCGACGGAACTTTAACATTCAAGGAAGAACCATGCCATGGTGGGAAAAAAGTAAAGAAAGATTAACTACCTTGCTGTGTTGCAATGCCGATGGTTTGTAAAAATTCCTGCCATTGGTCATTGGCAGATTAAAAAAACTCTCTGTTTTAAGAACGTGAAGAAACTTCCTTGCGACTACACTAGCAACAAGAAAGCATGGATGACACTGTACATTTTTTTGGATTTCCTTCATACATTCGACAGGAAAATGGAAAAAGAAAAACGAAAAGTTCTCTTATTCATGGATCTCACCCACAAGACCTTCCAACTTTCAATAACACGAAAGTTGTGTTTTTTCCTGCAAATTGCATTAGCAAGATTTAACCTTTGGATCTGAGTGTTGTTTGTTATGTGAAAGTGCACTACAGAAAAACTTTAATCTGTCGACTTCTGGCTGCGTCAGAAACAAAATGTACAACGAAAGAGGAATTGCAAATTACCGGCCTTGATGCAATTCATATGTTGCATTCATCATGGAAAAACATCATTGACAAGTGTATTAAAAGCTCCTTTAAGAAAGCAGGAATTTTGTTTTCAGCAGAAAATGAATATGAGGAACCAGAAAATAAAAGTGAAAATGGACATAAACGAAGAAGATTGGCATACTGTATCTGGCGGACTCGTTACATGTACTACTTTCAATGATTTCGTTGATGCAGATAAAAATTTAATCACAGCTCAATTTTAGGAAATTGGAGACATAACAACTGAAATTAATGGTGGTGAAGAAGATGAAAAGGACGACGACAATGATGAAGATGTGGAAAAAGTTCCCCCAAGTTGCACAGTAACGTTAGAAGCATTAGAAATGCTACGTGACTATTATCAGTTCAATTCCTGAAGTGAAGGAACTTTTTCATGTCTTGCCGAACTCATTTTGAAAATTCACGAAAATAAAAATCCTCGGTTGTTAATTATTTTGTGAGAAAGTAATAGGAGTAAAACGAAACGTGTATGTAAGCATTTCCTTTTTCTTTGTGTTCTTAAAAAATAATTAACGGAAGTTATACACGTAACTTGTATTTGCATTTGGAAACAACGTAATCTTATTTACATTTTTCAGTAGTATTATATACATAGTATTAATTAACAATATACTATGTACATGTTTCATGCCTGGATCAACAGTTATTATTTAGTCTATGTAATAAATTGACTAGGTTGAGCTCTTTCCCAACCTTATGTGTCGACAACCTAAAAGTGATGTTAAAAGGGGAATTCCATTTTTTTGCTGTATTTGATTGAGTGAATCTTTGAAACCTTATCTGGCAGTGTTGTTGGATACCAAGTGTTTGATATGCTGCCCATTTATCTTCTTTAATGCCTTTCCCAAGACATTAGTGCTTTTTGCCAATCAGTCTTGTGTTTGAGCAACAATGAAATTTATTCATGAATTCTCACCAAATCAGTACTATAGTAAATCTTTCATGGGAGGGGCAATTCACAAGGGCATTCTTAGTAATTTGCTATATATCCCAAGCACCACTTCCCTATCAGAGCTACATTGTACTCAGTGTGTACCAAAAGTCCAATGATGTTCTAGCACTTGTATTTTTTTCTGTCTTCTGGTATGGCAGTTTTACATAGTATATAATAAATTCGTATCACTTGAATTCAATATTGTATAGAGTACATACACTGTAAAGATAAGTGTGGTGTTGGTAGTAAATCCCTATTCCTGGGGTTTGACAAGAGAGCAAGTTCACTCTTAAGACATGAATCACAAATATGTTTTAAACAAATGACAGTTACTGCATTGTATATTAAAGTCTTCATATTTTAAATTTTGGTCTTCACAATTTTGTTAAAAAGTAATTTTGTAATTTACTGAAGATTCTACCAAGTACTGGGTTTGGAGTACATAGCTGTTTGCACAGATGACAGTAATTTTTACAAGCAACAAAAGTACACATTTTTTCCCATGTATCATTAAGAAGTTTTAACTACTAATATACATAGAGGCATTAAAAATGTTTCCTAAATTTTTTTCATGAAACATGCTTGTCAAAATTCTCAATTTCATTTCCATTCCATTCTAAATTATTTTCTTTACTCTTTCCTCATTTTTAGAATCTTAATGATTTGTGTAAAATGGTTTAATAGATTATTTACTAAAGAAAAGAAGAAAAATAAATGTTGTAAATATGCTCTTGAATATTATTTACTGCAAGCATTTGAAGAAAGACTAATGACTTAATACTTTAGCACAATGCCAATTTACCTTTGAAAAAAAATTAATGTATTATCAAAGGCATTTGCTCTTGAAATTTCTTTCTGGTATTCATAGTATGACTGTTTGCAGTATTCATTGTTTTAGTATGCATGAAATAGATTTTTTTTATCTTATAGACAAAAATACTATCTAGTTTTCATCTCCTTGAACCTCTGCATTAAATTCATGCTACAGCTGTATTGAATGACAAAATCTGCAGACGTGGGAAATCATTTTAAAATTTTATTTTTATAGAGAAATCTGGAATCCTCTGACAGTCGTGCTTTTTAAATTTGTCTGACTGCTAATAGATTCAACCAATTGCCTGATAAGGTTAAAATATAATCTTCATATTATGTAGCAGAGAGTCAAGCTTGAAGGTACACTTACATGGCTGTTTGAATAGTTTTGTTTAAGTGACAATGCAGTCTATGTTAAAATAGATGTTATGGGTTTAAATAATGAATAAAAGCAGTTAATTTTTACAACTCATTTCGAGACTAACTGAAGAATACTTTCATAAACACAAATTTGTAAATATCTAAAATCATTATATAAATCAAGAAAAAAAAAAATGTAATTTCAAATGGAATAATTCTGCTCATGAAAAGCTCCTCAACTTCAAAGATTTGATAGAACCTTCTGAAATCCTGAAATTCCCTTGGGTGAGAATCACTGCTCTATATAAATTCCTTCCACATTAGAACAGACTGCAGCCTGTATTTACACTTCTTTTTAGTTTATTTGCCTTGTCAACATGATTGATAATTTTTATGGAAATAAACTGTTCGTTTTATTATTTAGTTCATTCAATCCGCTTCTAAAGATATCTAAAGGATCTAAAACCCCTTTTCCACACCAGTCGTGGCAAAAAATTTCCTTGATTAACTTTTATGACTAAACAGGGTGACCTATAGTTTATTTACAGTTTGGTTCTCTCTTACATCCTGCTACAGAGGCTTCAGTAAAATGGAAAAGGATATTTTTTAAAGTTCAAAAAACTTTATTGGCAGATATTGTAAAACATTATCTTGAAAATCTTCTTGGGTTTTTGTTCTGATTTTTAATTTTTGACTAGCAAAATAAAAATGTTCAGTTGTACAGCAAACAAAAGTATTCAATTATTTTGTTTGGAAAATTAAAACTTCCAACTTAACACAACTATTGACAAATGTAAATTGCTTTTGTCATTTTACTTTTTCTATTTTATAAGGCTTTGTGTTGCTATCATAGAATTCAGTTTGCCAGACACTGTAACTAGTAAGTTTGTCATACTGGGGTGTTAAGGTTAATTTTTTGCTGCTGTTCCATACACACCATTTATACTAAAAGCCTTTTGAAAAAATGTTACCTGAGGTAATTTTGTTTAAAGGGCATTTTTTTTTTTTGGGGGGGGGTACAAAGGCATTTTTATTCTTGGTGTTATAAGTGATTTATAGGTCACTAAAATCTCTAACCTGTTGCTGAATCATATTTGATTAAATTTTATTTATTGACTCTAATGATCACAATATTTGATAAATTTTTTATGTGTATTGGCAGCCCACCTATTCTTATTTACAACTAGAGTCTTTCATACAACTAACTGTAAAATGGTTAGTTTACTCCTGTTCATCACAATAAATTAATCTGAAACTTTAAAACATTTAGAAATATTTAAAAATTAATACTCAAATGTATTTGTATTGCTGCGAGAAATCTCCTAATTCACTGCTGTATCCTTCATACTACAGCCTATTTAGAAATGAAGCCTTGACCTGTGTGTGTGTGTGTATTATAAGTGATTTTATTTCTCTTGAAAAGGGTTTCGTCCTGATCTATTGTTAGTGGGTCCCTCAAACTGCAGCTCGAGGATAGGATACAGCTTTCCAAATAAGTGTATTCGTTTGCAAACATGTTGATAAAATGATAAATTATGAAATATTTTTTAAAGATTGAATTTAAAAATGAATTATTACTTTGGAGAAGAAAAACATGATGCCCTTTGCTTATATCTTTGTTGGTACAGTCCAAGACAGTAAACTGTTTAATTTGCCCAAGTATTGTACATAACAGTTTTCATAATTTTTAACGATTTCATCATTTTAATGAAGGAGTTAGAATTTTGTAACTGTTTGCACGAATTTTTGGCTTAAATAAATATCACAGTTGAAGAAAAATGTTTCAATCTGTATGATTTACAAAATTCTTTAATAACTAGTACATATCATATAATGTATATCAGACGCGAACCATTACGGATTTTCGCCTTTTATTGCGTCGAATAGTGGAATCGCACTTGATAGGAAAAGGTCCGTTCCCCAAAAGTCTCCAAATTGACAACCTACCGTTATCTTTTCACAAATATTTGCGAAATGGACACCATGTTTCCAATCTGAAAATTTTAATTCGTATTTCTTTACTAGGACTAAACCGTAAACATAATTTTGCGAAATTTGTATTTTTTCTGAATCAAAAATCTTTATGAAATAATTTTAAATAACTTATCTTATTCAATTGATGACTTTCGGTTTTGCACTATAAGCAACCTATTTAGGCAATTTTTAAGCATATCAATAAAAACATTTATATATCATTCAAAATATTTGTATATCATTCAAAATATTTGTATATAATTCAAAATATTTGTGTAGAGTGTGAAGCTTGCGCCTCTGTATATAAACGCTGTAGTCCTGTTGGAAGAGCATCGGATTAGCAAACGGAGGAGTGCGAGTTCGAATCCAGCCAAATGCCGTCGTGTACAAAGGGGATAACAATTATTTAGACATTTTTTGGTGAGTGCCTGAAATGATAATAAATAGATTGCAGTTTCGTGAGTATGAAATCCCCAATAGCGGTAATTTTAGGAGGAAAGCCAATGCTCTTTTTATCCCCTCTCAGACCTTAAAAATTGAAAAAACATCCCTATTAGTTAATTATTCTCTTTAATAATGTTTGAAAATCATTTTTTTTACAAGTTCGATTTCTGTAACTTACCCCTTGGGTGTATTTCTTTTCTGTGTCAGTAAAATTTGTCCTTGTGCGTGTATGGGTATTACTTGTCGTTACTTGTCTTGTATTTGACACTGCATGGTCAAATAGGGCCCTTGCACCCTTAATTTTCTTGAAAATTCTTTTTGTTTCTGTTTGGCGCCGCTTGTCCAAATATGGGCCTTGTGCCACAAAATCCAGCCAACCTGAGTGGTACCCTAGTGATCTGTCCTTTCAGTTTTACTCTTGTCCACCCTTTTTTAATTTATTTTGCCATTTTAAACTTTAAATCTGTTTTCTTTCTGAGTGTTTGGTGCAACATGGTCAATATATGACCCTTACGCTATCAATATTCAATAAACCAATCTGTGTGGCCCTGAATTATGTTTGCAGACGATGTTTTTAATACAGATCACTATTAATGTTGTATTTATATCTATCCCTCATGTTTTGGGCCTTTTTTCCATCATTGTAATGAAGATCTTATGATCTCATATTTTAATTTTCTGTGCTGGTTTTTAGCAAAGTTTCTCTTCAATTGACAAAGTTTGTCATCTTCAGTGGGTAATTCCCCCCCCCCCTCAGCACTTTCCCCAATTTTGCGCTATTCAGGATTATTTTTAATACGTATCTAATTTTAACTTTCTATGCGCATAAGGAAAACCTTATCCCCGCTTTATTGAAGACTTAAAACTGGTTTTTAAACTTCCGTTTGAAATCGTTTAAACTAAGGTCTCGTATATTTTTTAAGTTTTTTTACCTAGCATCTACCAATTTGTGTTGGAAACTTTTTAAGTATTGTTTTCATCCGTTTGAAATTTCTAACTCACATTTTCATACTCATTACTGTCTCTCAGGCACATATCTCCTTTAGGTGTGTATTGGTTTCAAGAACACGAGGTACTCTAGTGATCTTTTCTTCTCCATGGGGTTTACTGTCTTTATAGTGAACACGGGCGATCTATTCTGCTTTCATCCCACTGTTTTAATCCCTATAATTCCTCTTTTCTTCATTTCACTTCTGCCAGAACCCGAAACCAACCATGATCGTTACAGACGTGGCTCTCTGGTGCTCATCTCCTTTAGGTGTGTACGAACTCATTGTACCCGAGGTACTCTAGTGATGTCTTCTTTTTCCTGGCGTTTACTGTCTATAATAAACTCGGAAATCGTACTCAAGCGTTTTTTTTGTTTTCATCCTATTATTTTATTTCTCTATTCCTCTTTCTTCCTTATCCTTACATTTTTTTTACTCCATGGTGTCTCCTCTGTTTGGCACAGTTTGGCCAAACATGGCACTTTCGCCATAAAGCCCTAAACCAACTAACCATGCTTATTATATACGTGGATCCAAGACTATTTTTTATTGTTATTTTGTGTGTTTTCATTGGGTAGTGTATCTTCAGTGTTAGAGCAAAAATGGTTGAGTCAGATTTTTGATAGGTCCAAAGGAGTCAATTGCAATTTAAAAAATACTGTAATTTGCTTAAAATTGGAATTATGTGAATCTGCGAATCCGAGTTACAATTATTTGTATGATGGCATTGTTTTTTTTCTTCCTGAAATTTTCTGAGGAGTGAAATATTCAACTTAAGATTCCGAAAAGTAGTACCTTAGAACAGGGTGTATAAAAGCAGTTTTGCGAAAAAACATGTGGCTTGTAACATTACCCTGTTGAATGTAAAAATTAAAAAATTAATTAATACTGTTTAATCTCATATACAAGATTAAAATCAATTCCCCATTGGACTGAAAATGACGCAAACTGTGACGTCGGACTTTTATTCGGAAACCTTAAAAAGGTTTTAAAGACAAAAACAATAACTGCTTCTAATCACCTAGCGTGAGATCAGAATCGAAATAGAATGAAAAACAGGTGACTGCTTCTATTCGTACGGACTTGATGATAAATAGAAAAATTATTTGCCCTCACAGAGTCAAAAATTACATTTTTTTGACCATGAGGGCCTATAGTATAGACCGCCACCGGTTTTTCAAGGTAATCATAACTTTAAGTGTACAAGAAAAAGGCTTAATATTGCTGTTAAATTCAAAACTGCTTCTATTCACCCGACTCTACGGTAGTCATTGTCTTAACCCCTTTCCCCCTGTCACACGATGATATAATCTTGCGTTTGGTGCAGCTTGTCCGCTATCGCACCTTGCGCCATTAAAACTAACCCAACCAACCATGTTTTGGGGTAGGACAAAACCATAAAAATATTAAGGGATTCAGGTACTTGACGCCCTTTGTTATGAATGAGTGATTCTTTTAGCGCCATGAATGGGGTGGCAGCCTGGTTTCATTGTTTTGCTCCGTTTGAAAGGTTTTAAATATCACATTTCTATACTCATTACAGCCCTCCGACACGTCTCTCTTAGGCGTGTACGGGCTTCGCGAATTCGAGGTACTCTAGTGATCTTTTCTGTTTCTATAGGGTTTACTATATTTATAGTAAATCCGGGATAGTGCTCCCGGGTTACCCAAGCGATCTTTTTCTGCTTTCATCCCATTATTCTAGTTCTCTTTGAGATTCATTCTGTGCCGTCTCCAGCCCGTCGTGTTGCTGCACTGCGACATTAATTCAACTACCTACCTGTTATTCTATTCCCCAATTCCTTTTTTCCCCTTTCACGATATTCTTTACTCAAGCTATCTTGTGAACCATGAAACCCCAAACCAACCATGCTCATTGTATACGTGATTTCCAGACTACCATTTATTGTTGCTTTGGTTGTATGTTTGTATTGGGTAGTGGTATAATATTGCGTTTGGCGCAGCTTGTCCGCTATCGTACCTTGCGCCCTTAACCATCCCGTCATGGACCGTGGTTTCGACGAGATAACTCGTCCATCTAGACCTCACAATACTGAAATCGAGATGCCTCGTCATCAAGATAATGGCGAATTTTTGATGACGGTAGATATCTCTTCCATCACGATCTGGTGAGGTTTTTTCTAATGACGCGACACCTCTTCGAGATAACCACCTGGAGATTTAAACCCAAACCAACCAAGTTTGGTTGGGTACCCGGTATTGCGGACCCTATTTTCGTTTTTAGAGAACCTGGGCCAATTGACCTTTCATCTCCGATCAACCTTAACAGAACGGCCATGAGTTTTGCAGAACCTTTTGAGTCCTAATGGGGCTTGGAGAACAGGTGTTGCGAGTGCTATTTTTGGGGTTTTCTCCAAGTTTCGATCAGGGATGCGCAGACCGCAGGCCACATACAGCCCTACGCCTCAAGGGCCCAGCCATGAAAATATCGCAGAGATCCGGACCTCAGGACTCTGCGCCCCCGATCTAATGAATGAAAGCGATTCTTTTAGCGCCATGAATAGGGAATTTTATTTGATTTGTTTTTGCGACGGAGGAATCGCCAGGAGAGCAAGTGTAGCGGACTGGTTTATTTGATCGCAAGAAGGGCGGAGATGACTCCTTCCATCTGTAATCTTCTTTCCCTAATCCTGAGTCGCGTCCGGCGGCGATTCCCCCGAGCTTTGTTAGAGTTGGCCCGCTCTAATGGACTGCCGAAGCGCGTTATCAATTTTTCACTAAACGTCGACTTCTACGGTCTGGCTGGCCGTCGCCGTTTTGGCGCTCGACTCGCAGGAAACGGGGCGACTTGGCCGGGGAATTGATGCGTTGTTATTTTCCGGTTTATCACTGAGTTTAGGTCAGGGTGGCACAGACTGCGAGCCGCATACTGTTCTTAGATTTATGGGTGCTGCGGTAGCCCGGTTGGGAGAGTAACGGACTAAGAAACTGTGGTTGACAGTTCGAATCGGACCAAAGACCGTCGCGTACAAAGGGGGCTGGTGCATGTCAAACCTGTTGTGGCCTCAAATGTCCTCACGTTGGCGTGGTGGGAAGTTTGGAGAGTGGGGTGCCAGCTCAGGTGTGACCTCGTCATCTGACCATTGCTCAAAATTACGTGGTGTTGTCCTCAGAACTCTCCCTTCGGGGGTTGTTCCTGGACCATCGCCAAGAGCATATTGCGTTGCCTCAGTGCCACGTTAATTAAGTACCTACCTTAGATTTATGGACCTTCCGCCGTAAAACCCGAAAGCCAACCACTATCCTCCCTAGATTTCCTGGCTGGCTGCGCCACCATGTGTAATTTTAAAGAATGTTTTTTCAAAAGAGCCGCGGCAGCTCTATTTGGAGGAGCAACGGATTCGCAACTTGGTCCAGCCAAAAACCGTTGGTTACACGGGGTTTGGTGCACGTTAAATCTGCCGTTGTATCAAATGTCCGCTATTTGGCGTGGTGTGGAAGTTTAGAAAGTGGGGTGATAGCTCGGGTCAGTTGACCTCGTCAGCCGACCGTGGATCAAAATTACGAGATGTCCTGGAATCTTTCCCTGAAGGATTGATACCCGGGCCGTCGCCAATCGTCCGTTGTATTGCTCCAGTGCGACGTTAAAATACCTCCCTTCCTGATTTTCAAAAAGTAAAACCCTTGCTTTTTGGTTTTCTTATTGGATCCCGCTGAGAAAAGTAACGAATTATCAACCGTAGGGTTGCGAGTTCGAAACTAGGTCCAGCCAAAGACCGTCGTGTACACGGGGGCTGGTTCATGTTAAATCTGTCGTGGCTTCAAACGTCCGCAAGTTGACGTGGTGTGGTAGTTTGGAAACTGAGGTGCCAGCTCGAGTTAGTTGATTTCGTCATCTATCCGTGGTTCTAAATTACGTCGTGGGATGTTTTCCTTAGGGATTGATCCCGAACCGCCGCCTATGTGTTGTTCCAGTGCGACGTAAATTATCTACCTGCTCCTTAGAACTACCTGGTATTTCGAACGGTATTTTCGTTTTTAGAGAACCTGGGCCAATGGATCTTAAACTCCAACAGAACGGCTGTTAGTTTTCCAGAACCTTTAGTCCTACTAAGACTTAAAGAGGTATCACGGGTGTTATTTTCCGGAATTTCTCTTAAGTTTAGATCAGGGATGACTGACCATCGTCCAGTACGGCTCTCCGTTGTTTTACTGGTGGGCTGCCTCACCATGTGTTATTTTGGCACTGCTTGTCCACTTCTGGACCTTGTGCCATAAAACCCCAACCAAGCACCATGTGTTACCCTTTAGATCGTTTTTCTTATTTTCAAAAAGTAAAACCGTTCCTAGATTTATTTAGCAACCCTCGTGTTGTTTTGCCTGAAAATGCGCCCGAATTAGTACAACTTGAATTCATCGACATGCGAAACGAATTTAATGAAAATAATTTAAGCTTCTGTCGTATCGATAAAAGACAATTGTAAATCGTTGCTGGGCAACGTATTAAAATACGCAAGCCTCTTTGGGTCAACATGTATCTAGTCGAAGCTGGATTTTTCGGGGGTTGTAATAAGAGAAATGTCGCTCTGTCCAAAATAAAATGTGTTTTTTTTAATGGATTAGTGTAAAATATATGGTTTCCATAAAGTCTCTAAAATTTCAAAAATTTATTACAAAGGCAAATAAAAAGAAAGGTAAGTGGAAATTATTACAAAATGAGACGTCTATATTAAGTTTTGCCTCATTTGATGCACTTCAATAAGGACACCATTAGTTGCACCAAGCACATCAAAACGGTACTCGATTTCTTGCCATGTTCGCTGTAGCATACCCTCATCAATGGTGGCAATGGCATACATGGTATCTATAACATAACATCATAGAAAGAAGTCGAGAGGAGTGATATATGATGAACGAGATTACCAAGGAATCGGTCCACAATCGACCGGTCTGGAAATGTTTCATTTTGGAATCCACGAACGTGCAGTCCCCAATGTGGTGGTGTATCGAACAAAGGTACGGGGCATCACTAATCTAAAGCAGAGGATCACTGATACCATTGATGAGGGTATGCTACAGCGAACATGGCAAGAAATCGAGTACCGTCTTGATGTGCTTAGTACAACTAATGGTGTTAAATGAGGCAAAAAAAAAAAAAAACTTTTGTATATACGTCTCATTTTGTAATAATTTCCACATATGTGTCTTTTTATTTGCCTTTGTAATAAATTTTTGAAATTGTGAAGAGACCTTATAGACACCCTGTACTAAATTCGTACAGTATCAGTTTTATCATCATTGTTAAATTCTTTATTGCAGTTAATTCCCTTCATGGGCACATTTTTAGATGTGTACGGGGTTCACGATTCCGTGGTACCCTAGTGATATTTTCCCTCATGGTGTTTTCTGCCTCTGTTAAACATTCGGGTTGCGACCCTGGGATGCCCAAGCTATCTTTTCTACTTCCTCCTCCATCCTCTTTCACAATTACTTCACATTGTCTTGTGTATGTCAATTCACTTGCCTTGTGTTGGCTCAGCTTGGTCAAATATGGCCCTGCCAACCCGATCCAACCAACCTATGAATTTATCAACC
The DNA here is from genome assembly GCA_947359465.1 of Metellina segmentata. Classification (NCBI taxonomy): domain Eukaryota; kingdom Metazoa; phylum Arthropoda; class Arachnida; order Araneae; family Tetragnathidae; genus Metellina; species Metellina segmentata. The sequence continues at coordinate 124,526,642 of OX375872.1, read as the reverse complement.
GCTAAATGTATCCCTTTAGTCATTTAGTGTGCCGTAAGAAAATCTTGAGATTTTCGGAGGGTTATGGCTCCTATTAATGGGTCTCCTGGACAAAGAGTATTGTAATAAGCTATCTCCTTTCACATGGGGTGTACTGTCTTAAGTGATCACAGGGATCGCCCTCTCGGGATATCCAAGCGATCTTTTCCTGCTTTTGTCCCATTAATCAATTAACGATTCCTCTTTTTACCCCTTTCATGACATGTTTTACTTAAAGTTGTCTTGTGCTTGGCCATATGGCTCTTGCGCCATTAAACCCCAACTACCAACTAGGACGAAGAAATGCAGCTCTCCAGACTTGTGCGAAGAGAAATGTATTGCTTTATATAGTAACTAGCCACTGCGTGGCCAGCACGGCGTTGCACTTGACAATTCTTTTCATGGGGTCAGGTGTGACCACTGCTCGCTAACCCCCGGTTTGCTACGAATTCCTATTTGGTTTAAGAAGCAAACCAAATGGGAATTCGTAGTCTATTGGATTACAGCCACCAAGGCCTTGCCAGTGGGAATTGAATGGCAAATTATGAATATTATGAACGATGGTTTGCTTCACAAACCAACACCGCGGACAACGCCGTGATGGCCTCGTCATTGTCAAATGCGGCCAAATTCGAATTGCGAAGAAATCCAATCGGCGTGACGTCCTGCGAAAATGTAAATATTTAACTGAAAAATTATTCATTGAAATAAAATCAAACGTATAATGTATCTATCTGGTGTAAAATTAAAATTTTCATTTTTTCTTTAACGTTCGCTGAGATAGAAAAAAGCACTGAAGAACGCCAGTCATAACTTTAATTATTTCTTTTGTTTTACTTGAATCCGTTTCTCAGGAAATCAAAATGAATTAATCTCGAATCAAACGAAGGTCATTCTTCGCGGCGGCAAAATTCATATTGGAAAAAATATAAGTTACAATTTAAATATTATTTATTTAAAGAAAATCATATTTTTAGGTATCGATCTAATGTGAAATTTTTCGCAGATTTCAAATCCGTTGAAATTTTTTCTCTATCTTTGACGATCTAGGAAAAAGAAAGGCATAACTCCAGTTAAAACGTTTTATTTTGTTTTGTTCTTCGGCTGAAAGTGTTCAAACGGAAGCACGGAAAAAATAATTTTAGAATCTGCCATCTCTTTATGGTGTTGCCATTCTAAGGAAAACAATAATAATTAAATATGTCATGAAATTCATTTAAAAATGTTCTAGATTGAATTTTAAAATTCGTCGCGACCCAAAAATTACAAAAAATTTGGACTACCTGTGTGAAAAATTTCATTATTGTAAGTGCCGTAGATTCGTTAGGACTTTCATCACAGACAGAAGGACAAACACTTATTTTTATTATAGTAGAGATACGATTGCAGGTATTCATAAAGAGAATAATCTACTTTTAAACGCTGTATTCTAAAGGGGTGGAGAAGGTCCGTTGTGGCTCAGTGGGTAAGCTCACTGCTCTAACAACCTATAAGTTGTAGGCGGCGCAGGTTCGATTCTTCTCTGGGAGTATTTCTTCTGTGGCAGTAAAACTTTCCTTGCGTGTCTTGATATTTTATGCCTTGTGACTGGTGCAGCATGGCCAAATGTCCCCTTGCGGCATAAAAGCCCAACCAACCTAAAGGTTTCTGGACTACATAATATCACGTATAGCGCTGAAAAATGATTCTATGACTAGGACACGATGACTAAATGGCAATTTTTTTGCTTCTTTTCAAACTTGCCGATTAGAGGTAATCTTTTTAAGGAAAAGTTCCTTTTTTTTTATGTTTTGGAGACGGAAATTTTCTGCGACAGTTTTTAAATTTTCCAAAGGCCAAAAGTAAGTCCCCATGGTTTATTAACCAATAGCATGAATCTTTGTTTCCGTCTCGAATTTTCACCAGAAATTACGGCGAATAGTGAAAAACCCCACTTAAATCCCAAATAAAACGGTGTGCTTGCCAAGTTGGCGACTTAACGTCTTTTAACGGAAGACCTCCAAGTTGTCGCTTTATAAGTATCCAAAAATCCCAATCCAAGTTTAATAATGAATGGCAATGCTTCTACTGATAAAGACAGATAAGGACAGTGTTCGAAATTCAGATTTTTTTCCCCCAAGATAAACCTTTTTAATAAGCATCTGAAATTGTGCCCCTTTAGACACTGGCGCTCGAAGTAGCTACCCGTCGCCCTTCCTTAGCTACGCCTGTGATGTGTGACTTGGTTTTTAAAGTGCAAGGGCCATATTTCACCAAGCTACACCAAAACACGACAGACAAGTAATGGACATTCACGCCAAACAGAAGGAAACTTTTACTGTCAACAATAATAATTAAAAAAATTTAAGAGAAATAAACTCGGAGCAATCAAGGCCTGCGCCGCCTGTAACTGCCAGGTTATTAGCGCAGTGGGCAAATCCACTGAGCCCTGGCGGCCTCCACGAAATTTAGAATTTTATGTAGCATAACTGTATATAAACTTAAATTGCAATATTTATTCCGTATAGGTAGGTAAGTATTGTAATTAACATCGCATTGGAGCAACACAACGTGCTATTGGCGACGGTCCGGTATCAAAACCGAAGGTAAAGATCCGAGGAGAACATTACGTAATTTTGAATCATGGCCGTATGACGAAGTCACAACTGAGTTGGCACCCCATTCTCCGAACTTCCACACCACGTCAACGTGTGGACATTTGAGGCCACGGCGGATTCAACGCGCACCATTTCCCTTTGTACACGACAGTCTGGTTGGATTTGAACTCGCAACCCCCTCCGTTACTCTTCCAAACATACTGCTTGTGCCCCATGTATTCTGTATCACAGTAGAAGCTAAACTTTGGCAATAGAGTGTGATGACGCTTTCAATCCAAAATGAAATTTGCTTTTTAAAATGATAAGATATATATTTAAATTAAATAATGGGTGTGTAAAATGTACTTAATTTATGGAATTGAAGTCACTTCAGGGTCTATATATAAACGAAACACGATATTAACGATTTTGTTGATGTGGGAAGGTGTTAAAGCAAGCATCTGTACACCTAGTCAGCCTAGGAAACCTCGGTGATAGAACCGTACGGTTAGCCCGATTGGAAGACTAACGTATTAGAGCAACCGGAGGGTTGCAAGTTTGAATCCAACCAAAGACCGTGACCTCAAAAGTCTTCACGCTAGCTTGGTGTGAAAGTTTGGAGAGTGTGGTGCCAGCTCAGGGATGACCTTGTCATCTAATCGTGGTTAAAAATTGCAAGGTGTTGTCCATGTGTCTCCCTTCGGGTTTGATCCGGGACCGTTACCAATAGCCTGTTGTGTTGTGACGTTAATTAAGATACCTACTTACCTGGACCGTCGCTAATAGCCCGTTGTGTCGCTCCACTGTGACGTTAATTCTATTACCTTACCTTGAAATGCATATATGTATTCCGATAAATCAATTTGTAACTATCTCAAACGAGTAAATTATGTTAGTTTCCATTGCAAGTTGTACATCTTTAATTTTAATAAGGATGAGATTCTTCCGACTTTTTGTCAAAAATTCCGACTTTTAAATTTTTTGTAAAAATTTCCGATTTTTATCATTAAAATTTTTTTTTTCTTTCAACTTCATGTTGTTTATTTTATACTATTTACAGAGTTGCGAAGTCTCCGGCATTTTTACAAATGCGATGTATTATATATATTGTTGTGTATTTATCAGAAATATGTTTCATATTCACATCGGAAAAAAATCTGTTTTAAGTTTACTTTGGTGTTGCCGAACACCGAAGTAAACTTAAAACAGATTTTTTTCCCAGTGTCAATATATGAAATTTGGCTTTCGCAAAAAGCCGGAGACTAGACAACTCTGTATTTATAAATTGATAATCAGAGTAATTGTTTGTATAAATATATGAAGACACTGTTGCCGTGAAATTTACTGGAGGGAAATAATAAGAGTTTGCAAGAGAATTATTTCTATTTTGTCTTAATATTGCTACATTTTGTTTACTTAATCATAACTGCTATATACAGTATTTATACTAAACATAAATCTTAACAGTTTATTGAACTTGTACATATGGTATAGAAAACTTTAAATAAGTAAATAATTTTATGTATATGTGTTGTAGTAAAATTATTTTAATGTGTGTATTATCATACATTGTTGCGTATTTATCAGAAATAATCTGCATTTTTTATTTTATTTTTAAAATTGCTTTGTGATGTACCTGAACAATGTAGTTTTATACATTTTTTCTTTTTGTGCGAAATAAAGCAGCCTGAGAATCGTAGATGGCGCAAGTTCGATTCTAGTACTTTCTAGAATATACCCTGTGTATATTTCCCTCTTTTTGTCCTTAAAACGTTATCTCTGTGTATGTCCATATGGCAATTCCGCTGTAAAAACCAACCATGCTTCGATAAAGTTGCCAGACATTTAATTCATTCAATATCATTTCATTCCTCTCTTTGTAGTCTCTGAATTAATCCTTAAAATTGCTGTTTGTGCATCTTCTACTGATTATGCTTACCGATGGTGAAATTTTACTCTTGAACGGTTTAGGTTTAAATTTTTGACAAGCGTGTTCCAAAATAATTTCAAGTAATGACCATATATGTATTGAGTATTGTTTTTCTCTCAAAATATCATGAATACATTGTTTCCAAAAAGGTTTTTTAAAGTCACTTACAAATAAGAGGGAAGGAAAAAACTTAAATTTTTAGTAAATGAATCAAAATTATACCTATTTTTTGTCGGATCAGCGAAAGCTGCTCTTTACTGTGCCGAATTTTAATTAGACCTGTGTGCCATGAGTTTTAAATTACCTCCAGCGTAATCTCCAAAGAAAGATCCGACGAATGGAATATTCCTTATTTTCTCCAGGTTGCTTTGTTTACATGTGCGTTGGCGACAATTGACCCAGCTCGGATCTGGCAACCCCCCCGCGCTGTCCGTCCGTCACCTTCGCCGGATTATGACGTCACTGTTCCCTCGCCACAGGTCACTTGCAGCTTGTTTAGCAGCGAAAGGCAGCCGACGCTAAAAGGTTTAAGGCCCTAAGCTCTACCTGGCTCGACGCTACCTACTGCGTGTTTGTGCTTTCCAGTGGCCCGCCCTGCTAACAACTTCGTTACTTTTCAACGCTCGCTGAGACATGGGGGTCACATAAATATTGTTTTCCCTTCTGTCCACAATTCATTTCGATTCCCGCGAGCATTGGCTTCTCGGCCTTGCTGTCAAGTTTTTCACGCCGGCGGTTTTATTCCGACGGAAACTTTCTTTGTCGATTCTACAGGGGCCCCAAGTCCCTGTTTTTCCTTCTGCGAGTCAAAAAAATGCCATGCCTTTGGAGAAAAACATCAGGTATTCGGCCGCCTCGCATTTGTAACTATTTTCATGTATTGTGTTGATGCAAAAGTTCGTCCCGTTTTTTGTTTTTGTCAAAAATTGAAAAAAATTGTTTTATTGACTAAAAATTACATTTAATCAATATAGTATGGGCCGTTCTATTCGATGACCTGTTACAATCTCTCCGGTGACTACATAATCTAGTTCTCGTAGAAGTTCCGTCTTTGTTTTCTGGCTAAATAACAGATATAAGTGACGAAACTCTGAACCATTCGCGGCACGTGGAATAGTCAACGGCACTCACCCTACACGACACACCTTCTTTTGCGTATGTGAAGCATTCTTGCCTTTTTGAAAATCAAAAAGCGTAATGTGTCGAAAATGCTCCGTATTTTCTGCCATTTGAAATGCAAAAACAACCCAATAACGCAATCCCTCCCCCCCCCATCATCCCAAGTACTCGCTGAAATTCCTTCATTCAAGCATCAAAACTTTCACGTGAGAAGTAGATAACACTTTGGTTTTGCGATGCATTGCCATCGAGCTCCAAAAACGGGACAACCCTTTGCATCAACCCAAAATTTTGTAAAGATGTAATTAAAATTCAATTACTCTTACACGCTCACTAAGATATGGGCTGCATAAATATTGTTTTCCCTTCCGTCCCTGTGCCATAAAACCTTAAACCTACAAACCACAATTCATTTCAATTCCTGTGGGCATTTGCTTCTCGGTCTTGCCGTCAGGTTTTTCACGACAGCGGTTTTATTGCGACGAAAATTCACGGCTTCAGGGTCCAAGCCCCTGTCCTTTCTGCGACTCAAAAGAATGCTGTAATGCCTTTGAAGTAAAACATCGTGGATCAGAAGTATTCGGCGGCCTAGCATTTGTAACTATTTTGATGCATTCTGTAAAGATGTATTAAAAATTTAACCGTATAAAAACCTTTTTATTTTAGTCTTGAAGGCTATCTAGCTCAAAATATATGCCCTTAATAAGTGCTTTTTGGAATATACCAATGGGAATTTGGAATTCCATATATTCCGAATCCCCATTTGGTTTATATGGAAAGCCGATTCAAAACATGACTTTTCAAAAGTCTTACCATTGCAAAAAGAACCGATACGATCGAATAGGTCGAAAATTAACCTTTAGACTACGGCTGGTACAGCAGTTGTACCATAATCGCGCCAAGAAAGAATTTAGACTACGGCCGGTATAGCAGTTGTATCTTGAAAGGTATAAGACGGCGCCAAGAAAGAATCGCACTTGTTATATCTATAACCGTAGTCAAAAGGTTAATATTATCAGTTGTTTGTGAGTTTTATGGCGCAAGAGCCATATTTGTCCAATCTGCGCCAAAGAAAATACAGACCAACGCCAAGTACAAAATGTTGCGAAAGGGGGAAAAAAGGGATTGGGGAATATAGTAGTGGAATGAAAAAGCAGATAAAGGTCGCTTGTGTATCCAGTGAGCGTGACCACCGTGTTTACTAAAGACTGAACCCCATGGGAAAAGGAAAGGTACCTCGGATCCTTGAAGACCGTACACACTTAAAGATGTGTCCCTGATGGCTAATAATATCGGAAAAATTATTATTTGGCATGTATATTTAAAGTTGGGTTTAATGTGTGCGAGTTCTTCCGCCTTTGTTTTTTCTGATGACTTGCAAGTACACGCTCAGCACATCACTCAGGAACGGCTCTGGTTCTTCCTTTAAGGGGACTTGAGGAAAACATTTTGACTATTGTAGGATTGTTATGAAATTAGATTATCCAAAAATATTTTCAAGGAAATCAAGAAAAACAATGAAAGCGCATGACACTTTTTTTGAAATCGGAAGAATGTACAAAAATCTCAATGGGAGAATAATGCGCTTATGTACACTCACGTCCAAGATTATCTTTACATACCCAAAAATAATTATATTCCATGAAATACCCAATCGATGTAATCCACTTTTGCAGGGAACGTGTGAAAGAATTAGAATTATCCAATTTATAATTAGAATTATCCGATCAAAAGTTTTCAAACGGTTTCTGATATGCAAATCAAGGGGGTACGTCATCCGACGGTGAATCAAGAGCTTTGCGTAAAGTGAATATCTAAATGAATTTCTGCAATACATCGTTTTTGATTTCAGTGTGTTAGGACGAAACGGTTTGTTATAGCTCAGAAGTATCATTTGGAAGAATCTGAAGTGACGTAATATCGGCATGTTAGAAGCAGGGCAGATAATCATGGAAGCAGCGAGATGTGTGAATATTTTAAGACACATAGCGCGAGGTCTCTGCGCTATGGAAACAATTTCAGAACTCTGGAACTGTTGTAAGGGCCTGGACAAGGGCGTAAACGTTATAACAACTACTTCTCAAGATTGATGTATGGCAATAACTGCTCGTCGTAACAGGAAGTCTACTGCTCGGCAGTTAAGTTCAGAGGTTGCAGCCGCCACGGAAACTATTGTATCACGGCAAACTGCTTAGAGGCTTAATGAAAAAGGCCCTTCATGCCAGAAAGCCAAGGGTATGTGTTTCACTTTCTTCGCAACACAAGAGGGATCGCTTTAATTGGTGCAAAGAACATCAGAACTGGAGTCAACACCAATGGACACATGTTCTCTTTACTGATGAGTCGAGTTTAGTTTAACATCTGATTCTAAGCGTTTTTACACCTGGAGTGAGTCAGGAACGCGAAATCTTCCTTCGAACATTATGGAATGTGACCGTTTTTGTAGTGCAGGTGTGATAGTGAGGGGTGGGAAAATGATCGATGGACGTACACCTCTACACGTTTTTAACAGAGGATCTATGACCGGCCAGAGGTATCGGTATGAGGTCTGAACGTTATGTAAGACTTTCCAGAGGTGCATATGAATCTGATTTTTTATTTATGGACGATAATGCTCGTCCACATCGATTAAACCTCATTGAATTCTTGAAAATGATGCCATTGAGTGAATACCATGGCCAGCAAAATCTCCTGATCTGAACCGGATAGAGAAATTATAGGACAACCTTGGAAAAGCAGCTGCACGGGGATATCCTCCTCCTAGAGATATAAATGCCCCGAATAACAACATTATTGCCGGCATGAAATCACGTTGTGGTATGTGTGTACAAGTCAGGGGCGATCATGTTCCATATTAAATTTTTTAATATGGAATATAATAAATTAATAAGCATTAATTTTTTTCTCGAGTAATTCATTTTTTTCTGAACTCTAAATGTCAGATATTAGTGCCATTTTTATGGTTTCATGCTACAATTTTATAACATATGCAACGTTTTTAAATTTTGTCCTTTATATTTATGTGTTATGATATGTCTCATTCCAGACAAATTCATAAAATTATAGTTCACAGTTTCTGAGAACTCCGTGATTCTATGCATGTAAAGATAATTTTGGATACCAGTGTAGTAGACCTATTCTTAATTACTGTATGTTTTTTGTTGTAACTCCATCAAAAATGATAGAATTAAAAAATTAATTTTGCTCTATAAAGTTAGGTACCAATTTTAGTTTAAACTAAAAATTGGATCCAGTTTGGTGAATTTGAAAGTATTGTGCATAGTTATGTGTTATATATATTTATTTGGGTAGCAAATCAAATTCAAATATTCCGTTCCTATTTACTAAACTTAAAAGTGCTTTGTGGTGACTTATACAGGTTTTTTGGGGGGTAATTGAATGTATTAAAATTTACTTTGAAAACAAAATCTGCGGAAAGTTGGGTTGAGAAACTTTGAACACAGTAAAATTATCGGATCGCTAAGATAAGGAGACGAGATTAAGACCCTCGTGTTCCATTTGAAACTTTGTCGAGTACAATTCTATGCACTTCAACAAATACTGTTTTGAAATTTAGAATGTAGATGGCGCCACGGTCTCTGGGATTTGTTATTGCACTTGAGGTTATTTGGAGCTCAATTCACTATCCAATTTTTATTTCAAAGCAAAACATGGATGGATTCTTTTGCTGACTCCTTCAAATTCACAAAAATATTGGCATATTTCTCAAAAAAAAAAAAAAAAATTTTTTTTGACAGGTTTAACAATTTCTAACAGTTCTAATTTTAATAATACTTCTGCTGTATCAAATATGATATTACAAATATTTCTTACTCGCATCACATACAGTATGATCTGGTAAGGAGATTCGTTTAAAATAATAAGAAAAGGGATATTGGAATTATGCAACTGAAGAATTTATTCAACAGATTATTTAGTTAGTTTATTAACTTCTACTTTATCATCTGTAAACAAGCCTTGTAAAAATTTTAACTGGCTTCAATTTGATAGCTTTATTGCTGAACTGCTTTCAAAATCTTCAGGACAATACAAAAATTCTTTCAGTAAAATTATATTTCTATTTAGTGTATCAAATATGTGAGGGCGCGTGCGAGAAAACTTAATTTACAGGATGTTCTGAAAAATTATAATACTATATTTATCTAACTCATAGTATTTCTAGAGAACAATTTGATCTTTTCCCTAGGGGATTAATCCCAGACCGTCGTCAATAGCCCGTTGTGTTGCTCTAGTACGACGTTAATTAAAAATTACCAATCTTGAGAAGAATTCCGTCACATCTCACCACATTTCGATTGATTGAAATAAAGCTAATCCCACCCACTTTTATTTTTTCCTCTGCAACAAAGGCTCGATTCCTCCCTGACTGTATTTCTGTCTTCTGTGTCATTAAGACTTTCTCGTGTATGGCCATTACTTGATGTTGTCGTGTGACCCTTGCGCCATTAAAACCAACCAACTGCAATATTTTGACTTGTTAAAAATGCCTCGAATACTTTCATTTAAATGTTTATCGATATATGATCACTATCTGAAGTTCGTTAAGTATTTAGCTCCTATTTTTCTTGTTCGATACAGCTGTGAGTAAGAGCAGAAACCCGTTAACTGACTTTTTTTACAATAGAATTGCTATATAAAGGCTTGGTTCTTCGGTCATAAGTAAAGCACAAACTTTCTGATAATTTTAGTTTTTGCTCGAACAGATTGCAATGTGACAATGTATTTCTCATGAAAACAAGCACCTAGTCTAATAAACCGCAATATGTTGCTCCAATTCAAGCTATTCATCGTCAATTCAGCTATCTATCTACCCGACAAATATCGATACCTGAGTTTCTGCTCGCCCGACGTAGTTTTTATGGTTTATGGCGCCATATTTGGCCAAGTCGTGCCAAATACAAGACAATGCCAAGTAATGAATTCACAAAAAAAAAGTTATACTGACACAGAAGAGAAATACACGTAGGGTATGCTACATTATTAGAACCTACGCACGGCTGTCCTGGTTGGAGAAATTTTCCTAAGTATGTAAATGTCAGTTTAACTTAATGATATTTACATACATACGAATTGAATTCGTAAATCTGCTTCAAATCAAGCGCTTATATTTTATCTGATTAATTTTTTACACAAAATCCAGTATTTTTAATCCTTCTTGTAGTCTCGACGAGGCACCTCGTCATTAGCAAAATTGGTCAGTTGTCGATGGAGGAGAGATCTCGTCATTAGAAGAAAACTGACCAGATCTTGATCTCATCTTCAAAAAATTGGCAATGTCATCATCAAAATTGGTCAGATCTTGAAGGACTAGATTTATCGTCTTTAAAAAATCTGACTTGGATCTCGATCTCATCTTAAAAAAATTAGCGATATCTTAAGGACGAGATATCTCGGCATGGCAAAAACACGTCTTGATGGATGAGATATCTCGTTGAAACCACTTGGAGGGTTAAATAATTCACTCGTTTTACCCACTAGTTCTTTTATGGCCTGGTAGCTGAATGGTTATTAACCCCTTCCGGTAAAATGACGAGTCTAGCTCGTCATTGGTTTTTCATGCCATCACAATTTTCATCACAATGACGAGCTACACTCGTCATGCGACTAAAGTTACTGTAATGACGAGTGCAGCCAGTTGTATCTTGAAAGTTATAAGAATCGCGCCAAGAAAGAATTTACACTACGGCCGATACAACAGTTGTACCTTGAAATTTGTAAGAACCGCGCCAAGAACGAATCATATTAGTTATATTTCTAGCCGTAGTCAAAAGGTTAATTAAATCGTACCTGAAGGGGTTAATCTTCTGACTCAGTATACGTCGCGAGTTCGAATTCTGATTTGGGCTTGTGTGTTCATAATCCATTGTAAACCTTTGATTCAGGTCCGTCATACGCAAAATTGGTCAGTTCTGGATGGGCGAGATATCTTGTCGAAACAAGTGGGATGGTTAAGAATTGGACATACACGCAGCAAGGAAAGTTTTTTCGTCACAGAAGGGACCACAGCCGATTTCGTGTCACACAAAGCTAATAGCCACTTGCTGCAATTTTAAAAACAATGAAAATTTTCTAGAGGGTGACCGAAAGCTAGTATAAAAACAAACGCTTTCCTCGGAAAGCTGCAAAACAGTCTGGAGATCCTTTGGACAAAGAATCGACACTCCGTGGTCTTAAAGCATAAGATTGCTTCCTTGCAAAAGCGCGTCTCTTCCACATTACGAAAGTCGTAACTATTTTCTTTCAATCACCTTCCCCATAAGACGCGGGTCCGCACTTACCTAGTTGGAAGTGTAACGGATTAGCAACCGGAGAATTGCGAGTTTGAATCTTACCAAAGTCCGTCGTGTGCAAAAGGGGCTGGTGGACGTTAAATCTGGGGTGGCCTCAAATGTCTTTCCGTTATTGTGAAAGTTTGGATAGTGGGGCGCCTGCTGTTGCTTCGTTTTCTGACCGTGGTTCAAAATTATGTGGTGTCCTTTTATTTCTCGCTTCGGAATTGTTTCCGGATTGAGGCAATAGCCCCTTGTGTTGCTCCAATGCGACGTTACTTAAAATACCTACCGATCTCGTAATTAGCAAAATTGGTCAGATCTTGATGATGAGAAATAGCTCGTCATTAGAAGAAAACTGACCAGATCTTGATCTCGTCATCTTCAAAAAATTCGGCAATATCTTGAAAACGAGATATCTCCATTGGCAAAATTGGTCAGATCTTGATGGAAGAGAGATATCTCACCATTGAAAGAAAACTGGACAGATCTCGTCACTCGAAACCCCTTGGAGGGTTAAGAAATGGACACCTACATACAACAAGGAAAAGTTTTTCCGACACAGAAGAGACTGATCGATTCCTTGTACTACAAGCAGTCGTGCTTAGCCTAATACTCACTACTGTACTTTTAAAAACAAAGAAAATTATTTAGAGGGCGACGAAAGCCGGTATAAAAACAATCGCACTGTGAAAAGCTGCAAAGCAATCTGGAGATCCTTTGGACAAAGAATCAACACTCCGCGGTCTTGAAACACCAGGTTGCTTCCTTGCAAAAGCCCAATATCTTCCACATAACGAAAGTCGTAACTATTTTTTCATTCGCCTCCCCCTTTAAGCGCCAAGGCTCGGATCCAGGTTTACCATAAAGACTTAAGAATCCGAAGTCAAATAAGAAGGGGTGCCGTGCTTTAAAATGCGTTTGGCACCCCAATTGGCCGAGTGATTGGCGCTGCCGCTGCTGCAGCACCCGATAAATCCGGGAGGGCGGCTTTAAGTAATTGATCTTTAAATTGCACCCTATTTGACCAGCAAATAGGGAGGCGAAGCTAAGCCAGATTGAGGGCGAGTCAACAGTCGAGGGGGAGGCCGGAGATAACCTTCGCTGACAAGCCTCTTTATGGACTGACTGCGAAGCACTGATAACTACTGACTCATGCTGCACTTTTGCATCGCCTTTTACCGATGCACACATTGGAGGGTTAGTCAGTAGACTGCAAAAAATACCGAATCAGGTGAAAACTGGAAACGTTTCGTTGTTAGGTTCGCCTGGTTGGAGGAGTAGCGGATTTGCAACCGGAGGGCTGCGAGTTCGAATCCAACCGGAGACCGTCGTGGTCAAGGGGCTGCCTTAAATGTTCTCGCGTTGGCGTGGAAGTTTGGATAGTGGGGTGTGAACTCAGGTGTTGACCTCGTCATCTGACCGTGGTTGAAATTACAAGGGGGCATTCTTCGATCTTTACCTTCGGTATAGATCCCAGACCGTCACCAATAGTCCGCTGTGTTGCTCCAGTGCGACATTAATTAACTACCTACCTAACGCCTGTGCTGTCAGCGTAACACTTTCAAAGGATAATGATAGTTTTCAAATGCGTACCTGTGATCGGGTATGAATATGTATCCGTGACCTGGATGTGTTAAAATGATGAAACTATGTCAAAAGGTATAAGCACAGAAGCGAACAGTAAAAGAACTTTGAACTGAATTAGTTCACGACTTTGCACTGGGGGTGCCATGGCACAGAAGGTTAGCTGTTGATACTTAAAAAGAGGGTAGACGGTCCTTTGTAGGCTGTACGACCACCTTGAACACTGATGCAGGCTTCGCACAACATTTGCATCAGGAATAGGGATGTGTTCCTCTAACATCACGATTCCAAATTTTGAATAAGCCTCTCGATCGGAAGGTTCCTGGTTCGAATCCTTGTCCGGTCATGGATGTTTGTAAGCGTATGGTGTAGAGGCTGCTGGTGCACCTTAAATCTGTCGTGGTCGAAAGTCCTCACGTTTGGTTGGTGTGGAAGTTTTAAGAGTGGGGTGCCAGCTCAGGTGTTGCTTCGTCATTTGACCGTGGTTCAAAATTATGAGGTATAGTCCTTTCACTTAAGGGATTGATCTCGGGTCTTCGTCAATAGCCCGTTGTGTTGAACTAATACGACGTTAATTAAAAATAACCAAACTTTGAATAAGGCCGCGGTAGGGCCCGGTTGGAAGAGTAACGGACTGGCAACCGGGGTTGCGAGTTCGAATCCATCCGACGGCTGTCTTGTATACTGGGGTTAGTACACGCTAAATTCGTCGCAGCACGAAATGTCCTCGTTGGCCTTGTTTGGAAGTTTGGAGGGTGGTATGCCAGTTCAGGTGTGACCTCGTCATCTGACCGTGGTACAAAATTACGTTTTATTGTCTTCGAATCTTTCCCTTCAGGATCGGATCTTTCCCTTAACGGACTGATCCCGGACCGTCGTCAATAGCCAGTTGTGTTGCTCTAGTACGACGTTAAATAAAATTACCATTACTTTCCCTTCGGGTTTGATCCCTTACTGTCTCCAATAGCCCGTTGTGTTGCTCATGTGACGTTGATTAAATACCTACTTACTGAACTGGATATTCACCAGCTTTCTACTGAATATCCTAGGTTATACAGGGGTTTATTGCGCAAGTGTCATATTAAGCCAAGTTGCGGCAAACAGAAGACGGACAACTTCAAGTAATGGACATACAAGTTCCACCTAAGAACCGACTCTTTAAAATCTGGTCTTTACCACTCCCCCCCCCAAAAAAAAAAAAAAATGTTGCATGACTTACTTTTAGCGCATTTGAATGAATGTGTTACTATTAATATGGTACAATCCTTAAAAGTTTCCGCCCTACCTGATTGTTAAGTGATTTCTATCTCAAAATTTATTCTAATACGTACTATTTTGATTTAAAAAGTGTCAGTGAAGGGTGTTTCTCTTTCAGTGTTATTCAGGTGACTTTTTGAGTTTTAATTGTTCCGTATACGCTGTGGTTTTTCTTTAACAGGTTTACTGGTTCAATCGATGTGAAAGATTTCCGATTGTTTCTTTTGTTGTTTAGCAATTAATGTGTAGGTGGACTTGGACGACAGTTACGTTTTAGGGCCATTGTCTGTTAGGCATCGTTTTTCATTTTAGAGTATTCCTTTGGTGTGAAGCATTGTTATATGTGGATGATTTTTCTTTCGAAATCATTGTTTTCATTTTCTATAATTTAAATATTAAAAGAAACCGAAGCTTATTCGAATTCAAAACTGGATCCAAACAAAAACTCGTGTACACGGGGGCTGGTGCACGTTAAATTTGTCGTGGCCTCAAATGTCCTCATATTGGCGTGCCGGCTGAGGTGTTGCCTCGTCATCTGATCATCGTTTAAAGTTACGTGGTACTGTCTTTGGATATTTCCCTAAGTCCGGATCTTGCCCGTTAAGTTGGTTTAGTGCGAAATTAATCCAACTACCTACCAATCTTCTGTATTACATTGAACAAACCTACATATATCAAAATATATTTATAATATATGTAGATTCGATTCCTATAGTGTACCTTGGGTGTATTTCTCTCTTCTGTGTCCGTAAAACTTTTTTTATGTATATGTCCATTACTTTACGTTGTCTTGTGTTTGGCTCAGTTAAGCCAAATATGGCCCTAGTGCCATAAAACACCATAACAACTATCCAACCTTCAAGGCATGGTAATGGTAATGGTAATTTTTGTTAACGTCGTACTAGAGCAACACAACGGGCTATTGACGACGGTCCGGGATCAGTCCCTTAAGGGAGAGATTCGAGGACAACACCTCGTAATTTTGAACCACGGTCAGATGACGAAGCAACACCTGAGCTGGCACCCCACTCTCCAAACTTCCACGCCAACCCAACGTGAGGACTTTCCCTTCAAGGCATGTGTTTGGATCCCTTGGCAAGAAACATGTCTTTATTCAATGAGGTTTCTGATTCTTCTATTGGGCCGCGGTAGCCCGAATGGAGGAGTCATGGACAAGCTACCGGAGAATCCAACCAAAGACCGTCTTGTTCAAATAGAGTAGTGTATTGGTCTGTCATGGTCGCAAATATCATCACATTGGCACGGTGTGGAAGTTTGGAGAATGGGGTACCAGCTCAGGTGTGACTCGTCATCTGACTTAATTCAAAATTACGCGGTGTTGACCTCGGATGTTTCCCTTCGTGTTTGATCTTAATAGCTTGCTGTGTTGCGCCAGTGCGACTTTAATTAAATACCTACCTACCTCTGATCCATCAATTACAAACTTGTTAATACAGTTGTTTAATCTCTCAAATGCAATAACGGGAATGAAAACTTTGTGGCATTTTGAATAAGAAACTTGAATTTCCATTTTTATTTTTTCTAGGGAGAAGGAATGCGATCTGGAGAAACGGTACGAGTTCCTCAACGATGAGTTGAGAGGTTTACTGGAAATAGAAGGTAAGCTTAAATTTTACTATCGGGGGCTCATCGCCTCCAGTTGTTTACTGACTTCTAGGACCCGAGGTACTAAAGGTGATCTTGTATTTTCCCTTGCGTTTACTGTCTTTAGTAAACACAGTTGTGGCGCTCCCGTTGTAAACAAGCAATCTTTTTCTGCTTTCATCGCTCTACACTATTCCTAAATCCCTCTTTTCTTCCCTTTCACGTTTTTTTTACTTGACGTTGTCTTGTGTTCGTCGCACCTTGGCCAGACATGGCCTTTGTGCCTTGAAACCTAAAAACAGCTTACCAACCTTACTGATGTTTTATTTAATGTATTTACGGCGCCGACCAACCGGTCTGGTGGTTAAGGTGTTAGCCTCTAGATCGGAAGGTTCCTGGTTCGAATTCGGGTCAGTACACGGATATTTGTAAGCGTTTGATGTAGAGGCGGCTGGTGCATCTTAAATCTGTTGTGTCCGAAAGTCCTCACGTTGGATTGGTGTGGAAGTTTTTAGAGTCAGCTCAGGTGTTGCCTCGTCATCTGACCATGGTTCAAAATGACGTGGTGTTGTCCTCGGATCTTTCCCTTAAGGTATTGATCATGGACCGACGTCAATAGCCCGTTGTGTTGCTCTAGCACCACGTTAATTAAAAATTACCACTACCATTTTTCTTTACGGCAAAAATTGTTCGGGTTACATTATCTCATGCAGACCTTGTTTATCACTATGGTCGTATAAATTATCCCTGAAGTATGAGATAAACATATGTTTGTTGATTGTTTATGAAGCACATGGCCCCGAAGGGTTCTTAATCTCCGGTATTGAAGTTGGGATTGACACTTTGGTTTTGCCCTGTTAATTAATAAGTATTTTATCATTGGAGTTTAATTCTTAAAGTTCTTAACAGCAAATTTGCAGAAGGGTAATAAAAGTTAATCAGTTAAAATTAAATAATTAAAGATAGGGATTTAAAAATTTTGAGAAAAAAAGTAGTGGGTTTTCAGCTGCCCAGAAGAAGGGTTCTTCGTGGTCTGTTCTTATTTTGTGGGAGTGTCGGATCATATTTTTCAATTTCTTGAACAGCTGCATTGTTATGGTTTTCAATTTGTTTAAATAAATTTTGTGACAATTTTTTTTATAAAGTGTTCGATGGAATAGAGATAAACATGAAGCAAATGAACCCGATATAATAAAATTCAACTTCAAATACCGATAATGGTGATTCTCACCAATCTAGGAAACCTGTTTTTATCCTAATACCCACCCACGCTGTTAATTTCGTGTAGATATAGTGGAACTTGTTTTTACGAAATGTATACGCTTGTATCTTTAGAAATCCTTGTGGCTTAATGGGTTCTTCCAGTGCGCTAATAACCTACAAGTTCTATCGTTATTTGACCGTGGTTCATAATTACGTCATGTCCTCGGATCTTTTCCTTTATCGATTGATCCCGGACCGTCACCAATAGCCCGTTCTGTTCAGTGCGACATTAATTTAAATACGTACCTGCGAGTTCTTGATGGTGCAGGTTCGATACCCGAAACTTACCCTAGATATTTCATTCTTCTGTGTAATTACTTTCCTTGTGTGCGTATGTCCATTACATGATGTCTTGTGTTTGGCGCAGCTTGACCAAATATTGTCCTTGGGCCATAAAACCCCAACCAACCAATCAGCAGTAGTCTTGGTACCGGGCTGCTCCTGCCTCGATCATCCAAGTAGCTTCGACGAGATATCTCGTCCATCAAGATAGGATCGTTTCTGCTAACGACGTGATACCTCGTCGAGACAACCACCAGGAGAGGTTAAAAGGCACGACTTTTAATTTTAGTTTTAGTGGGTCCTTGGAAAATCTTACTGTTTGCTGAAAATCTTTAATTTTTACAACAGGACTGCGTATTTTTTCATGTGCATTTAAAAACGGAGGTCAATAATACTCATCCAAGGTCGTTGAATATCGATGGCACAATTACACGTTAACTAAATGTTGATGTTTTTAACCTCTGTCCGTGAGACAACATAGGCACAAAAATAGCACTAATGAAAGTATCTTCAGAACGGTAATCTATATATATTGCACTCTGTGTAAGGTATCCTTAAAAAACGCAAAGTAGTCTTGAAAACGGTCTTAAAAAGTCGTACCTTTTCTTTTGGTCAACTCTCCTGGTCGTTCTGTCGACGAAGCATCTCACCCTTAGCTAAACTGACCACATCTTGATGGACGAGATATATCGTCGAAACCTTTTGAAGGTTTACGGAGTAAGAACCAAGGGGGGTTAAACTATTAAAGGCCAGACCTTAAAATGGCCTAATGATTCATTTTAGTTTTTAGCTGTCGTGGGTTCACACGCATTTTTTCGTTTTAAAACCAGTCTTCTCTGCATGACTTCCACAAAGTTTTGACCTTTTTTTTCTAAAATCTTTCCTGTTATTCTATTGCCTATTTGTGCCTATGTTATATAAAACTATTAAGTCATTATATGGTCTGGTTAAAGTTACCGTGGTGTAGGTCACGTTTTCTTCATTTTCCAGAAATTAACATAACGCAAAAGGTACTGTACTAAATTCAGGAACGAGAATAATGTTATGTAACATCAGAGGGGGGGTCACCTGGATCCAAATTTAACAGTAGCTTAAATTGAATTTGTACAATAGTTACAATTTTACTGGTGACGAAAATTACATACACCACTGTGTTTACAAAGTCAATGACTTACACCACTGTATTTGTCAGCAAATGGATATTGTAAACTTAATGAACCGCAAAAAAAAAAGATTTTATTCTTATTCAAAATTTGTAATTGTTTTTCAAATGGACAAAAATTAAAGACTGAATAAATATTCATTCATTATTTTCTTCTGGCTCTAGATTTGATGAAATCAATAAATTTAATTATATTGGTACACCATTGTTTATGTGATACGTAATACAACCTGCCCGGACCACGAGTATAGAACTGCTCGTGGTCCACCAGTCGCTGTAATAATAACTAGCTTTCACCTGCTTGTGGCTGTCACTTGCATCAAGCTCCCATTTGACCCGAGCAAATTAATTTTGAATAAAGACTACCGCACCCATAATACTTCGCGTTCAGAAAACTTTCTCCGAATTCTGCTCTACTCCAAGCGTTATCAGTGCTTGGACTGTCAAAAAAAAAATTTTAAACAAAAATTAGCTCTCCCGGTTGTATTTGTTGTGTGCGTAATTATTAAAAATGGCAAAACAAATTAGGATTTTGAAGTTGTCCTAAAGCTAATAAAGGCTGTTAAATAAAACAGCTTTTTCACGCGCTCATTTCTTGGCTAGGTAGAAATATGGCGACTTTTTTCACCGGTTCTTTTCTTCTCGCATAATTTTTCCCTTGGGCTCCAAATTCTGAACTTAGAATAGTGAATTAAAAAGCGAAATTATCGAAAACACGAGTGCTGACGCACACAGAGCGGGTTTTTACCAGCTCAGTTTCCGAATTTTCAAACTCTCGTAAACAATGTTACAGCTGGAATTTTTCAACTGTTGCCTTGCGCCAACTCAGAATTTTCTGGTGGTAGTACCGGCCGTTCTGTCAGAAGAAAGGAAAAACCTCTACCATCGTAAAGGTGTCAAACAGGCAGTACGGTACGTTCTTCCGGAAGCAGTAAATTAGATTCTAACACTGTAGGTTTGAGACTGTTTTTTTTAAATAATCCATTTCGAATGTTTTTAAAAATTCAATAACAAAAACCGTTCTGACTGATGACGTAATAGTAAACAATTGCCACCTTACGTAAGTAATAATAATTTAACAATAATTTGAAATTTGTTTCTTAATCTAATTAAAAATAATATGAACTATTTAACGTTTATCTAACAAACATTGTTATGGAGGAAACTTACCTTTTGTTTGTGAGGAACTGTCTTTTGACTCAGGCTCCCATTCAATATTGATCTCTAGACGGTCTAATGGATCTTGAATACTTTCTTCAGAATCCTTTGTTTTGTACAGAAATCATACTCAGAAGTGCGGAAACTGTCGGCACTCTGGAAACTTTTATAACAGCAGTGGTCTAAGTCTGACTTACGCCACTTTGATGGTAAACGAAACAGCCGTTTCGTTTATTACTAGAACTTCCACAGTCATCTGCTGGTAATTGAATGAAGCTCTGACTTACGTGACATTTTCTTTTGATAGATTGACTTATCTAGATATCGTTTCTGTGTTTAAGTCACACATTTTTTTAAAGTGACTTACACCACTAACTTTAAAAAGTTATACTTCACCACTCGGAAAAATCTCGAGACACTGATTAACTATTAATTGAGATGAATTATTATTATTAAGAGGGGATTAAGGGCCCTTTAAAAGAAACCTTAATATTTGCTTAAAAGTCCTTTAAAAAAATCTATTTTAACATAAATATGTTGGGCATAAAAAGGGTCGTACTCAGTATATATATATTGTTTAGTATATATAGGGGTCGGCTCAGTTGCTTTGCCCACTGCTCAAACAACCTGATCGTTGCAGGCGATGCAGGTTCGATCTCTTCGTGACCGTTTCTCTTCTGTCATTAAACCTTTGGGTTTTTCATTTACTTGACGTTTTTTTTTTGTGTTTGGCTCAGCTTAGCCAGATATGGCTTTTGCGCGATAAAACCAACCAACCAACTTAGTCTGAATTATTTAACCCTCCAAGTGGTTTAAACGGGTTATATCAACCATCAAAATGACTACATATCTCTATCACTGCTAATGACGTGGGCCGCGGTAGCCACTTGGAAGAGTAACAGATTAACAACCGGAGGGTTGCGAGTTCGAATCCAACCAAAGATCGTAGTGTACAAAGGGAGCTGGTGCATATTAAATCTATTGTGACCTCAAATGTTCTCATGTTGACGTGGTGGAAGTTTGGAAAGTAGGGGGCTAGCTCAGGTGCGACCTCGTCATCTGATCATGGTTTAAACTTACGTGTTGTCCTGGGATCTTTCACTTCGGGATTGATCCCGGACCCTCGCCAATAACCCGTTGTGTTGCTCCAGTGTGACGTTAATTAAAATACCTACCATTGCTAATGACGGGATATGGTGATGACAAGATCAAAGTATTGCTGATTTTTTTTTTTTTTTTTGCAATGATAAGATCGAGATCTGGTCAGTTTTTCTATTGAGAAGATATATCGTCCGTCAAGATCTGGTCAGTCTTGCTAATGACGCCATACCTGGTTGAGACAATCACCAGGAGGGTTAACATAAACAGCAACCATTATTTTATACGTAATGAAGATAACGATACAAGATCTGTTTTAGCTTGGTCTTGTTCCGATATATAATGTATTTCATGTAGAATGTCGGAACGACAGTCATTTATACATTCATTTTTATCTCATGCTACGAACAAGATGACTTGCGAATAACCGATTTGAATAATTATTCATTCGATTCGGATGATAGGGCATGGATTACGTAACTCCGTGGTTATTTCTCTGGGCTGAGTTATTACTCAAACAATTAGTTGTGTGCGATCGAGCTTAAAACTGCTTTGCGTAAGTCGTTATTAATTTAAGTTTCAGGCCATTTGCTCAGTTCTCGGTAATATAACCGCGGTTTCCTGATCTTCAGCGTTAAATCAGAACTTCGGTGGGACGGCTGTCACTCGCATAGGGCTGCCACAGGCGACTTTTGCTATTTATCAACCTTGGCGACGAGTATCTTTTAAGGCAAAATCGTTTCAAAAGAGCTATTTTCAAAAAAGTGGCGATTTGTTTTTGAAAATTTACTAAAGGTCAACGAAAGTATTTTAAGTCATTTTTTCTAACTAATCCAGTTGGTTGAACCACACTCGCAGAAAAGACCACACGCTCTTCTGTATAGACAGGGTCCTTGGTAATCCAGTTGGAAGAAGCAACGGATTAGCGACCTAAGGGGTGCGAGTTCGAAGCTTTGTCCAGCCAAAGACGGGTTGGCGCACTATAAATCTGTTGAGGCCTCAAATGTCCTCACGTTGGCCTGGTGTGTAAATTTGGAACGTGGGGTGCCAGCTCAGGTGATGTTCTCGTCATCTGACCGTGGTTCAGAATCACGAGAAGTCCTTGAATCTTTATCTTTGGGATGGATCCCGGACAGTCGCCATTAGCCCGTTGTGTTGTTCGGACGTTAATTAATTACGTATCTTCTGTATCAACAGTTTAACACCTTACCACATCGATCTAAACGTCTGTGTGGAGTGTTTTTGTTGGACTCTAAGGTTTCTGACTTCAATTCCGTAAACTAATTCTCCCATTAAATAACATCTCTCAAATACCCTTCACCAGTAAGTAGAGGAATGGACATGATGGGACCTCTAGTTATATCACTACTTTTAAAGTACATTTTCACTTTAACTTCTAAGTTATTCGAAATTCACTTTCTCTCTTTTATTAAACATTAATGCTCTTCTATAAGAGCATTAACATTTATTAAAAGAGACAATCTTCCTTAAAACTAATCACCAAAACCTAAGCAGAGTCACTGTCGGTAGATGGTAGGGTGGCCTCCTTACGATTTGTCGATTGCCTTTTGGTTATGTACTAGCTGATTTTTATGCTTCTTGCGCCTCTAGATCTATATTTTTAACTTAAAGTTCTGTCTCCTTATGTAATATTCTTTATTAAAATCGCTTTATGATGGGGAGATGAGCTGCTTTGCAGCAGGTGCTCCAAAAGTGATATGTTCTATCCTTGAACCTCTGCCCTTAAGTATGATTTCTCTAAATTTACCCTGGGTGTATTCCTCTCTTCTTTACCAGTGAAGCTTTCCTTGTGTATGTCCATAACTCGACGTTATCGTGTCTTGGCCATAAAAGTCACCAACCATCCGACCCGTATTAAGTACATTTTCCTCAATTAACAACTATACGCAAGGACACCAAGTAAACCTCTAATCCCTGAAACTTTTACGTCCTGGATTAACTCAATAACCAAGAATGCTGCCAACCATTCATAAAATGCTGGTATCTAAAACACGCACGCAATCCCTACAAATCCATTTAATTGAACCTCTTTCCTTTTTAACCCTCCACGTGGTTTCGATGAAATATCTCGTCCAAGATCTGACCAATTTCGCTAATGATGAGAAATCTCATCCATCAATACCTGGTCGATTTTATTAATGACGAGATACCTCGTCATCAAGATTTTACCGATATTTATATGATGACGACTTCAAATTTTGGCCAGTTTACTTCTAATGAGGAAATTTTGTCGATCAAGATCGGGTCAGTTTTGTTGATGACAAGATACTTCGTCGAGACAACTACAAGGAGGGTTAAGTACGATTCGATTCATGTTATTTACCCTAAGTGTATTTCTCTCTTCTGTAGCAGTGAAACTTTCATTGTATATGTTGTATGTCCATAACTCGAAGTTATCTTGTATTAGGTTTGTGGCGCAGCTTGGCCAAATATGGCCCTTGCGCCATAAAAGTCACCAACCATCCAACCCTCAAGTACATTTTCCTCCATAAACAGCAATACGCAAGGACACAAAGTAATCCTCCAATCTCTGAAGCTGTGCGTCCTGGACTAAACGCAATAACCAAGAGTGCTGCCGACCATTTATAAATGCTGGTAGCTGGAACACGCTCGCGCTTGCAATCCCTGCAAATCCATTTAATTGAACCACTCTTCCTTCCGAAGTACATTTTCGTGTCGGGATGATTGGATGCATCCTGCTCTTTTTATCACGTTAATGAGGCAGCTCTGGAGAGGGACAAAAGAGAAGTGGCGGAATCGAGGCGACACCCCAAAAAAGCATCCTTATCCCTCGGTGAGGGTAATTTCTCATAACGGATTTCGTTTTAGAAAAAGATTTTCACCTGTATTTATGTCTGGGGCAGAAATCCGTCGCTTCTCAAATGCCGTCATTTCTATTTAGCATTTCCGTCCTGACATCCGTGTTTATTGCTTTAAGGCAGGCCCCGCCTTTCCGATGTCGGTGCCGTCCCCCTGACTACCCCCGCTCTTTCTCTTGCAGATTAACCCCAGCTGTAGTTTATAGAAGGCGGGCTTCGAAGGCCTCCCTTTGTGAGTGACGTACCCTCTGGCAGCAAAATATTTGGAGTCTGTGCGGGTTGTTTTTCCTAGCCATTGATTCCTTCAGTGCTTCTGACACTGTTGCTTGTAGAACCCCTCCGCTTCCATCTCCGCACTTTTCATTCCCCTCCGTCCTACATCTGCAAGGGTATCTTTACCATGCTATAACAAACTACTCCATAATGGACTAAAGTATTTTCAGTGTCGTAACGAATCTCAGAATAGGCAAGTGTCTCCATGTTCTTGTCAAATCATGGGATATGCATAAGTAACTTTATCGTGCTGTAACAAACTCCATAATGAGATGGAGTATTTTCAGTGTAGTAACGAACCTGGGAATAGGCAAGAGTAAAATCGTGGGATATGCAAGTGTGTATTGTTACCATGCTGTAACATACTCCATAATGGGCTGGAGTATTTTCATTGCAGTAACGAACCTCGGAATAGGGAGTGTCTAAGTATTCTCGTCATGGGATATGTGAGAGTGTTTTTACTGTATTGTAACAAAGCCCATAATGGACCAGGAGTATCTCACCGTGTTTTAACCATCCAAAGTAGTTTCGACAAGATGTCTCGTTAATGAAGATCCGACTAATTTTGCTAATGACAAGATATCTCGTCAAGATATTGACGATCTTTTCATAATGGCGAAATCAATATCTGGTCTGTTTTCTTCTAATGAGATATCTCGTCCATCAAGATCTGGTCACTCTTCTATTGTCGACATATCTCTTTGAGACAACCATAGGTTGGTTTTATGGCTCAAGGGCACATCTTAAGGTGTGTAGGGGCTTCACGATCCCTCGGTACCCTAGTGATTTATTCTTTTCCCATGGGGTTTACTTCTCGTAAACAGGGGAGTCATGACCGCAGGATGCCCAAGCGATCTTCTTCATCCTTTTTTTTCTCTATTACTTCAGATTGTCTTGTGTTTGACGCAGTTTGGTCAAATATGGCCCTTGTGCCATGAAACCCTAAACCAACCAACCATGGTCTGATTGACATAAAATGTATATTTGTCTCCGCACACCCAAAGGGCACGTCATTTCCATACTAGCGATGAGTTGAAGATAGCTCCGAGAGTGGAGCTATTTCCCAGAAATCTTAGTAAACCAATATAGCAGCGACGATAGACTGAAAAAACTACTATTTCGCTTTCCCCTTCTTCTAACTACTGGCGTATTTAAAATGCAATTATTGTTGAAACTCATGTGGATGACATAAAGTGTATGTCTCCGAAGGGCACCTAATTTCCATACTAGCTAAGAGTTGAGGATAGCTCCGGGTAGAGCTCTTTCCCAGAAATCGTAGTAATCCAATGTAGCAGCGACGGTGGACTGGGATCCGTGAAATTCCAGCCCTGTTATTTTTAGACTTCCAGTTTCAAAAAGTGCCGTTGACACTTTGTGATGATTACGGATTTTTTCCAAACGCGAGATTTATTGAAAGAGGGTGGGATAAAAATGTCGGGATGTGGGTCTCTGTTTGGAGAACAGGGGCGGCGCTAATGGCGAGCCGCATGCCTTTTCTGAAACAACCCTCCAGCAGTTGGTTCCGTTGCCGACGTTGCATTTGTCGTCTTAACGCGTCCCCTCTTTCCCCCTAGCTCTTTGGGGGTTTCAGGCAAGCGTTCCTCCCCCGTTGCTCCTGTTGCTCTTTATTTTCCTTTACATCGCCTATTTTACGGGTAATTGTTGCCTTAGGTTCTGCAGCAGCCCACACACCCTTCCCCTCGCTCCTGATAGATTTTGAAAGATTCCCCTGCCGAAGGGTTCTTTTTATTTTAAATCCTCATGCCCGCCTTTACCCCTTTTCGTAGCCAAGGGAAAATTTCCGCAGCTTTTAAGTGCTTTTAGTGTTTTTTCCCGGAAATTTGGAAATGTTTCTATTGCTGTGCCAAGCAGCCTTCGGTAGTCAATGGGGCAGTGAAAAGTCACGAGCAGGAATTGATTGTTGTAATTATTCGCTTCTTGAAATGAACGGAAGCTTTTAGGAACGAATTGCGTTTATTGTTGTCCTTTCATGTACATAACTGAATTTAATGAAGAAGATAAAATGATTCAATTTATGCTGCGTCTTGATATTTTAAGCAGAAGTTAGTGGGAAAGTGACGAAGTTTCAAGAATGGACTAAATTGGCTTTCATTGTTGAATTAATGGGACTTTCTAACTCACTGGCTTGATTGAGTTATTCAGCAATACTTAGGTACTTTTTATTTTGTATCTTAAGAATGATTCCGTCTACGTCTTACTCTGTTGACCTTTAAGTAAAGTGATAAGAGTTGCCCTTAATACGCAAGGGCCAAAATGTGTGGTCGAGCTGCGCTCAAATTCAAAATGAGAGTCTGTCTTGCGTTTGGCACAGCTTAGCCAAATAAATTGCTCT
Source organism: Metellina segmentata (assembly GCA_947359465.1). Classification (NCBI taxonomy): domain Eukaryota; kingdom Metazoa; phylum Arthropoda; class Arachnida; order Araneae; family Tetragnathidae; genus Metellina; species Metellina segmentata. The sequence continues at coordinate 124,499,831 of OX375872.1, read as the reverse complement.
TGTTCGCGAAAACCCCCAAACAACTAGCCATCAGTATATCAGGACTTCCACAAAACCTTAAGAAGTTCTGATTTTTCGCCTTAAAATTTGCTACAGATCCTTTTTTTTTTTTAATTTTTAATCCTTAATTTTTAGCAAAAGCTATGGTCAAATGCCACCAAAATCGATTGCATATTATTTGTTTCAGCTAAAAATTGATATATTGTTACCTGCTAGACCCATATGAAGTTTACTGTCTAGTAAACACGGGTTTCGTGCTCCCGGGATACCCGAGTGATCTTTTTCTTTCATTTCAATTTTCTATGCCCCAATCCCTCTTTTCCCCATCCACGACTTCTTACTTACAGTTATTTGTCTCGTGTCTGGCACAGCTTGACAAAATATGGCCTTTGCGTCATAAAGCCCCAAACAACCATCAATAAGTGAATCATGGCTCCCACAGGCCTTAAGAAGTCTTGATTTTTCGCCTTATTTTTTGTTGCCTTACAAGTTTTAAAGCTCTAATTTTTAGCAGAAACCAGTCAAATGTTACTAAAATCGATGGCATAACATAACTTAGCTGTAAATTGATATTTTTTAAACTGGATCTGTGAGACCCCAATTGGGTTTACCGTCTATCCGGGATATCCAAGCGATCTTTTTCTTTCATCCCATTCTTCTCTTCCCAATCCTTATTTTACACTTCCACTTTTTTTTACTTAAAAGTTGACTGTCTTGTGTTTCGCGCAGCTTGGCCAAATATGGCATTTACGCCATCGAAGCCCAAACCAACCGTGGATCCAAATCTTGCATTCGTGAAACATTTTTTTTGTGTGCACTCACGTGTTGTGTTGCGATCTTTGTGGTTATGTGGTCTTAAAAACCTGAAAATAGCCTTGGGAAAAGGCCTTAAAAAGGCCCTAATTTGTCTTTAACTTAAAGAGTGGGAACTCTGAATAAATACCAGAATTACGGAGTTACAGTAGTTTCGGATGCATTTCATACAATTAAATGAACTGACGGTAAGAACTGTTTACATTGCAAATCAAACTGTTCTTAGTTTGAGTTTTCATTTTTTTTTTGCTTAGGTTTCCTTTCACTCGGGTAAGATTTTCTTGAAACAATTTTGCAGAATTTTTTCAGAAACAGTTCGTTTTACCGTCCTCACGAATTGCAAATCTCGAGGGAAAAATTCCCAATCCAGTCAGCAACTCGAAATAAGTCCCCGGCCTTGTTTGACGTTCTGCTGTAATACGCTTATTGAATCTGCTGCCATTATCTCGAACCATTCAGTTGTTTCCCAACTTTTTGTTTCGGAATGAAGAAGCTTTTGTGGCTTCTAATCGCCCTTGCGGCTGATTAATTGAACCCCGGTTACTGAGTTTTCCAAGTCTTCACGCATCGGAAACCATCGCTCCTCTGCATTTCTGTGGTAGAAATTATACGATAGTTTATATGTTCGTCGCGGCCAATTAGTCCACCGATAAAAGTTACTTTGCGGGCTCTCCCTTTTTCTGTTGCTCTGTTCGCTGTTTTGATAAATCACGTTAATTTCCAGTTTCTGCTCGACCGAATCTGTTGCCCTGGTAGTTGCATATTCAATAAACTCTCGGGAGTAGGATGCTTAAGTATCTGGAGAACGGTAACTATGCTCTCTTGAAATGTGAAAGGAATGTTGGCTACCTTTTTTACTGTGTGAGATTAATCTGTTTTAATGGTTGAGTTTCTGTTTCATTTGATACTTTTAAGGCACAGTAGCTTTAGAAGAACGTGTGAAATACAGTGCAGCTTTGTCTACCTAAAAGTAGTGTTGGAGATAAGTTATATCTACAAACCTGTCCAAAAATTATGTGTGATACTGATTTCGTATCAAGCAAGGTCACCTGATCTCAATCCAATAGAACATGCTTGAGATGTTCTTGGACGTTGCATTGCAGCCAACACAACACCACCAAGGACTTCACAAGTGCAATGATGTACTCTAGTTCGCAAATGCGACTCCTTGCCACAGGACAGCCTTGGATAAAATTATACACGTTATGAAACCGACAATGTGTTCGGAGCAGCGGGTAGCCCCGTTGTAAAAGCAACGCAATAGCAACCGAAGGGTTTCTACATAGTTCAAAACTCCATCCAGCCAAAGACCGCAGTCTACACGAGAGCTGGTGCAAGTCAAATCTGTCGTGTCCTCATCCTAGTGTGGTGTGGATGTTTGGAGAGTAGGATGTGCCAGCTCAGGTGTGACCTCGTAATCTGACAGTGATTCAAAACTACGAGGCGTTATCCTTGGATCTTTATCTTCGGGATTGATCCTGGACTGTCGCCAATAACCCGTTGTGTTGCTCCAGTATGACGTTAGTTAACTAGCTATCTAACATCTGCCTTCATACTATAAGCACCAAATGTATGTTTGCAATACTTTAGTTCTCAATAGCACCAGGAGGCTTGTAGTGTTTTATTCCACATAACTTGTGGAACATTTATTTGTCATTTGAGGTACTTCGGTGCGGATACTTAGCACGGAATTGGACTCGGATTGGAGTATCCTTTATTTTTGTATGCGAGTTTGAATCCAACCAAAGGCCGTGGTGCACGCTGAATCTGGGGTCAATTGTCCTCACGTTGGTGTGATGTGGAAGTTTAGAGAGTTAGATGTCAAGCTAAGGTGTTCTCTCGTCATCTGATCTTGGTTCAAAATTACACGGTTTGTTCCTCGGATCTTATCTTTCCCCTTCGGACCTTCGCCAATAGCCCTTTTTGTTGCTCCAGTGCGACGTTTATTTGAAATACCTTCTTAGGCGCGCTTCATTATCGGGTCTGGGACATTCTTTTATCGTTATAACAAATGTAATCAAAATCTGTACGGTGTCACTAAGTACCTCTAATATTATAAAAGGAAGTGTTTGTCTGTCTGTCTGTGTGGACAGTCCTGACGAATCCATGGCACTTACACTAATGGGACTTGGGCACACAGGTCTTCCGAATTTTTTGCGATTTATGTACGAAGCCCCAATTTTTAAATTCAATCTAGAATATTTTAAAATGAATTTAATGGAATTTAATTATTATTGTTTTCTTTGGAATGGCAACACCATAAAGAGATTGCAGATTCTAAATTTATTTTTTCCGCTTCCGTTTGATTTTACGGAGGAACGATTTGTCAGCAGACTAAAAAAATCAAATAACGTTTTAACGGGAATTATGTACGGGACGAACTTTCACATCAGCCTAACAGATAGTCCTGATGCGGATGGAATGCGCTGTCGACTCTAACGGACAAATACCACCCTCGAAAAATCACACCCATACATCTCTAATATTCGATGACGGCGTTTTTGGTTCGAGGCGCGCTCCACTCTCCTCGAGTCCCGGAACGCCGGCTGTTCTTGTATCGCGATGCCGATCGCGGCATTCCCCCTTCCCCGCTCCTTTTCCAGCATTTTGGGGAAAGAAGAAATTCCCGCGATCGCCCAGACAGACAGCAGGGTGAAACTTTGATCCCCAATTAATAATCGCGCACCGTGAATGGACATCCCCCTGCAAAGAGGCGCGGCGCTAGGCCTGGGGTCCGTGGAGACCGACCACACCGGGCCGGCACGCCGCCTAAAGCCTGGATATTGCTGGCCCGACCTAAGCAGCTTAGCGAACCTTGGAAGGAAGCCGTCAGCGTACGAGGTGTCTCCCCTGCGCCACGTGCTCGCTGTATATATATATAATCTCAACCATCGCTCTTATTTTGTCCTATTATTGTGTCGAGCTGGCTCTCTAATTACGGCTTAATGAAGTTGTAGGATTTCGGAGGGAGTCACCCACCCCCGTGTCATCGTACCCGCGCTTAACATATTCACCCCGCCCCGCATGCCCTGGTGGGGTGCGTGGAAATATTTTCGCTCTCTGCACCATCTTGGGGGAAGGGGGCTCCAGCTATTTCGTTTTCTTGTCGACGCTGGCGGAGTTTGTCCGAGTAGAATTAGAGTAGATCTGTTGCTGTGTGCGTGTGTGATTAGAGCGCGAGGGCGGGATTGTTGTTTTGCCGCGTCCGATGGCTGAGTACGGGCCTTTGGTGTTCCGGTGAACGCGGTTTGCTTTTTGATGCTGGTCAGACCTCACTGTGGGAGGAGATTGGGTGGGCTGGGGTCGGGTTTAAGAATTGGTTTGAAGTCGTCTGTGATTACGTGTGAATTTGACGATTCTGCGAAATTGTTCTTTGCCAGTGGCAAAGAATGCGCCAGTAGGGACTTTGACATTTGGGCCCTGCCCTTGACCATAGTATTACGATTTGTTTAAGTTAAACGCATGACGGCCAGCAGAGCTTATTTTAGTGCATATCTATTCATTCTGTTGATATTATCGGGTCTCGAATTTTACATTTTCCGCTTGTGTTTTAATAGTTGTACGTGGAAGAACTTCTCTTAAAACAAAAACAATTCCACTTCTAGCTCCTCCATGGAAGTATTTTTGCTCTGCACTATCTTGGGGAAGTAGGGGTTCAAACTGTTTCGTTTTCTTGTCCGAGATTGCCCGGTTAGAATTACAGTAGATCTATTACTGTGTGTCTGATTAAAGATCGAGGGCGGGTATGTTTTTCTGCGACCGCTGGCTGAGGACACGCCTTTGGTGTTCTGGTGGCGCTGTTGGACAGACGGAAGGAGATTTGTTGAGCTGGGATTGGGTTTAAGAATAATTTTTTTAAGTCGTTTGTGATTCATGTGACTGTGGGAATTTGCGAAATTGTTCTTTGCCCGTCGCAAAGAAGTCGCCATTAGGGACTTTGACTTTAGTGCTGTACCCTTGGCCAAAGATAAACGATTTATTTATGTTAAACGCATGACGCCAGCAAAGCTTCTTTTTGTGTATATCCACTTGGTTGATATTATTGACTGGAATTTTACATTTTATGTGTCTCGGGTTTTAATAGCTGTACCTTGAAGAACTTGAGAATATCGTCTTGGGAAGGAATCATTCCTGTATCTCATGAAACAAAACCAGTTCAATTGTTTTAATCAAGCAGATCCAGTAAAACACCATTTTGGGTTCATACTGGCCTTAACCCTGCAAGTGATTTCTGCGAGATATCGTCCATCAAGATCTGACAAATTTGGCTGATAACAAGGAGACCATTATCAAGATATTGCCAAATTTTTGGTGATGACGAGATCAAGATCTGATCAGTTTTCTTTTAGTGACTAGAGACGACGTCATCTCGTTCATAAAGATGTGGACAGTTTTGATAATCAGGAGGTACCTCGTCGAACCAACCACCAGGAGGGTTAAAAAGGTCTAATTTTCAATTTGATTTTTATGAGCCTTTAAATTACTTTAATAGTAGCTTGAAAGTCCTTAATAAATAAGCCTAATTTTTGCAACGCTGTATGGTAAATTGGTAATTGGTAATTTTAGTTAACGTCGTACTAGAGCAACACAACGGGCTATTGACGACGGTCCGGGATCAGTCCCTTAAGGGAAAGATCCGAGGACAACACCTCGTAATTTTGAACCACGGTCAGATGACGAAGCGCAACGCTGTATGGATTGTTTCATCTGCGTTAAAGATCCCTGATCAATGATATTTGACCAAAGTCAACTGTCGTTAAAATTGAGGGCATTTTATTTAAAGGTTTGCTAAAAATTAATGTTTTTAAAACTTGTTCAGTGAGACCCTAATGGTTGAAAAAGATTTATAATACCCGATCACTGATCTCTTCGTAACTACAAAATATAATCACCATGCTAAATGCGTCATTTGTGAGGGAGCATTCAGTGGTAAGCCGCCGTTGCTACTAACATGGACAATCACCAACATTCATGCGTTTACAAACCCAGACTAGCCATTCCAATTTATTCGCGCATTGTTTCATCGAGCGAATTCAATCTAATAATTCCCAGTTTCAAATGCTACGCTAGTGAACTTCGAGGTGTGCTCTCATAAAATATTGGTGGGAAGTTTTATAATTTTGATGTCTCTTCTTTAATGAAGTTCTATAGTTTGATGTACAAGCCGTCAAAAAATATCGTATTTAAAAAATTCGTTTTGCTAGCCACATAGTTTATTTAATATCACTAAATTTTCAACACCAAAAGTAAGAAATGAAATCATTTTTGTTGAGATTTTGAATTTCTACCTTCCCTTTAAGTACATAAGTGAAATAACTTAGGGCTTTTTAATTCTTTAATTAAAAAAGCCTTAAGTCGATTGGCCTTAGTTTAAGGAGGGTTTAACAGGTTCTGTGTCAGCAAAACTTTCCTTTACTTGACGTTGTCTGTCTGGTGTTTTACTCAGCGTGACCAAATATGATCCAAAAACCCAAACAAAGATACCAAAATGAGAAATGAAACCAGGGGTTCCTAAACTTATTGATTGGAGGGCCACAATTTAGTATTGAAAAGAGTACCACTGGCGTTTGCAACTACTGTTGTCGTATGAATAGATTCCTGAAGTATGATCTTAAAAATAAAGCTAAAGTAATGCAATGTGTAAATGAAAATTTACTTATGTTTCGATTACGATAATTCACAAAATCTCCAAAAACTGTTATGCATTACCGGTTTTTTTTAACACTGCAGCATATCATTAGTTACAGAAAGATAATTTTAATGCCTTCTATTCGTTTATAGTTTATAATAAACCATAATATTAATCTCGAGAGCTTTGCCATTCATCAAAGAGAATACGGAAGGTGGCATTCCTCCAGAATCGAAAAGTTACTTCATTTTAACCCTCCTAGTGGTTGTCTCGACGAGATATCTCGTCATTAGCAAAATCACTAGCAGATCTTGTTGGACGAGATATCTCGTCATTAGTAGAAAACTGACCAGATCCCGATCTCGTCATAAAAAATAATCGGTGACATCTTGATGTCGAGGTATCTCGTCATTATAAAAACAGTTCAGATGTTGATGAACGAGATATCTCGTTAAAACCACTTGGAGTGTTAAGTAGTGAAAATAGTGAACTCAAATTGCATTATTCGAGTTTTCTGTTTCTCTTCCCATGGCCTTTATTACCGGTTACCAACCCTGAAGAATGCCGTCAGTTACAGAAAGAGAATTTCAATGCCGACCCACTTATTTATAGTTTGCAATAAATCTCAATAGGAATCTGTATTGCTTTTCCATCCATCAAAGAGAAAACGGAAGGCAACATTCATTCAGTACTGAGAAGTTCCTACATTTTAAAAGGAGTGGACTCAAATTGCATTCTTTCTTCGCGTTTTCTGTCCCTCTTCCCATGGCCTTTCCCTGCAAAGCAGTTATTAAGGCAAAGCTGGAACGAAACTGGACTCTCCCTCTGTTTCTGTGATCAGCTAATTCGCGAACGTGGTAATGAATAAACTTTTCCAGAATTTCCATGCAGCCGGCGGCTTATCCCTGGTAATGCTCGTAGTGACGGAACTTTTCCAACGAGTATTTGGTCATTAATTATATACTGTGAGGTCGCCATCGCGAATCCTTTTCATCCATCGGCCAGAGTACTCTGGGGCAGATTAGAGGCTAATCCGTGTCTCCCAAGTCCATCTCGTACTTTTAATCCCCCGTTTCTGCTGGACAGTTGCCTTCCCATTAGCTGTCACTCAAGGCTCCTAATTCCAGTCTCATTTGCGTCCAGTTTCTCCTCATTAAAGATTACTTTTCCCAAACATTCATTTTGCACCCAATTCTGCCCAGATATGGCGCTTTTCTTGATAAGAGGGATCTTTTAAAAGCTCATCAGGATCGTTTTCGGTTTAGCACGTCCAACTCTTGCTAAGTTGGCATGGCTTGTTTTTAGAGGTACAATAGAACTCCGATTATCCAGATCAATTGGGACCAGACCTCATGCGGATAATCGAATGTCAGGATAATTGGATAATTCACGTAAAAAAGGTTATTTCTTAGTTATGACTCTGAAAATAATTGTGTTTACACACTCTGTACTTACATACTGTTTTAAAATGTATTATTGCTTGAACTTATCGGTCAAAGTCATTGTTTCGCTGTCTTTACTCGTTTTAGTGCAGCCAAGTCTTGCATGTGCTTGACGGTGAGTAGCTGTAGATGGTCGCACTCAGGCTACAGCTCCATCTATTTTAGCCGCTATGTCAAGGCACTCAAACGCCTTACTAGCTGACAATCCAGCGTCTGTTTGAGTAGCAATGTCGTCGTCATCTTTCGGATCATCAATTGTTAAGTTCTATCACATTTTGAATGAGTTCATCGTCACTCAGAATTTGGATTCCAGGGTACGAAGAATCACACCAGACACTCATCTACGTCTTCTACACTGCACTCGAAAAACATCCAGGAATTTTTACTGATGTTTCTTAGGTCCTCAACTGACACTTCGTCCTCTTCGTTTTTATCATTCACCTATAAGAAACTTTTAAAATGCGGACTTGCTGATTTCTTTTTTTCTCAAAGCGATCCGGATAACTGGTGTCCGGGTAATTTGAGTTATACTGTACTTGCAAGATTCAGCCGTGTATGATACAAATGTGTTTGAATTTAATTTGTTCTTCATATGGGCTGCATTTCTCATGAAAGCTGATTTTTATTGACTAGTGGGTTCGGTCACTCTGCTAGCAATCTTCGAGCTGTAAGCGGCATGGTTTAGATTTCTGAAACTTAGAATGAGTGCATTTTTCTCTTCGTGTCAATAAAACTGTCCATGTGTGAATGTCTTAAATGACGTTGTCTGCCTTGTGTTTAATGCAGCTTGTCTAGTACACCAGTAAATAGAAACAACCTCATTGACCAGAACCAGCTGTACATGAACATTTGGACAAGTAACTTTATATAGCAAATTTTAGTTCAAATTTAGCATGCCCAATTCTTGTTAAGTTGGTATAGCTCGTTTTTAGAGGTACTTGCTGGATTCAACCTTGTATGGTACAAATGTGTTTGATTTTAATTTCTTCTTTATAGACTGACACTTCTCATATCACGTCATAAAGCTGATTCTTATGGACCAGTGTGAGTTGTACAGGAACACTTAGAGAACTGGACCTTTCATGGCAGACTTGAATTAAAATATGGACTCTAGGAACAAAAAACTAACAGTTGATTTTATTAACCAGTGTTTTATCAACGGAAGGCTCTGTATAAAACCGGATAATTTAACTGTCCCTTCCAACATTACGATGCTCAAATCTGTCGGCATCAGAGGTTTTGAGTTATTGATAACAGGAAAGTTCGGGTGAAAGATAGACGAGTTGGTAAGGTTGGCTGGTTGTTTTCGGGTCTTATATCGCAAGGGCCATATTTGGACAAGCCAGCAGGGAGTGAGCCAGGTTGCGTCTTTTTCGGCGTCCCAGTAATTAAATTTTAATTCACGCGTCTGCCATCTTTTGCGCTGCAATCCGGGAAATAAAAGCGGGCGGCCGGACTTGTGGATCAATTCCCAACGAACGCAACAGCTTTGGCATGGCTGAACGAGTCTTCGAGGGCGACGCTCCCATTCATATCCGTTTCAATTTCCGACCAAATTCGTTAACGCGTGCCGTTGCCCAAGACGCGGAAAAGGTTCGTTCTCTTCCAAAGGCCGCCTGTGGGTGATCCGAACCAGGGCCAGATGGAAGGAGCTGTTAATGATGGGATTAAAGGGATAAATTAAGCGAGTCTCTGCACAAATAATTCTACCGAGCCTAACAATTGTGTTGCTACGGTGGCTACCCGAAAGACATGGGGACGGGCTGATCCCTAATCCCCCAAGCCCTGCCATCCGAGACATGGTTGCCACATTTAAAATCCCAGATCAGGCGGTTAAACACGAATATCCGCAATTCGCCAAATGAAGAGGCTTTTTGGTGATTAGCAGGCCGCCAAATCCAGTTAATAAGCAAATTGTCAAGAGTTTTGGGCGCACAAAACAAACGAAAAGAATTCCGCTCCGACGAAAAATTTGCGCGAGCGCGGCGACCATATGGGAATTAATTACAGGATACATTAAAATGCACTTGGAAGGGCTTAATGCGTAGTTACTGCAATTACGGAATTAAATATTTAATGTTCCGATCGAATTTCTTCAGCAGCAGTGTTTGAAATGAATTGTTGGGACTTTTTGAGTCGAGGGACTTCTTCGCACCGCGTCTTGTAGATGGAAGTTTGAGCGAGTACCACACTAAGATACAAGAAAGTATGGACTTCTCAACGCCGTGGATGTGATAGTTTCTACCTCATTTAAGGTTCTGGATGGAGATAAAAAAGTATCGTAGACCGAGTTGCGCGTCTTTTCTTCCCGCACGCTATACTGAAGTACTGACTATTTACATTATGTGTTTGAAATAGATTGTTGGGACTTTTTTAGTCGAGGGACTTCTCGGCACCGTGTCCTGTAGATGGAAGTTTGAGCGAGTATCACACTCAGATATGGGATGGAAATAAGAAAATATGGACTTCTCAGCATCGCAGAGATTTGTGGTAGCTTCTGATCTCGTCCCACCTTTAAAATCATGGATGGAAACAAAATAAAGTATAGTAGACCGAGTTAAGAGTATTTTCTACCCACATGCTATATTGAAGGGCTATTTATATTAATAAATGTTTAAAATGAATTGTTGGGACTTTTTGAGTCGAGGGACTTCTCGCACCGCCTCTTGTAGATGGAAGTTTGAGTGGGTACCACACTGAGATATTGGATGAAAACAAGAAAAGAGACTTTTTACACCGCGCATTGTACTTTCTGAGTTCGTCCCACATTTAAGATTCTGGATGGAAGCAAGAGAAAGTATGGTAGACCGAGTTAAGAGTATTTCTCTCCGTACACCGTACTGAAGAACTATTTACATAATTAAATGTTTGAAATGAATTGTTGAGACTTTTTGAGTCGAGGTATTTCTCTGCACCCCGTCGTGTAGATGGAAATTTGAGCCAGTACCACATTGAGATGTAGGATAGGAACAAAATAATGTATGGGCTTCTCAACACCGCGTATGGTAGTTTCTGAGCTCGTCCCACATTTAAAATTCTGAATGGAAACAAAAGACGTATTGACACGTCCTTTTTACACTTCAAGTGTGGAATTTAGGACTGCGTTTTATATTTTGAGTTGTAAACGATACATTTACCAAGTCTGTCTTAAGAGCATCTTAGCCTTCGCTAAAGTAGTTCTCTGTCATCACACACCTATTCACAAAAGGGCCATATATGGCCCTTGCGCCATAACACCCAATCCAACCAACCTATTCACGAAATGAATATATAACTGAAGAACAAAAATGCCTTAAAAGGTTTTGATAATTTCTTTGAAATCGGTGTTTTTAATTTTAAATGCGAAATGAGAAGTCCAGAAACCTTTGAACAGAAGAATTAAAAACGCAAACATTTCAAGGGCGCGGTGGCTCAATGAATTTTCTCAAATCTACAAGCTGCGTATTTTTTAATCCTGTCGCTTACCCTGGGTGTATTTCTCTCTTCTGTGTCTAAACGTTTCCTTGTGAGATAATCCGTTACTTGGCGTTATCTGTTTTATGCTTGGCCAAATATGGCTCTGGGCCATAATCACCCAACCAACCTTTGCTATCCCAAAAACGATTCGTTAGAATACAAGTAAAAGAAAGTGCTATAGTCAAATGAGTTATCGATGCATGATGTAACGACTGATTACTGTATCGCACGCCCAAATGGCTAAATTGATTTTTAAAGTGATTTTATTTTGAAAGAGAGAATCTCTAATTGAATTCTCAAATTTGAATTGATATACATGGTATGTTCGAGTTTAACCAACTGAGGGAGTTCACACACATAATTCCACTTTGCAACCTGCAGTCTTATCTTACAGCCTTCTTTGCAAATTTGACCCCTTGACTAATAGAATCTTTTCGAATGCTTTTTTAAAGGAAAGTACCAGAGCAAAATCATTCCAAAGGATTCTATTGCAAAGGGCCAACAGTGCATTTTCAAAAGATTCTTTCAAATTAAAGTATCAATAAAATCTTCCATTCTAAAGAACGAACCAATATATTTCTAAGCGTCCGTGTTTGGAAGAATCCAGATTCTTTGATTCTTTCAACCAATTGGTGTGGTTATTTAATCATTTAATGTGTCATGGGTTACTGGACTCCACAGCTGGACTGAAAGGCGACTTTTTGCTACTATTTTTTAAATCTTGGCGATAAGGGTCGAAAAAGAAAAATCGTCTCGAAAGCTCCCATTTCCAAAATTTTGGTCTTTTTTAAACTTCTGTCGACTTTTTGAAAATTTACCAAAGAACCACGAAAGTTAGGTCTTTCAACCTTTAGACTACAGCCGGTACAGCAGTTGTATCTTGATCGCGTCGAGAAGGAATTTAGACTACGGCCGGTACAGCAGTTGTACCTTGAAAGTTGTAAGAATCGTGCCATTTATATCTATAGACGTAGTCAAAATGTTAATTTTTGCGAGCGGAAAAGATAATTTCGGATTTTTCTATGGAAGAAGATTTTTTAAGGTACTCCAATTTCGAAGTTTTGGCGCCCCGCCGTGCCAACTGTGAAAGTAAAACATCTGAATCTAGTTGCTGGATTGCCCATGAAACCTTGTTTAGAAAATATTTAGTTATTTAATTTTAAAATTTAAATTTCTCTCTTTTCGAGATTTTCAACGCCTGTTCCATACTTAGCACATTTTGTGTTTTAACTGATTCTTTTTTATATTTGAGCAACTAAAACTGCTACCAAAAAAGGGTTTAAAGATATAGCCGCCCACACAGTTTAAAAATTTTTTATTTTGAGACGATACTTTTCCTCTGAGAAAGTGCGATATCTTGGCTATATAAAGGGGTACATCCACAGTAAGCATATCCGTATGACGTTTTTTGATTCTTGGAATGCGCTCAGCTTGAAAGGCGAAAAGGTGAGTTGCAATAAAAAGCGTCCTCCAGTGCGATCTCAACCTCTAACCCTGGCCTTTGCCTTAAAGAGGTAGAACTGAAGTGTCAATCTCAAAACTGAACTTGCCATCGCTGAAACAAGTTATAGGATCTCCAATCCATTTCTACTAAACGCGTGAAAATTGGAAGAAATAAAATTTCAATTCAATAGTTTTGCTCGTGTTCAGACATGAATGGTAACTGGCTGGTACTTGCTAGACTCTGAAACTTTTGCAAAATTGTTTTACGTCAAATCACCCTATTAGTTGTGGTTCCTATTTTTGTCCCAATTAAACATTTAAATTTCTAAGTAACGAAATAATTTTTTTGAATTTTTCTTAACCTATGCAATTGCTTTTGTAGTGCGACTGTTGTGTTTTTAAAAGAAAATCGGACTTTAAAGAGTTTCTCTATTTGCAAGCACAGTATGTTTGAAACATTTTCCTGTGAGTTACATCTAGTGTGTTAGGGAAAACAATGACCCTAAACTTTGCAAACCAAACCAAGCCTGTGAATTATGCTCCTTTCTGTGTCCAGTTTCTTCCATAAGATGCAATTCTGATTAGATTGTAGGTGCAATTCTGATGAGATGCCGCTATGGGTCAGCTATTGTACGACCATTACTTGAGATTTTCTTGTGTTTGGTACAGCTTGGCCAAATATTACCCTTGTGCCATAAAATTCAACAACTAACGATATTGAGTTTAGATCCTCATCAATTTGCTGACGTTTCAGGAATAGTAGTTTCCAAAATAATTTGCTTGAGAGACCATCATTTTTATAGCTGGCCAAAGGCAAAAAAACATGTAATTTGATCTGACATTCTGATTGGAATTGCTCAAGACCTTCAGCATCCACGCCAGATTGACCTTCCCTTTCTTTGTTCTTAGTCGTTTAGTTTATTAATCATTGAACCGCGGGAAGCGTTAACAAGCAAGGTTTTTTCGAATTCGTTTTTCGACAAGGAATCACGTAAGTATATACTAACCGAAACAAAGTTAATAGTTTTGTTTTAAATTATATTGGTTTTTACTTTAAAAACTACGTATTCCAACATAGCCCAATAGCATATGCTTTCATTTCTTACATACTCGTCATATTTTTATCTTTTACTTGACGTTGTTTGTCTTGTGTTTGACGCATCTATTCCTCAATCCCTATTTCCCCCCTTAATCTAAATGTTTTCCTTGTCGTTTGTCTTGTGTTTAGCGCAGTTTGGCCAAATTTGGCCCTTGCGTCATAAAAATCCAACCAACTAACTACTCTATTTCCGCGAATTCCTCTTTTTTCCTCTTTAACTTAATTTTTCACTGTCGTTGTTTGTTATGTCTAACCTCTAAATCCTTTCTGTTCACGATTACTCGTCATAATCCATCTTGTGTTTGGCGCAGTTTGACCAGATATTGCCCTTGCGCCATAAAAACCCAACTAACTTTTCTCATACTCCACTCTCCTGTCTCAGCTTAACGTATTTGAGAGCTCTTTCCTCTCAGCTATTCAGATATTGTCGCAAACATGCGTATGAAGCTCGTGCAAATTTACCTTCAGGGAAGAAAGAATTCCGAGGTTTCCAATTATTCATAGGGAGACCAGGAAATTAAAACCCGTGAAACTGCTTAATTTTGTCGGGTTTACTGTCTGTAGCAGAACTGCCATCCAATCGAGAGAACGCTCGCTCACGTTTTTCTGCACTGATGCTCCCCACCAACCCTCTAGCTATTGCAGCTTTGAGACTGACTCTGATAGTCCCATTAGTTACGCATAAATCTCCTTCGAGATATTCATCCTCAGACCTGGTCTGCATTTAGTGCCAGAGGGAATTCATATCCCCATTGTTGACTGTTCTATGTACCCAACAACCTCTCATCTTGAAGAGATTAGTTCTTCAGGGGCTGGTTCAGAGTGCGCTGGTACACTGTCGTATATGGCTTAGAGAACTGAACGCGAACAGCCATTTCTTTTGGACAAGTTATTGCATTTTTGAAACGTGACGGTGATACTTTTCATTGCCCTCGATTTTATATACTTGGCTCTTTACCAAAGACCGAACGTATTTTGTGTTCCTGGAATGAAATTTCAGTGTTCCAGCTACACCATTTAGAATTGTATCGTCTATGAAAATGCCGGTGTAGTTTTGTATTTTTCGTATGACAATAAAATACTAAAAGTATTTGAAACAAAGAAATTTTATTTTTGAAATATAATATACGTTCCCTCTACCAGCTCTTGTAGAAAGGCATGTTTACAAATAAAATCAATGGAAAAACTGCTGCGTTATAATATCTACATTCCTTTCTGCCAAACTTGATACAATGTATTTTATGGCCCAAGAATGAAATTTCTTTGTTCCAGGTACTTTATTTAACAATGCTGCTGCATTTGAAAGTGTTTTCTGAGTGCACAAAAGTATGCCAGCATTTTTGGAGACCATAAAATGCCAGATAAAGTATTTGGAACAAAGGAAACTCGTTCTTGAAACATAAAGTAAGTTTACTCTCCGGCTTAGAAAGGGATGTACTTAAGAAATCCACGGCAATACTGAATCATTATAGTCTACCTTACTTTCTACCAAACGTCATTGCGTGAGCTTATTTTCTGATCCAAGAACCAAATTCTTTTGTTGCAGCTACATCATTTAGCATTTTATCGTCACCAAAAATGCCAGTCTACTTTTGCACTTTTCGTGCGATCCGTAACACAGTATTATACACTGAAGAGCCAAAACATTATGACCACCTACTCCAATAACGCGTTGCGCCTACTTTGGCCTGCAAAACAGCTGCAACTCTCCTGGACATAGATGCCACAGGTTCTTGGTACATGACTGGAGACAGGTTGTACCAAATGTCTAAGCAGCGGTCACGCAAAGTCGAGATATTCGGACATGGTGGTGTTTGAGCTCTGAGCTGCCGCTCCATGACACCCCAGATGTGCTCTATCGGTAAGATACGGCGAGTTAGGTGGCCAGGACATTAAGTTTAATTCATCAGTATGCCCCTAGAACCACTCCAACACAATCCGAGCCTAGTGACATGAGGCGTTGTCCTGTTGGAAGATTCTATTTCCAGTTGGGAAGACAGATGTGTGCCATGCAAGGGTGCAACTGATTCGCAATGATGTTCAGATAGTTCGCAGCGTTCATCTGTACTACGTAGTGTTCTACCACAACTACGGGTTCCAGAGTCGCCCATGAGAACGTCCCCCAAAGCATAATACCGCCACCATCAGCCTGTGTATGACCTTCTTTACAATAGGGAAGCAACTGTTCGCCTGGCAGACGGCGTACCCTGATACGACCATCGACGTGATGAATGAGAAATCGGGATTTATCTGACCAGGCAACTCTCTTCCACTATTCCATGGTCCAGTCTCAATGTTCTCGGGCCCAATGTAGGCGTAGTTGAGAGTGACCCTTGGTCAACAGAGGCACACAAGTGGGACGTCTGCTGCACAGTCCCATATCCAACAGTGTACGCTGAACTGTGTGTTCCGAAACACTTGCGATTGCACCTGCATTGTATTGGGCTATCAGCTGAGCTACTATCTCGCCGATTTTGCTTTACCAAGCGGGACAGTCTCCGACGTCCCTTTTCTTTGATGACGCGTGGACGACCAACAACTTGGCGTCTTCTGCTGGTGTCACCGTCATTTATCCTTTTTGCATGATCCTAACAACAGCAGATCGTGAACAACCTACCACTCGTACAGTTTCGATGATACTCGTTCCGATTTTCGGGCCATTACGATCGGCCCTCTATCAAATTCGCTTAGATCAGCAGCCTTTCCCATCACTCGCAAAAGTAAGTGCAAGAATGATTACTTACCTTCTCCAGCAGCAGTTGAATACCATTCTCACTTAATCACGTGCCCTCCACGTCATCCAGACGAGTTCATTGAAAAATGTGGGGATGGTCATAACGTTTTGACTCGTCAATGTACTTTCCCATTGTAATCCGAAGCCATCGACAATTCCACAGTAGGCCTACTTACGTTGGATTAAGGGCTGGATTTTTCTTTTGACCTCTTCCCTTTGAACCAAAAAAATTGCGAGAGCTCTTTTAGAAATTAGATTTTCCCCCTTTCCTTTCTCCTAGTCCTTCTTTTCGAAATATATCTCCCAGTTGCCGAGTTACTTGTTAGATGCGCCTCTCCTGTGAGGGTTAGTCTCAAAACACTTGATTATCCAAAATTGTTGCCATATTTTTTATCTGCGTTTTTACCAAATTTGATAGAGAAAACTTATTTTATGTTCAAAGAACGAAATTTCAACATAAATACGTTTTATTTTCTAGAAAGGAATTCATATAAAATTGGTTATACTGCTGCTCTATAACCTACATTTCTTTCTACCAAACCTGATATAGTGAACTTATTTTGTGGCCCAAGAACGAAATTCTTTCATTCCAGCTACTTCATTGGCATTTTATTATTTCTAAACAAACCGGTGTACTTTTGTACGATTAGAAAACATTTCGTAACGCAGCTGTATTGCTAAATGAAGTATCTGGAACAAAGAAATTTGGTTCTTGGAAAATAAAATACTTTCCCTCTTTGGTAGAAAGGAATTCAGATAGAATCGGTGGCGATATTACAGCGTCTACAATCTGCATTCCTTTTTACCAAACTTGACAGTGAACTCATCTCTAAAGTGCAGGTGTGTTTTTATATGATCAGAAAACACTTTATAACCCAACATTATTGCTAAATGAAGTAGCTGGAACAAAGGAATTTTGGTTCTTGGGAAATAAAATACCTTCCTCCTACCATCCGTGGTAGAAAGGAATTCAGATAAAATCCTTGGCAATGTTACTGCGTTATAATCTGCATTCCTTTCTACCAAACCTGATGGAGTGAACTTATTTTATGGTCCTAGAACGAAATTCCTTTGTTCCAGCTACTTCATTTAGCATTTTATCGTCTCCAAAAATGCCGGCGTACTTTTGTGTTTTTCGTGCGATCAGAAAACACTTTATAACGCAGCAGTAGCGCGGAATTATACTCTCCCGTTGTAATCCCAAGCCATCGACGATTCCACAGTAGGCCTACTTACATTGGATTAAGGGCTGGACTTTTCTTTTGGACTTTTCCCGGCGAATCAAAAAAATTGCGGTTCAGAGAGAGCTCTTTTAGGAATAGATTTTTTTCCCTTTCCTTTCTCCGGGTCCTCCTTTTCCAAATCTATATCTCTCCCGGTTGCCGAGTTACTTGTTAGATGCGCCTCTCCCGTGAGGGTTAGTCTTAAATGAAATAAGATCAGACCCGCTCTCGCTGTTCTTCTGCTGCAGTAATGTGTTTTGAGGGCTTTAGCTATTGATTTTAGATGCTCTTTAAAGAGCGGATAAATTTGCCGCTTCCATTTGGGAGGCGAGCGTTGCTTTATTATTTTAGCTTTTATTTGTACACATGGTCTGCTACATTTATTTACCCGCGTTTTTCGCTCCTGCGGCCCCCAGGGAAGAGTCCCGTCTCCCCGTCATGATAACCTGTGACTTATGGATGAGAAAAGTAACGGGTACTGGATTTGACATCTATTCATCTGCATCTTGTCTGTTTTTCCCTTCCCCCTTGCCTCGTTACGCGGAGCTGCGAAGTAACTTGATAATGCCCCCTTTTCATAACCCTCCGTCACACTGCGCAGCGCAGTCAGGACTTTTAAATGTCATTTTCTCACTGGGCTACATTAGCAGCTCTGGTTGCCTTCTTTCCCCCGTGCTGTTTTGTGCCCACCATCAAAGGACACCCGGCCGCGCTTTGGAAAAAGCTCTGCTAATCGGGATATGCTTTCGTACTCGCACCAAAAATGAGGTCTGCTATTGCGCATGACTGTATTATTTGTACCCCTAAAAAAAACGTATACAAATCATGAGTCTGGTTCCATCCATATCGTTACGTTCTCGAGATAAAATGCTCACACTCAAATCAATTTAGTCGTCTTCGGGCAAAAAAAAATGAGGTCTGACCTTGCCTATGACTTCTTTCGTGTTGGTCTTCAAGAAAGAAAAAACTTTTCAGACAAATTTTAATCAATGTACTTGGGTAACTCCTTATTTCATTGTTTCTTGCAATCCTTTTTTTTTTTTTGTTTCTATGTCCTAGCGATGCCTGTTAAACCTTGTCTTGAGGATTCCGACCCGTTTACTGACAGATATCCCAAGTATCTTCTGGGGCCGTCGTGGCTCAGTGGTAGTGCCCTCGGAGCTAGCAACCTTCGAGTTGTAGGTGGCGCGTGTGTTTGATTCCTGTCATGTGCATTCTTTCCTGTGTGTATTTCTTTCTTTTATGTCAGTAACAACTTTCATTGTGTGTGTGTGTGTGTGTGTGTCTTACTTGATATGTAATGTCTTGTGTGTCTAGCGCAGCATGGCCAAATACGGCCCTTGCGCCATAAAACCCCCAAAACCAACCAACCCAACTATCTTCTGCAGTTTGATTACTGTGATGAGTTATCGATTAATTAGCTTTTTTGTTTCTTCTGAGATTTCGTTGATTAATCTTTAATTGCTCTGATGAGTTATTGATTGAACTACAGGAAGAACTTTCATTATCTGTGTCTATTACTTTCTTTAATGTTTCTTCTGAGATTTCATCAATTAATTTTATTGCTCCAATAGTTGTTTCTTGCATTCATTTTGTGTTTCGTTTCATTGTCTAAGCGATGCCTGTTAAACGTCGTTTTGGGGATTCCGATTCGGTACCTGAGAATTATCCCAAGGAAGATTCTTATTTCGAAAAGATAGCTTTATTCATTGGCGCCAGCTTTAATGTTTCTTCTGAGATTTCATCAATTACTGTCTGAGCTCTCTGATGAGGTCCCACGAGGACCAGGGAGTCGATTAAGGAAGCTAATTGGGTACCAAAATGGTACAGGTAATTGGCTGTTCTCGCGACAAATACAAATCTAGCGGCCTTAACTACAAGAAAGCCTTTTGTTATTTTTGACGAGAATACAGAGGCTGTTCGCACATTTTTTAGACGATTTTGGTTAGCGGTAATAAAAAATCGTTTGCTGCAAATGAAATAATTGCAGTTGTACTATGTTTTTAAAAGTCAAAATTATCGTCTGCGGCTTGAGAGGTTTGTTTTTATTAAAAATGGCGTTTTTAACGAAGCAGTGGTCGAAGGCTATATTTATGCTCTTTCCGAAGAGAAATATTCATATTCCGTTATCCAAAAACTATGTGAGAGTCATGGTTTTGTGATATCTAAAGCGTCGATAGGTAATATCGTCAACAAGAAAGGAAAAAAACGTCAAATTGGAGCCTCGTGGGACAAAAATTCCAAACAAGTATCCAAGGAAGAAACGGACATCTTCGACTATTGCAAAGGTACGTTGTTTAATGTTAAAAGAAAATCCCCCTAGTCAAAGGACAGTTGCAAAATCATTAATATGCTCGGTGTCCACTGTAAACAAAATGATAAACGTTGGTTTAAATCTTAAGAAAGCGAAAAAACGCAATGTGCATCATGTTTCTCCAAAGCATATCGCTGAACGCAGGACACGCTGCCGAATTCTATATGAGAAACACTTATCCAAAGAAAAATGGAAAAAAATTGTCGCAATAGATGAATCATGGGTGTATTTAAATGATTGCAGCAAAAAAAGAGCCATTTATTATCATAAAAGGGGAGAAAAAATTTAAGTACATGGTTCACAGAATCGAAAGAAAGTTTTTCTAATGGATTCATGATTGTTGCTGGTTTTTCATATAATGGCAAGTTAAAAATAAAGAAAGTGGGAAAAAATGTCAAGATTAACTCCAAATACTATCAGGAACATATTTTATCGCCAATTTTTCTGAATGAAATACCATCGCTTTACCCACAGTGCCATCAATCTGTGGAACTCCATCAAGACAAAGCTAGCAGTCACACATCAAAATCCACTGTAAATTTCCTAAAAGAAATGGAACAAAAAATCGGTATCAAGGCCATACCTTTCACTGATATCCCTACTAAATCTCTCGATGTATCACCTATGGATTTTTGTGCTTTCGGACTTTTAAAATCTGCATTATCCAAACGTCGTCCCACAACCCTTACAGGACTCTGGAAAGCTGTTCAGGTGGAATGGGATAGAATACCTCTTCTGACACTTCAAAAGGCATTGTTATCCTGAAATTACGGTGTCGAAAGATAGTTCAGAATAAGGGCTATCAAATAGAACATTTAAAACACAAGAATTTTATGTAATTTAGTTTTGTGAATACAATATACATTGTCTAAAAAATGTGTGAACAGCCTCTGTAAAAAATTACTTTTATTACTCAGTCAGTTTGAAATTCCAGACTTCCTGATATTTCTAGCTCTAAGTTTTGGATTTATATGTAATTTTTTATCGGAATCAGATTTCGGTGGTTGGGTCGTAATGAAGAAAGGGTCATGTTTGTCCAAGCTGCGCCAAACACAAGGCAGGCAGCGTCTAGTAAATGGACATGTACACGAAAAAAAAGTTTTACGGACACAGAAGATGGAAATACACCTAGGGTACGTTGCAGGAATCGAACCTGTGCCGCCTACAACTCGCAAGTTTCCAGCGCAGTAGACTGAGGTCGGTAGTTGCATTTAAATCGCACTGAAGCAACAAAGGGGCTATTAGACATATATTACAGCACACATATTGCTGTCGCAGCGGGCAAACCCACTAAGCTACAGCGACCGTAAACTATGACTTGCGATTTGTACGAAATTGCTGCTAATATGACTAAAATATTATGCACTTATTTTTCTACATAATTTGTTTTCGAATATATATTTTAAAGTTTTAATAAGGTATTTATGATACCTGGAGCAGCCGTGATTTAGTGGATTCGAATGCTAAGAACCTGTGAGTTGTAGGTGGTGCAAGTTCGGTTCCTAAAACTTACCCTGAATTTATTTCTCTCGTATGAAAAAAATTTTCTTGTGTGTGTATGCCTATTACTTGACGATCGTACCTTTATGCCCATGACGTGACGTTTAACCCTTTGAGGGGTTCACGCGTATAATTCGACCTTGAAACCTGCAATCTTCTCTGCATGACTTCTAACCGATTTTGACCGTGGCCAATATAATTTTTCCAAAGAATTCTATTATACGTAAAGGACTAATATAATCGTTCCGAAGGATTCTTTTCTAAGGACAGGACGAATGGAATTTTTCCAAAGGATTTTTTGTTATGAAAAAAGCTACCGGGGCCTCGTGGCTTAGTGGTTATGCCCGCTGCGCCAGCAACCTTCGAGTTGTAGGGGATGCAGAATCGATTCCTGCCAGGTGTATTTCTTCCGTGCCTGGAAGAACTTTCATTATGTGTGCCTATTACTTGATTTGAACGTCTTGTGTAGCGCAGCGTGACCAGATATGGCCCTTGCGCCATAAAACCCCCAAATCAACCCAATAAATAGAACAGAAACTTCCCAACGGTTAAAAGAATCGATTGATTCTTTACATTGTGTGAGCATGTTGTGGGGCAAAGTGGCGTTTCGCCCAATATGACTGTTTCGCCACAATCCAACTTTATTATAACTTTAATTCGTCGTGTTCCTTTTGAAATTATGCATTAAATTTTATACCGTTAAAAAAGTTCCATTTTTGGGGTGGGTGTATACTATTCCACCGTGTTAGTCAAAAAGGAAGAGAGTGTCTCCAAATCTGGTATTTTCGAATGCACGAATGTTACATGCTCCCTGTGAGTAGATAGTACTCTAAACACTAAATGACAGTGACCACTCAACCAACTGTTGGTTGAGTATTCTCTCTTTTCTGTGGCCCACTGCTAACAATCTGCAGGCTGCGCAGATTCGCTTCCTGTCACTTGCCATGGGTGTATTTCTCTTTCCTTGTGTGTCTGTCCATTACTTGACGTTGCTGCTTCCCGATTTAACATTTGACCCAACTTAGCCAAATATGCCCCTGCACCGTGACACTCAACCAACATATTTTCTTCCGTTATGCGGCATTTGAACTACAGTTAGTTCAATCTAGGACTCGTTATCTATAACGGCAGTCCTCTAAAAGAATCTAGACGTAAATGGTCAAATTAACAAATAAATGTTTTTACGAAATTCTCATTATTTTATTGCCAAACCTCAAATATTATAGGGCCACATAGGAAAAAAATGGCACTAAGTTTCTTTAAAACGGAGCTACAAAAATCGAAATGTCGATTAGGGTCGAGTAATCGACCCTAAGCGATTGATGAGCTCCGAACGGGCATTCTCCACTTCATTCTTTCCGTTTTTCGGCATATTCTTCCAAATACACTTAATAAAAGTTGCTCAGACACATGTCTTTCCGAGTGCATGTTTATTTACGAGGCTCGTGCATTATGTATATAAAGACATTTGGCATGAGTCGGAGACATTAATTGTTCAACTTCGGAAATATGGCTCATTACTTCCGAGGTATCGAATCCCACGCGTGTCTCTTCGCAAAATCAGTTCAGAAATGATAGTATAAACACCTGGGGGCGAAGAGCCTTCGGCCCAGGTGCTTCAAAAACTTCCACCTACGCCAAATAAGACCCTTGCACCTTAAAACCCAACTATCATGTCTATTTTCTATCCTTATGTGGCATCACTTATATCCAGCATTTGAACAACAGATAAATGTTAAGTCCAAACTAAGATATATTGTCTTTTTTTTTCGACGAAAATAATATAGACGTAAACTGTCAAATCAAACAAATAAATGTTTTTACGAAAGTCTCGTTACTTTATTGCCAAACCTCTAATATGCTGTGAGAGGGTTTCTTAAAAAAATGGCACTGTGTTTCTTTGAAACGGAGCAACAAAAATCGAAATGTTTGCTCGACCCTAATCCCTTTAAGCGATTAACGAGCTCCGAACTGGCATTCTGCACTTCTCCTTAATCAGCATATTCTTCCAAATGCACATTAAAAAAGCTACTCGGACACATCTCTTCCCATGTGCATGTTTATTTACGAGGCTCGTGCATTATGTATGAGGAGACATTTGGCATGAGTCGGAGACATTAATTGTTCTGACTCTTCGGAAATACTGCTCATTACTTCCGAAGTATCGACTCCCACGCGTGTCTCTTCGCTTTTTTAATGAGTAATCGCATACCGTCCTCCACTTTACGAAGTTAAAGAGCGACAATTCGCCATTTGAGCTTTTCGCAAATAATGCATTACTGCTTGTTAGCAACTTAGCCCTGTAGCCAATTAGTTTCAGACCGTGTTTATTTCCACCAGCGCCTTTCCCACTCCGGCGTTCCCCCCCCCAGCTGTTATTATAACATCGGAAGATTTCCCGGAAATAAGTAAATAAGTAAAAATACCATTCCGAGTCGGAGGCTTCTTCTCATTAGATTTCTTTTCTCGCACGTGTATCTGCGATTCGTCGATTTTAATGGGCATAATACGCTATCGCTTGACGCTTCATTTCTTGCGAGCGAGAAGGCCGGCCCCCTCCCTCTTTTGATACCTTCCCCCACGTTTTTTATCCCCCTTTTATGGTGTTTTTATTGTGTGTGCGAGGCGTTTTGATTTTGTTGAAAGTGTTGTTTTCCTCTGCAGAGTGGCAAAAAACTGAGACTGATAAGGCCCGTGAGAAGCTCTTGCTGGAGGAGCTTGTCGTCATTGTCAATAAGCGAGACGAACTCGTCCAGGATCTGCATACGCAGGAACAGGCGTAAGTTGCTCTTTTTTTTAATTGTTTTTGTTTGGGGTCTTCGCTTCTCGCTTTCTCTGAAAGTGCTAAGCTATCTGAACCGGAAAAAAAAGATGAGAAACACTCTGTTTGCATTATATTTTAAGTTCTGTTTGCACAGAAATAAATTCATGCCAGCCGGTTGATAAAAAATTGTCAATTTAACAATAGTGTAGAGCTTGAGCTGCGTAGGATCTTTTTCTGACTCGCAGGATTTCGTCAAATGTTTTGTATGCAAAATTTTCTGACTTAGTGCTGATCTTTTTGGCAACTTGTTTGAGAGTCGACATTATTAAATTTAATGTATCATGAAAATACTGTATTTTAAATATGTCGCTCGCAAACAGCGTTCGGTAAAACATGGGGCAACATAAAGCTACGTTTTCCTAAGAAAGCGGAGCTGTTATCTAGCGACCGTAATGTAGCTGTGGATGACGTCACTAAAACGTTGTTTATACAAATCAGATGGGGGGGGGGGCTTTTGTTTCCTAGAGAGCGTTGATTGTGAACAGAACAATAATTAGCGGAGCCTTCTTTTGCATGACGTCTTCATAGCGGTCTCAAACAATTGGGAACGTTTTTTTCTCGTGTAGCGGCGAACATTTTAAGATAAAAATGAGTGACAAACGTGATTTGGATCAGCGAAAAAGACAAAACTTTGATTGATTTTGTGAGAAATCGTGAAGTTTTGTATAGTGTGATGAGCAAGGTCAAAATAAAAGCCCAATTAAAACAAAATCTATGCATTAATATCGGGAGTATACTTGAAAAATCAGGTATGTATATGTTAATACTATGTTGTTGTTGTCGTGCGGGCCATATATGGCCCTATTGGGGGTGCCATTGCCCCGGAGGGTTTGTTAATGCTATATAATTTTAATATTTTATTACATATTATGTTAATCATAAGAATATATTGTGAACACCTAATTCTGTTTGCACGAACAGTATTCACACGAATTTGATTTAACACGAATTCAAAATAAATGTATATTTTTTTTTACGTATATAATGTATTGTATGTATATTTTGATTTTAACACGAGCGGGCAAAACTAATTTCTAAAATTTTTTTGCCTAAATTCTAAGATAATTTTTTTTATTTGTGGAATAGTATCATGCACGAATATATTGCATAACAGTTAGTGTGTACGTTTTGAAACGCGCGCTTTTATTTACCAATATGTACGTCTGATATCTATGTATGTATTATGAACGTTTTCACCGAATTTGGTGCACATCTACTCATACGGTGTCATCGTTTTTACCCATTACTTTTTTTATTATTTACCATTTGATTATTTAATTATTTTTTATCAAATGATTAATTATTTATCTAAAGAAAATCACATTTAAGGTATCGATGTGGTGTAAAATTTTCCGCAGATTTCAAGTCCGTTGAAAAATTTTCAATCAATCTTTAATGTTCCCTTCGCTCGAATTCCCCTCGCCGCTACAAGAGAAAAAAAACATTCTCCAACTGTATAAGACCGCTATGACGATCGTCATGCAAATGGCGGCTCCTCTAATTTTCGTTACGCTCACAAACAACGCTCTCTATAAAACCAACGCCATTTGTTTGTATAAACAAGGTTTTAGTGACGTCATCCACAGCTACATTACGGCTGCTACAGGTGGAGGACAAAATAATACGAACACCTGTGAAATAATGGAAAATCTTTATTAATAGGGGGTTGGACCACCCTTTGACTGAAGTACCGATTTAATACGACATGGGATAGATGCATAAAGGTCATGGACAATATTTAAAGGAATATTAAGCCGTTCCTCCTGTAGAACGGTCTCAAATTCCGAAAGTCTGGATGGAGGTGGAAATCGTGATCGAAGTTTGGACTCCAAATATTTCCATAAATGTTCAATAATATTCAAGTCCGGAGACTGAGGGGGCCGGACGAGATGTTCAACTTCATCGTCATGCTCTTCGAACCATTCTTGAACACACCTAGCAGTGTGGATAGGGGCGTTGTCGTCTTGAAAAAGCGGTCGCTTTCCAGGGAATACAGTCTGGACAAAAGGATGGTCATGATCCCCTAGAATGCTTAGATAGTGATTGGATGTGATTATCCCATGCAGAATAACAGGTGGCCCAAGACTGAGCCAAGATATCGAAGTGGCCATAATGGAGCCACCCCCATGCTTCACAGTCGGCAAAAGGCTTTCAGGATTAAACGCTTCTCTTGACGTTCTCCAGACATAAACGCGTCCGGTCGTCTGAAATAGGGTGAATGACGAGTCATCTGACCATATTACCTGTTGCCACTGCTGTGGGGACCAGTTTTTGTGATCTCTGCACCATTGGTGTCGCTTGAAAGCATTAGTTGCTGTCACCA
Source organism: Metellina segmentata (assembly GCA_947359465.1). Taxonomy (NCBI): domain Eukaryota; kingdom Metazoa; phylum Arthropoda; class Arachnida; order Araneae; family Tetragnathidae; genus Metellina; species Metellina segmentata. The sequence continues at coordinate 124,473,031 of OX375872.1, read as the reverse complement.
AGGGTTTACGAATTGCCACTCTGTGATAAATGTTCGCAGCATGAAGTTCCCTTTTGACATTTTTTGTTGAAACGGGGTCCTGGAGATGACTGTTCATTTCGGATGTTATCTCGGATAACGATTGCTTGTGCTTTCGGGCTACTATGCGCTTCAAGACCCATCTATCCCTATCAGCAAGCTTTGACTTTCGGCCACTGTTGTGCTTTGAAGACGTCGTCTTACACTCTTTCGTGTACGCTGTCATAACGGCTGATACTGTACTCCTTGCAAACCCCAAAAGGTTTACTGTTTCCGTAACCGATGCTCCACCTAAACGCGCTCCAACAATTATTCCACTTTGGAACTCTGACAGGTCTGACATTTCAACTTATCACAGACAGTTCGATAGACGCATGCAACGCAGGTGACTGCTGTTGAGAGACTGATACCTTCCTCTTCACGCCCACTAGGTGGCAGACTTCTGTTGCAGGTGGCGCGGCTGTACTGCAGGTGTGAAATACGTCATACTTTTTCACAGGTGTTCGTATTATTTTGTCCTCCATCTGTATATAACGGCTCCGCTTTCTTAGGAAACTAGCTTTAAGATCGTCTCCCGCAAACAGCGTTTTGTAAAACAGGCAATAGGACGTGCAAGAACGTCGCCTGAAAACAGCTTTCGGTAGAAAATGTGGCGTAAAAGCACGTTGGTGTGCTAAGCTGCCTAAAAAGATAATATGGAGTACACAATGTGTATGTTTGCATTATACATATAAATTCTGTTTGCACTAAAATAAATTCATGCTAGCCAGTTTGTAAAAATTGGCAATTAAACAACAATATCTTAGAGCTTGTGCTACTTGGGGTTTTCTGACTGTACAGCACTACATCAAATGGAGATCACAGGTACAGGTATTTTCATGATTATTCTCAGGTTTGTTGACTAAAATACACTATAACAAAAAAATCGACGCACCAAGAAGGAATCATCCGATTGCTTTGAAATTTCGTATGCAAAAATGTTTTGACCAAATTTGCAAATGATTAAAATTTGGTGTCCAATGAATGAATCGTGCGATCTCCAGCGCATCGGAACTGCGCATCCAGCAGATGTATATAAGGAGTTGTTCTTGAACTGTTGTTAAAAAGTTCTGCTGCATTGCGATTTAGGATACCTTTCAACGACTGAAAAAATGCATCGCCGCAGGATTCGAACTCATTACGAGCAACTTTCAGAGTTTGAAAGAGATCGTATCATTGGATTGAAAGAGGCAGGTTGGGCAAATCGGAGAATCGCTCGTCATGTGAGTCGAAGCGATGCGTTGATTAGAAGATGCTGGCAAGAGTGGGTGGACAATGGCAGATTTCAGAGTTATGATGGTAGCGGTCGACGTAGGGCCACAACAGATCGCGAGGACAGAGTGATTGTCAGATCAGCTGTCACAGCGCCTGATTCATCGCTATCAACCATCAGTCGTGCGACCCACACACTAGTGTCCACCATGACCATTCACAGACGGCTGAGAAAGCGAAATCTACGCTCGTACCGACCGTTACGCCACCTACCACTCACGCCTGCACACTGTCGAGCCAGATTACAGTGGTGCTTAGCTTGATCAGGCTGGAATGATGCTGACTGGGGGCGTATAGTCTTTAGCGACGAATACCGCTTCCAACTGTGTCCTGACGATCATCGAAGACGAGTCTGGAGACGCCCAGGGCAGCGTGCCGATCCTGCTTTCACTATTGCACGCCACACGGGCCCTCAACAAGGAGTTATGGTCTGGGGTGCCATTTCCCTTGATAGCCGGACCCCTTTGGTCGTCATTAGAGGTACACTTACTGCACAGCGGTACGTTGACGACATTCTGAGACCTGTTTTGCTACCGTTCCTTTCGCAGTACCCTGGGCTTATTTTTCAGCAAGATAATGCCGGACCACATACGGCACGTGTTGCTATGAACTGTCTTCAGGCTTGTCAAACACTTCCTTGGCCAGCCAGATCACCAGATCTCTCTCCCATCGAGCAAGTCTGGGATATGATGGGATGGCGACTGCATCCGGTAGGGAATGTTGATGACATAGTCCGACAATTAAAGCACATTCGGCAAGAAATACCGCAGGAGACCATCCGGGATCTTTATCGGTCTATGCCACGCCGTGTGGCAGCTTGCATCCAGGCTAGAGGCGGGTCAACACCTTATTGAGCTTGTTACTGTAACTCTGAAATAAATCATTCAATTGTTCTGAAATTTTAATCATTTTTTATTCTGTACATAATTTTCCTATCCACCAATTTTTGTCTCCATCGGACAACTCCTTCTTGGTGCGTCGATTTTTTTTGTTATAGAGTGTATATGACTTTGCTAGAAAATCGTGAAAGTAATTTTTATAATTATATTAACTACAAATACGAGTGCTAGATTTAAACATGTATTTGCGTGGAAAATGCTTGTTTGACACTAATATTTTTCATTATATTAATATACCTAATCACTGCCATCTAGAATAGAGTGGTCTAGTGAGTGATCCGTCTTTGGACTCACCTTGTTGTCAACTTGCTTGTCACTTGAAATTGTTTAGTTTAACTTATCAAGAAAATACTAGTTTTTGAATATATGAATAGATTCGATCGGTTCATTACCGTAGATTTCCATTTGCTTCATCAATTGTCTTCAAACGAAGCATGCTCTAGGAAGTGCTCGACGTTGTCAGCTGGTGTTAAAAAGCAAAACAACCTCAAATACGTCCACAGTTCAGTTCTTGCTATCAAAAGGCAGTGTAATTAAATTAGGAGCCCGTACTTGCGTCTAGACTAATTATTTCCTGTTATCTGCTAAGTATTTTCTGTACCATAGAGAGTTAGTTATTTTAACATTGTTTAACACGCTTGGAAATTTCCGGGGCGTCGTTGTATGTAGTTGGTTTATTGACTAAAACAGTTAACGAAATCAATACAATTTTGGGAAAACAAGACTTATAATCAGCTACTTTGAACGGTTCTTTCAACATTATCAACGTTTGTGTAATGGCTTCGGTGTCCTTTTGCCAGAGACGTTTTGGTGTAATACTGCATGAAATCAGAAGAGTATTTTCAAATTTTAAGAAGTATTTTCTATTCACGATAGCGGGAAAAAAGCCCCGACGGGGTGTGTGGGATTGAAATAGGAATGAAATCGTTCTCCTTATTTCGTTAAAAATTGATAAAAATAATTTTACGATCGCATAAAAATGCACTGTTTTGCTCAAATTGTTGCATCAGATTTAATTTTTCTTCATGAATAAGCTTTGTTTCAAACCGGATATTAAATAATTTCTAAAAATGCTTACTATTTAGAATACAAAATGTCCTTGATATTTTCTGAGCAGAGTAGCGCTTTAAATTCTGAAATACGCTTTTAGAGTGGAGTTAATAGTGCCTTCTATGACTGTTTTAAGAATTGTGTAAGTTCTTGTGTAAATAGCTCTCGTGTCGTAAAAAATGGGAAAAGCGCAACAAACCAAACCTGATTCGAGAGTTATGAGTTCCGGTCTAAGTAGTTTCCGTGCAGCAAAAAATGGTGTTAGAACGACAGACCAAACCTGGTTTGAGAATTGTAAGTTGTCCCGTATCGCAAAAATAAAATGACTGTATGGCGACAGACCAAACCTGCTTCAAGAATCGTTAAACCCGGTCTTAGAAGCCGTCTTATCGCAAAAAAATGTTATTAGAGAGACAGACCAAACCTGATACGATAATTAAAAGTTCCGCTTTAAGTATTGTCCGCCCCGTATTAGAAGAAAAGGACAATTGAGTGACAAACCAAACTTGGTTTGAGAATTGTAAGCTCTATTCTAAAGCATCCCTCTTTCTCCTCAGTAAAACTTTCTTTGTATGTGTATGTCCCTTACTTGACATTGTATGTATTCTGATTATATATCAACCAACGTGCAAATAGTGCAATTGCTTTTATAGCGCAAAGTTGCCAACTTTCAATTGCTTTTATGGCGCCATTATGAGGACATTTGAGGCCACGTCCAAGAAGGTCAAAATTGGTTGAAAGCAATGTAACCGATAAAATAATACTTGAATAGTTTTTATCGTGATTCTGAGGAAGACAATCCGAGTCTTTCCAAAAGGCAAACTTTTCAGACAGGTTATTCCCTTAAATCATTTCTACTACTCGTGTATCCAGCATGGCTTGCGGTATCCAACTCAAAAGCCACGCGCCACTTTCATTCAAAACTGAGCTGCACGGTTATGGAATAATTCAAACACATGCTCTGTCGTGTCCGCTTACTTCCGCTTAGTCAAATCGATACTGTAATAATAGTATAATGGAAGCCATCTAATGGCAGTCCACTTCAGAGGTTGCTGTCAGCTGCAGTGCGTACGCCGTTCAGAATTCGCTTCAGCTGCTGCTTGAAAGGGTTGTGCTTCGCTTGCAGTGAGATGCTTGGGTAATTTAATCAGACTTGACTGGTTTTTGTTTGTTGCTCTACGGGAGGGATGCACAGACCGCGGGCTACGTGAGGCCCTCCGTTGATTTGCTGGCGACCGCCTCACAGTGTGTTATTTTAACTTTAGCAAGTCACACGGTAGGTAATTTTTTAAATTGCATAGACTTGTTCTCAGCAAAGTAGCTGAGAACAAACTGTTAATGAATAGTAACAATTCTAAAAATAGGAACCGCTGGACAAATTTGGTATCAAATTTGTGCTTGGCTATTACAAAAATAGAACAAAATATTATATCAATGCAATGCCACTCATAAAATGAATTCTTTATTTATTTCTATTATCTTTGTAACAATTTATGATAAATATAAATGATAGATACCTTTCATGAGATTTTAGGTGGTCCATCCATAAGTCAATGGAGCCCGTGGTAGCCCGGTTGGAAGAGTAACGGATTAGCAACCGGATAGTTGCGAGTTCGAATCTAACCAAAGACCGTTGTGTACAAAGGGGGCGGGTGCAAGTTTAATCTGTCCTGGCCTCAAATGTCCTCACGTTGCCATAGCGTGGAAGTTTGGAGAGTGGGGTGCCTGCTCGTGTTCAGGTGTTGCTTCGTCATGTGACCGTGGTTCAAAATTACGTGGTGTTCTCGACTCTTTCCGGGATTGAATCCGGACCGTCGCCAATAGCCCGTTATGTTGTTGTAGTGCGACTTTAATATATATATATATATATATATATATATATATATATATATATATAAGAATAGAGTGTTTGTTTGTAAATTGAATATTTTCAACCCATTTCAAGTTTTCTATCCGTTTTGGACCCTTCTGATGCCAAATCCGCCTTTTGCGCGTTTGATGTTTGTATGTATGTGCCCTATACACGTGCACACGGTTTAATATATTTTCATGGAAATTTGCATACAGTGAGTACTTATCTTCATTTAGTGAGTGAAATTGCTTGCGAAAGTCTGTCTTTCCGTTTTTCTGTTCTATGATCGATTTTGTTTTTGTGTGTTTGTGCAGGCATCACATGAATTTTATTCCAGATTTTTTATTGCAAAGTCTTTTATTTTATACATTAGTTTAATGAATGCAATTCTAAACAATTCTTTATTGTTATATTTTGATGAGTTTCATGCTAAAACACCCGAGTAAGTATACTTAAATCAATTATAATTCGTTAGTCTTGGAAAAATTGGAATTTATATTGAGCATTGCGATTACTTTGATTGATTTACCAGTACTGCTGAAAAAGCAATTATTTTTCGCTAAAAATTTTATTATTATTTTTTTTAATTATTATTATTTTTTTAATTATTATTTTATTTTATTATTATTATTAAAAATTATTTTTTAAAGGAATTTCAGCGTTGATACTTCATTTATTTCGAGTCTTATTTTTGTTCTTTGCGCAACGTAAGAGCGCCTTCACACGAAGGAGATCGATCGCTCAGACCGGTCTGAAGGCGACGGAACTTACATAGAAACCATATGAGCACTTTACACGAGAAGACTATCAGGAGACCGGTAGAGAGACTAAAAAATAGTCGCCAAGGAAGTTCAGTCGTCGGCGACTTTTTTTGTTTGAAGAAGACAGATGTTACATTGCGAGGTATTGCGTCATTCACACGAGAGAGACTATCATCTGTCGATTTTTGATTAATAGCGATATCACCTGCCGTTCTGAATTTGTTTTCCTTGTTTCTCTGTCTTAATACTTTTCTTGTTTTGGAAAGTTTAGATATTGATAAGTTAATTACTACTTTGCAAATGCAGCCTGCATTGTGGGACAAAACTCACGAAGATTATGCGAACAAAATAAAACGCACGGAGAGCGGTGATGGTGTTTATTTATGGCGAATAAATGCAAGAATGTGATAAACAAAAGAAAAATATGTTTAAAAAGTTCTTTATTTTTTATTACAATAATTTAGCATTAATTTATGTTGACAAACTATAGTAAGAATACGCAATATAAAAAAAAGTACATGACAAAACGATAGCTTGATAATATTTTAAATAAGTTACATTAATTTCTTTTGTAATTTAACATAAATTTATGTTAATAAACTAATAGTAAGAATGCGAAGAAGTAAAAAGTAAGCGACAAAACGGTAACTTAATAATATTTTAAACAAGCTGTTGCATTATTTTATTATATTTTCCTATACTGCCATGGCAAATCGCCTTCACTTACAAAATACAGACGGAAACTATCTCGAAGAGCCGTTGGCTTAGATCCAGTGTAACCATTAAAAACATTACTATCGTTTTCCATCAAACCGGTGTGCGTTAAGGTGTCTTCGTGCGAATAAACACCCCTCGTTCATATGAAATTATGCAGAATTACTCATGCTTTTATTATGTCAATTGCAAATCAATATTAACGTTCAATGGTCTATAAAAAATCCTCCATTTATTAGTTAAAATACCAAAAGAGCATTCAATGAACTGGCGGTCTCTAGAAAGACGGTAATTAAATATTTTTTTGTTCTGTGATAAATTTTTTTCCATCATACTATCCTCAATGTTAACGACAACCTTTCTCGTGGTGGTATGTTGTCTCTCATATTTGTGTCCTGCTTCTTAGGCTCTGTTCACATGAAGTGCGTAAAATGCGCTTTTGGTTATGCTATCAGGATCCCGCTCTTCATGGTCGCAAAGATAGATACTTGAATTAGAGGAATAAATAAACATAACTTAATGGCGGGACCTCGCTAGCCTCGATACGCGCGTTGAAACGCCTCATGTGAACGTGGCCTTCATGTACCTGCTGAAGTGCTCTCTAAAAGAAGCTACTGACACCCGGAACTAATTGAAAAATTTAGTCGAGTCGTCTTCCAGTTCGCGATACAGAACATGGTAGAAACCTTTCTGCACACGAAATTTATTGATAGGGTGTACCCAATACTTCCTTTCGACATTTTTGTTTTTCTTATGATTAAAATACCATACTGCAAGCATTTCCAGCTCATTCATTCTGAAAGCAGGCAGGATTCCAAAGGACGTAAAAGTCGTGACGTCATTGCCCACATTCGTATTGCAAAAATTCAAAAGTTACAATTGAAAAATTATTTATTTAAAGAAAATCAAATGTAAGATATCAATCTCGCTTAAAATTTTCCGCAGATTTCAAATTCGTTAAAATTTTTAATCTATCTTTAACGATGCATATTTTACAAAAAAAAAAAAAAAACTAGACAAGGACGATAAAAAATTTTGTTTTGCTTCTTTTCGCTCGAATCGTTTGTCTGCAGGAAATGAATCAAAACGACTATCACAGGCGACCGTTGTGAGCGATCGATCTGCTTCGTGTGAAGGCGCCCTAAACGATTTCCGAATATTTCGGACAGGCGATATTTTTCAACGAAAGGGAATTAAACGAATAATCGTGTTGATGGATCACGTGTAATAATATTTTCAGTTTCTTTTGCTCTTAATTAATTTCGCATTTCTAAATTTTGTGCACTTTTTAGCTGTGGCAACTGCGTGATTTAAGAGGTAAAAAGGAATCACAAATTAATATCTTTAGAACAACTTTTTCACGACATCTTTTATTTTTGTTTTATTTCGCTGTTTTCTATTGTTTTCAGTTTTAAATATTTATTATTTTAATAAATTGTAATTATTTTTCATCGAACGCAACACCACCACAAAGTATTCGACTTAAAGTGGCAGGTAAGTCAGAATAAAGCAAATGTTAAGTGTAATTATTCCATTATTAAAAGAATATTACCGTTATTGAAAGAATAATGTTTAAAAAATCCAAACTCGAACTTTTCAAACATTAAAAAATTATTTGTCATAGTTTATCATAAAAAATTTTTTGCCAGGAGAAGATTGTGAAATTCCACAATGTCGCATGCCTGATGCAAGAGCCCCACAAGTAAAAAAATATTATTTTGTTGACTGAGTGAGAGAGCACTCGCCGTTAACTGTCGTTTTTATTAATTGAGTTAATCATGAAAATAACTTAAGAAAGGGAATTCCAAATCTCCCTCAAAATCGTCTTTTGTAGTAGTAACCTTAGTGTTACCTTTCGTCATTTTGTAGCTTTGTCATACAGCAAGGGTGCGATGTATATGAAATGTATTACATGAATGGCTATGCATGTGTAGGATTTGTGTCCAAAGTAAGTTGTAGAAATTATAAAGATGGCGAAAGGTGTTAAAATATTATTTATTCTATGAAAAACGTAATTCATTATATATTTTGATCATCTCTTCAGACTAAAGTAAACCAATTCAAACAGAGTAAAGTCGGGTATTTTGCTAGTTATGAATAAAAATGATTCAAGTTTTTACTCTATAGCTACTTTCTACATATAAGTGAAGTTTAAAACTTCCCTGGACCATAAGTGATATATTCTTTTTTTTTTAAGAGTCAATTCCTGTGATCTGATTGTTTTGGCACTAATTTTCGAACTCTTGAAATTTGGCACTTTCGCTGATAGTTCTTTCGAGTATCAATTATCTAAAAGTTCATCAGAATCAAGACGCTGGTATATTTAATAATTATTATTAAATGTTTTGCCATCTCCATCTGAGAGTAAAGTTGTATGTCAGAAACCAAACCTTTGTAATATATATGTATATATATATATATAAACAGGAAGAGAAACCACAGAATAACAAATAATCAAACAGAAAACCAAAACTGATGCCTTCTTTTTCTCAAATTATCGCTATAATTTACTCGTACAGCGCTAATACTGATGTAAATAAAAAAAAGTCATGATATCAGTAACAGTTACAAAGAAACGTTTCATCTTTTAAGCTATTTTATTCAATTAATCGAAAATAAATATTGAGGCTTTGCGAGACGCACAAATTCGGTTAATTTTGGTTTCGAAACACTGGTCGCAGAGGTACACTCACAAAAATCCTTATAACTTTAAAAAAAATACAAGAATCAGTCTGATTTTCTAGGACATTTCAAACAGTACAAGGCAACTTTTTTAAACAAACAAAAAAAAATTCTGTATTTTTGACATTTTTAAGTTGTTAGGTCCCCTTAAAACCCCATATACATTGTTTTTTTTACACACATTTACGTTAACAATTTTTAAATAAGTAGTTGATAAAACTTGGTTTCTCTCTCATGACGTGTCATAGCTGCCATCTTGTGTCGGTGTTTGGCTCGCAGTTACATTGTTTAACCCTGCTGGTGGTTTTCTCGACGAGGTATCTCGTGATTAGCAAAACTGACTAGATCTTGATGGACGAGATATCCAGTCATTGGAAACATCTTGATCTCGTCATCATAAAAACATAGTATTTAACAAACTGTATTTCTCTCATCTGTCAGTAAACCTTTCATTGTTGTGCGCATGTCCATTTCTTAATCCTTCCAATCAATCGTAAGTTCGCTTTCTGTTACTTACCTTGGCTGTATTTCCCTCGTCTGTCAGTAAACCTTTCCTTGTGTGCATGTACATTTCTTAATGTCGTCCATCTTGTGTTTGGTACAGATTGAACAAATATGGTCCTTGCGTCATAAAACCCAAAACCAACGTAGACGGACTAGGTTTGCTTTGTGTAACTTACCCTGACTTTCTCTGGCCTGTGTCAGTAAACATTTCCTTGTGTGTATTTCCGTTTCTTAAAGTTGTCCGTTTGGGTTGGCACAGCTTGGCAAATATGAACATAAAACTCAAAACTAGCGTCAAGGTCCCCCTTCTAAGAGATTTTCTCTCTTACGTGAATTCGCCTTCGATAAGGATGGGTTAAAGGAATATGATGTAGCCCCTCGTTTTTGAACTGCCGATTGTCGTAAAAACGAGGTACAGGCAAAGTGATGCTTTGTTCTGTCCCTCGAAAAAGAGGAGAATCGTTGGTCTTTTGATCGTGAACGGACACAGATCTGGTCTTGCTCCGATGAAACCGCGGGACTGAAACCATTTTTGTCTCTTACGTATTTAGCCTCGAAATTACCTTAAATTGTTAACTGTAATTATATTAAATATCTAATTAAATGTGTTGTATATCTTAAAGCTGTTTTTAATTGTCTACAAGCCATTCATCACTTCAATTCATCTCACGACGTTACAAAACCAACTCAATCAATCGTAGACGGCGTTGGTTCGCTTTCTGTAAATTACACCGGCTGTATTTCCCTCGTTTGTCAATAAGCCTTTACTTTTTGTGTGTATGTCCATTTCTTAATGTTGTCCGTCTTGTGTTTGGCGCAGCTTGGCTGAATAAGTTCATCGTGCCATCAAACCCAAAGTGCGATATCCCAAACACGCCGAAGTGACGGGACTAAGAATATTCCTGTTCCCTCTTTCCCACAATGTAGTGTACTTAAACTTTGGAGATGCTCCGACCCTAAAAATGTAATTATCATTTTATGGGCCTAGCTGGGAATTTTGTTTAGCCTCCACTATTAATCCCTCCTCTCTCCATAACGACATTATAATTATTTCTCCCGTCACCATGAAGTTTGCCTTTCTTTATCAACTTTATTTCAGGCATCACCTCCAGGCTTTTGTTACGCGATTGTTTGCGCAGTGACGATGTCTATTAAGGGGCGGGAGGGGACGTCTTCTGCACGCGGTCAAACGAGCACATTACGCAGTCCGGACTTCGACTTTCCGCCCTCTTTTTTGGAGATAGGCATCCTATGATGATAAGTGGGGCCACTTATCGCGTACGATTTATTTCCTACGCTGGTTTTATGGATTTTGAGCGTTATGGGTAGTTTACGCTCTGGGACACGGCGTGGACTGATTCACCGTTAAGCTTTATTGTCGTCGGTTTGGAGTCTTCGTATCGTATCGACTTGCGTTACGGGAGGGCTGATTTGTTTGTTCAGAGCACTCCGTTACTACGAGAACACAAGATATATCAAGAGCAAACTAACAAATCTGTATAGATTTTGATCGTAATGGGTAATTCATTGTTGAATATGCTATGGACTGATTCACTGTTAAGCTTTATTGTAGTCGATTTCAAGTCTTAGCCTGTAGGGGCACATCTCCTTTAAGTGTGTATGGGTTTCACGAATCCGAGGCACTCTTGTGATCTTTTCTTTTCCCATAGGGTTTGGGTTGTAGGAGGTGCAGGTTCAATTCCTCCCTGGGCGTGTATTTCTCTTTTTTTTCTGTGTTAGTAAAACTTTCTTTGAGTGTATATGTCCTTTTCTTGGTGTCTCTTTGTGTTGTGTATGGCGTAGCAGGTCCAAATTTGACCCCAGCGCCATTAAACCTAACCAAATATTAAAAACTGCATTTACTCGAATTTCTTAAAAAATAGTGTGGTTTATTGGGATTTTTACATACTTTCTTTGCTTGGCAAAATATCGCGCCATAACTGACCCGAACCAACCAAACCAAAAAATTTGAGCTTTGCTTTTGTTCCGTGATTCCAAAGTGTTCAGGTGAAGGACCTAGCCATATATTCCTGCCATCACGCGATGACGTGAGATATGGTGTAGCTTCACCCTTCGATTCATGTCCGTCACTTTTCCGCGTCTGTCACAATCAAGTTTGAAGAAATGAAGTGTGGATAGTAGCTGTCTGAATTTCCGTGCGCGCTCGAAGTGAAGTTCCCCAACGAGAAAAAGACGGATGTGAATGGATGTCCCGGGCAAGTTGGTGTCTTGTTTGATGAAAAGGCAGCCTAGTTATTTTGCCTACTACTTCCACCGCCCCGTTCCCGTTCTCGCCTCGATTGCTTTGTCTGTTTCGCAAATTTACATTGTTTTGAGGGGCCGCCCTAAAATTTAAATTTAAATGACTTTCTGTATAGCGCTCCGGTTGGAAGAGTAGCATATTCGCAACCGGAGGGCTGCGAGTTCAAATCCAACCAAAGAGCGTCGTGGACTTAAATGTCCTCACGTTGGCGATCTGTTTAAGTTTGGAGAGTGATTTACCAGCTCAGGTGTGACCTTGTCATTTGACCGTGGCTCAAAGTTACATGATGTTGTCCTCGGATCCTTCTCTAGGTGGATTGATCCCGGACCGTCGTCAATAGCCCAATGTATTGCTCCAGTACGATATTAATTATTAATTAAATTTATTAATATTATATTAATTAAAATACTAATTATAATAATAAATATAATATAATAAATAAAATAATAATAAATATAATATAATAAATAAAATAATAATAAATATAATATAATCAATAAATATATAATTAATATTAATATTAATAAAAATACCTGCGCACGTAAAGGAGTAATGTTGCAACTTTTGATTTGAGGGCACAGCAACCATGTTCTTAACGACATCAGCATGGTGCTGGGCATGCTGATGTCGTCAAAGACTAAAGGGGTTCTGGCCCAATTCGCCACTCTCCGAAAGTTTTGCTTTTAAATTATTTGTTTAGATATAAAATAGAAAAATTCACATGGAAACTTCTGTGACACTTAAATAAAGTAAGTTTTTGCACAAAAATAGTTTATTATAAATTCATTTACTAGGGAATATGAAAGCATGAAGATTATTACATGGTCCTTATTTGGATCTTCAAAAAGCTCTATTTTTATTTTTAGTATTAAAACCTTCAAGTGTTTCCACGAGCCAAATATCCCTATTATTGAAAGGGTGAAGACCCTCAGGGGCTAATCTTCAGGTGTGTACGGGCATCATAACCCCGAAGAACCCGAGTGATCTTTCCTTCCTTTCATTTTTCGCACTCTCCTATCCTCCTGCTTTTTTCTTCCTTCCTTATTGTGTTGTCTGCCTTGTGTTTGGCGCAGCTTGGCCAAATAATGGCCCTTACGCCATAAAACTCCAGAACAAACCAACTAACCAAGGGTGAATGAAAATCCTAGAAGGAAAAGCAAATTGTCCTTTGCCCACAACTGGTGACAGTTTTCTTTGGAACACGTTTTTATAATAGAGGCTGGCCCTTACAGGGCAGATTTCGACCCGAAGATAAACCACCAAAATAATTAGGAGCCCTTGAAAAGCCTAAATTTTTAAAGTCCTTAATTTAAAAAAGAATCTCGTCTTTTTTTTAAAGGAATCTTGTACATTTTAATTTGCCTGTCAAAATGCTCACTATTAACAAAACGAGGTCCGTGAAATCCTTTAGGGGGATAGTTGAATTAACGTCGGCACTGGAAGACCACAACGGGCTATTGTCGACGGTCCGGGATCAGTGCCGAAGGGAGAGATCCCAAGGACAATACTTCATAACTGTGAACCACGATCAGATAACGTGAAAAATGTCTTTAGGAAAATCTTGAAAAGTACTTTAATTTGGTAGCTACCCTTCTCTCTTAACCCATACAAGATTTTGTGGCTCAGTGGGTTTACCTGTAACACTAGCAACGGGCAACTTATAGATAACTTACCATGGGTGTATTCTATTCTGTGTCAGTGAAACGTTCCTTGTGTCCAATAGAGGAGTATTTTGACCAGTGGTATCTTTTTATGAACCTATGATCATGTGATTAAAACTAGTGGTAACGTGACCTTTAGACTGCTTTCATCTGTTTGACATTGTCTTGTGTTTGGCACATCATGGTCAAACATGACCCCTCAGCGCTTTAAAACTTAACCAAGCATTCAAAATTGTATTTACTCAAATTTCTCTAATAACACCTGGTTTGTTCCGATTTGTATACACTCCCTTCACTTGCCTCCTGGCACGCCTGCTGTTTGCTTAATTAAAATATCGGGCCATCAATTAAACGCCGGACACTTTCACACCTCCGCCTGCCCGTCACGGCTTTTCGCGAGGGTCAGGGGTCATCGGTGTCCTATTAGACTATAAGAGTGCGAGAAAAAAGCACGTTCCTGGCTGAGGTCAGTGAAACGATCATTTGAATCCCAATGCGGAACCTTTTGCCTCATGACTGCTTTAGACAACTTTGTTGCGCTAAGATTGAAGAGTAGCGGCCTGTACTCTGGGCGCTCAAGACGGAGGTGGAAGTTTTGACAACCTTTAATACCACTCAATCACGGAAGTTTTATTGTGGAGAGCGTTTTATCCAGGCATCCGCTTTGATATGGACGGTGCGATTTGGATCCAGTGTCCTGGAAAAAATGGTCTGCTCGTTTTGATCCAAAAGGGTGTTTTGTTACTAAGCCGTGTTGTACACGATGAGATCATATGAGATGAGATCGTATCCATCTTGTCTCTTGTAAAAGTGTTTGCTTCTTTTTTAATCAAATGGGCCGCGGTGGCCCAGTTGAAAAAGTAATGGTTTAGCAACCAGAGGCTTGCGAGTTCGAAACGGGGTCCAACCAAAGATCGTCGTGTAGGGGGGGGAGGGTGCATGTTAAGTCTGTCGTTGCCTCAGATGTTGGTGTGGTGTGAAAGTGTGGAGACTTGTGCCGGATCAGGTGTTGACCTCATCATCTGACCGTGGTTCAAAATTGCGAGGTGTTGTTGTGGGATCAATTCTCTTAGAGGATTGATCCCAGACCGTCGTCAGTAGCCCGTTGTGTTGCTCTAGGGCGATGTTAACTACAAACATTTTTTTTTAATTATATGGGTGTTTGTTATATATATATATAATTATGGGAATGAGCGATCGAATCAATTGCATATGAAATTTTGATTTCTAAATATTGTTATTGTATCTGTTAGAGCGAAATTGAAAGTTTTTAAGTCTAGAAGTAAAGGCATTGTTTGAAGTATCTTCAGAGTCAACTGGATGTTCAATCGTCCTTTTTAGTGTAACACAAATAACTTGAGTGGTTATTTGTGCTTTCTTCATCTGGCTGATCTTAATCCTTATGCTTTGTGATGACTTATTCAACCGAAAGTTGTCCATGCATTGAGACATTTTAGCTTTTGCGTAAAATCTACTCCAGCGTACCTATATTTCATTTTTATAATGAATTACATGGTGTGTTTTTTAGAATATATTTTGCATTCTTTTGTCTTTCATTCAAGAATTTGTAATTACTTTGATTTGTTTGGATAGTATTGTTTCGTCGGTATAGTTTCTTTATTTTTGGAATGCTTGAATGAAACTCAAACAGACATGCGTTTTCTTGAATTAATGCAGCTTTGTATTTTTATTCTTAATTAATATCCGTGTCCACTGCGCAAGCAACCTGCGAGTTGGAGATAAAGTTGGCCACCCTTATTGTTTTTTACAACGTGCAGAGGCACATTCAGCACACCATGTCTTTCTTTCTGTAGGTTTATGTATTCCCAAACATAAACTGCCTTCATTTTTGTCCTATAAACCAACCTTTTATCCCACTTAATTTCATTACATGATACCTGGACCTACTACTTAATAAAATAAGTAGCCTTTTTAAAAGTTGGAAACAAAGTTGACCGTCATTCGACCGCCCTTTCTTACCCCCAACAACGTGTAAAAGTACGTCCTGCACACCAGTTAGGAACGGCTTTGCTAGTGTCTTTCCTTCTGAAGTGTCATAAAAGGTTTATTTTATTCACAAATATGAACTTTCTTCAGTTCTATTGTACCTACCAACCTTTTATTCCACCAGATCTTTGGGCCCCTCCCCTTCGTGTTTGATCCCGGACAGTCGCCAATAGCCCGTTGTGGTGCTCGAGTGCGACGTTAATTAAATACATACCGACCCACGAATCGTATTACATGATCACTGGACCTACAACGTGACCAAATATGTCCCAAACCCAAATAAACAACCAGTCATGTGTGTTTTATTGTGATACAAGTGCGTGTCTTAAGTTGGAAGCAAAGTTGACCGTCTTCAAACCGCTCCTATTTTTTCTAATAACGTGCAAGTGGCCTCAAGCATACCACTCAGAAACAGCTCAGCTTGTGTCTTCCTTATAGAATGTGAAAAGTTTCTGGATTCAAGAACATGAACTCTTCATTTTGGTTGTATGCACCAATCTTTTATCCGACCTGATCTCATTACATGATTACTCCTATAACTTAAAACCAAATATGCCCTTGTAACCCTTTAAACTCTTACAATTTATCAAAAGTTAGTCGTTTTTCGGTAGCCCGTATTTTTTCTACGAGCGTGCAATGCACGTCCAGTACACCACTCGGGATCTGCTTTGTTTATGCCTTTCCTTCTGCAGTGTCTTAAAAGGTTTATAGATTCATAAACATGAACTGTCTTCATGTCTGTCGTCCGCACCAATCTTTTATCCCACCTGATCTCATTACATGATCGCTGGAAATGAAGACGTGGATTTTCTATTTCACCCGAGGTTTTTTGTGGGAAACCTGGTGGGCTGCTTGACAGAAGACATGGGTCCTGACCCTTCGCGCTTGACGGTTAGTAATTGGCCTTCTAGGCGCCCTTTGATGAGCCCTAGGGTCAGCCCGCTACGCCCCCTCATCCGTCACCTTTCTTGACAGCTGGCAGACAATAGAGTTTTACTTTTTGGACTGCACAATTTTTAAATGGATAGGTTGCGAGTAGGTGTTCACATATATTTAGATTACTATTATTGCTGAGTAGAGGTTTTTAGCTCTGTAGAGGTCTAAACGCGTCGGTATCAGTAGGGTCATTAGGGCTCCTGGGGTCAGTGAAGTGTCTATTGGATATATTCCTGAAGCTTATAGAAAAAAACTTTGCATACGAATCGTAAATTTTCTCTTTGAAACAAATGCAAAAATTTTACTGTATGTAGTGCATATTTCTGCGATACATTTTTTTGCGTATGGTTCAGTTGAAGGGCTCTTTTCAACATAGCGATACGCTACAAAAATGTATGTTCCGTAATGAAAAAGGTTTTCTAATTTTTTGAACTAGTGCTTAATACTTGAAATTGTTTATGTAAATCTTTTTACTTTTGGAATTTTGTAAAACTCGAAGAGACCGTGGTAGCCCGGTTGGAAGATTAGCGTATTAGCAGCCGGAGAGTTGAGAGAGTTCGAAACTAGATTCAACGGACGGACCATCGACAATAGCCCGTTGTTATTACTCCAGTTGCGACGTTAATTCAACTACACTACCCTTTAAAACTTTAAAATTACGCTCCTGTAAGGTTTAGTGTGGTTTATCATTATGTTAACCGTTTCAGTTATGGTATGGTATCGTAATTAAGAAGTGGTCAATTTTTTTCTAACGACGAGATATCTATTGGTATATATATATATATATATATATATATATATATATATATATATATATATATATATATATATATATATATACTATATGGACAAAAGGTATTTGGACACTGCAGAAATTTGAAAGAGTATCCATCTTAGTGTGGGGTTGTTTTTCCTGATTAAGACTTGGCCCATTTCTTTATGTGCCTAGTGCCATGAACGCTGATGTGTACCTCGACGTTCTATATAATTCGGCCTTGCCTACACTATGGCAATACTACGGCGATGATGGTTGTTTCTTCCAACAGGATCAAGCTTCGTGTCATACTGCAAAACGTGTTCTGGACTGGTTTCCTGAAAATGAGGTGAATTTGCTTGACTGGTCTATTCATAGCAACGATCACTTGTGGGACAAACTAGAGTGACGAGTACGATACCGCCACGCATACCCATCTTTACAACAATCTCTTCTCATAGCTTTGCAAGAAGCATGACGATCTATTTCCTGCCTAGACTTACGGAGAACTTGCGGTAGAAAATATGCCTTGACATGTGTATACGAAAATATACTGGTCCGCTGCCATCATAGCTGGTCCGTTCCTCAAATAATAAATTAATTTAGTTAATAACGTGTTAATTCAGGGCAAATACAAAATTTCCATGGGGGAGCGAAAGTGTTTCTTTGGCGAATGAAAATGCAATTAACTTGTAGATAAATTTTATTTGCTTCAAGTCTCTAACGAATTCTAATTGCCCCACTCTCAGATATCGTTCGCGCCGGCCATCGATAAAGAATAGTGTGGTATACCACGTGGTCAAGTAAGAGCCCCTCCCGCCGAAAGCGATAACCAAACCGAAAATGCTCCACAGCGCACTTTCTTTTAGGACCTGGTGATCGCCAGCGGCCAATGATTCAATCGGCGCCGATTATTATTACAATTTGGAGACAGAAACCAGAAACAACTCCAGTATACGCTCATACGAACTTCCAAATTCTCGATCGCATGACCGGACGACAACGCTCAATGTCATATTGCAGCCTCTGTCAAGCAGTAGTATCAAGATATGGATGTAAAACGTCTTCCCTGGCCTGCTGAGTACCAACCTAAACCCCGTAGAACATTTGTGGGACGAGTTAGTGACGTTTACGGACCAGGGAACCACGTAAAAATTCTTCAGCTGAGCTGACGACATTCTTGCTGCAGGAATGGACACAAATACCCATAGCTGTGTATTAAAACTTTGTTGAAAGTATACCCAGAAGGGTTACTAGTGTAATTGCAGCACGTGGGGGACCCCCCTCCCTATTAAAGCATCTATTCTTTCAATTATACCATCGCATCTTGCTGTCCGGTCCATCATTGCAATGTAGTGTGTGTGTGTGTGTGTGTATATATATATATATATATATTATTTATTTTTTTTGGACTTCAATATTAACTAAATAGATCACGTGGGACACATTGAAAGGAATGATCCTATTGTATTACATGCTGAATTGCACAGCTTAGCAACAAGTCTTCCGAATGCTTCAATTCTTGTTGAATCAGTATCACATCGAACAGCCACTGTGCTGATTACTAAAGGAAGGCTTATGCGGTATTAGGTAGGCGGTCATAATTCAGTGATCACTCAGCGTAAGCTAGGCATTACAAGGACGACATAGGTCGGGAAGTCCTTGAGAGTTATGGAGGGATTTTTCTTCCATTCAGATTAACTTCCCCTTTCAATTATTTTTTTATTGCGACCTGCTTGTTGTAAGCGGCGCAGTTTCGATTCCTCCCTAAGTGTTTTTCTTCTGTATAAGTAAAACTTTGTGTGTGTATATACAGAGTGGTTCAAAAGTCACTAGACCATTTTAAAATATAACTATTTTGCTATTAATTTTTCAAATTTTTTTCGATTACTTTATATGTAATAATTGAAAAATAGTTATGGAGAAATTCACGACAGAGCAGCAAGTAAAAATAATCTAATTTTATCTACAAAATCAACGGTCAATTGTGGTAATCCCAACGAGCTTACATTAGTCATTTTGGGGTCAGACGACCACCATTTAAACAAGCAATTAAAATCTCAAACCCAACTAAAAAATAACTTTAATAATAAATTTAATAATAATATATATATAAATATAATATATATAAATTTAATAATATATATATATATATCTATAAATTTAATAATATATATATATATATATATATATATATATATATATATATATAAATATAAATTTAATAATAATAACATATATATATATTAATAGATAAAAGATTTATTCTATGTTTAAATGGTCTAGTGATTTGGGGCTCCCCTGTATGTGTCAAATCACGCGTGTTTGTATTTAACGTATATAATATAAATTTAATAATATATATATATATATATATATATATAAATTTAATAATAATATATATATATATATATATAAATTTAATAATATATATATATATATATATATATATAAATTTAATAATAATATATATATATATATATCAATATAAATTTAATAATATATATATATATATATCAATATAAATTTAATAATAATAATATATATATATATATATATATATATATATAAATTTAATAATAATATATATATATATATATATATATATCAATATAAATTTAATAATATATATATATATATATATATATATATCAATATAAATTTAATAATATATATATATATATATATATATATATATATATATTAATAGATAAAAGATTTATTCTATGTTTAAATGATCTAGTGATTTGGGGCTCCCCTGTATGTGTCAAATCACGTGTGTTTGTATTTAACGTTATATGAACTAAAAGTAAAAGCGAAAAATTGACGTGACCTCTTAAATATTATTAAATGAGGTAGACGTTTTTAAGAGCGAAATTCCTGCTCATGATCGCTTATTAGGCACCTAAATCATTTTACTAATTCAGCTTACGATTGCTATTTGAAACACAAGCAAACATTGTATTCCAAAAACTCGTCGACCATAAGAAAAGCAGTGATTTTACTGAATGCGTGATATAATTATCTCCCATTTTTTTTGCAAGGCAACGCAATAGCCCAGTTTAAAGAGTAACGAATAAGCAACCGGAGGGTTGCGTGTCGAATCCAACAAAAGACCGTGAAGTTATTCTATTTTAAATGGTTTAGTGACTTTTGGGTCACCCTGTTAAGTCCATTAACTTGATTTTGTGTCTTGTTTTTGCGTAGATTGGCCAAATATGGTTCTTGTGCCATAAAAATAATCCAACCCTAATTTTTTTTCCCGTCCCATTATACGTATTAAAATGTTTAATTTTATATGATATGGTATTTTGAATTAATAATTCCAATATCTTGATTCTATTTGAAAGTGGGGTGTGTGTCGGAGCTCTGGTTGGACCTCGTAATGTGACCGTGATTGAAATTACGAGGTGCTTCTTTTGGATCTTCTTTGAGATTGATCCCTGGCGGTCGCCAATAGCCCGTTGTGTTACTCCAGTGCGACGTAAATGCAACTCTCTTGATTCAATTTTTTTTGTTAGAGACGAATTTGTGTTGCGATATCAGAAATGTATTCGTGTCTCTTTTCATGGATTTATCGAAATTAGGAAATGAATTTTCAATTTAACCCTTCGAGAGGTTCACAAGCATGTATTCATTATGCAACCTGCAGTCTTTCCAACCAGTCTTCACCTCTTTGACCAATAAATTTTGGCGTATTCTTTCAACCAATAGATGTGACTATTTAGTCATGTGTTGTAGGGGAAAAAAACAATACTACACTTCCCAGGAATCTCGTGAAGCTCAGACGATTACCACTTCCTGGAAATCTCACTCCCCGATTTATTTATCCACTTTTTCCTGTCTTTACTTATCTAAACTACGCTTGGAAAAAAGATTACTAATTCTCTGGTCGCATCAGAATGTAACACCAAACCAGAATATTCACAACGTGTCTGACACCTCTTCAAAAAGCCTCATGATGCCTTCACATGTGCCCTTGACATTCATTGGCGCTCAGACTTGAATGATTTGTATGGTTAGTACAGATGATTTTACATATCAAATTTCAGTATTGACATGTATGAGTAACGCTATTCACGTAAACCTTTCTCCCGATTTACTTAATCCCTTCGTGTACAACACTTCTGTATTTTTAACCAGTTTCTCCGAATTTTATTCAGGACCACTACTTACCGGTACTTATCTCCCTCTATTATTGGCCTGCTTATTTGTATTATTTTAGAATTATTGTATTTCCTGAGATTCGGAGGGATATCTTTCGTACTCTCCCACTGGGGCTTTAAGATAAACCGAGCCACCAGATTTATTTATCCCCTTTTTTGTATGTAGCGCTATTGTATTTTTAACTCTACTTCCCGGAACTGTTTTCCCTTATTTACTTATCCCATTCGTGTCTTTGAGCATTTAACATATTGGCTTTTAAACATATTAGTGTCGGATATGAATTTATCGTGTGGTTCGAAAGCGGGAATTTCCAATGTATTTTTTAATACTACCTCAGGGCTCGAAATAGATTTTTTATTGGAGGTGCACCTAAGTTTTTAAATTAGGTGCACAGATTATATATCAGGTGCACATTTTAAACAACGTAATTTTAGAGCATTAATGTAATGTAAACTACTTTATTTTTTGGGTATTTTTAGATAGGTTAGTAGTAGATAGTAAATAAAAATATTTAAACAATTTTTTTATCTGCGAAATTATTACTTCTAACGGAATTGGAAAATGCAACCATAAATTCTCAATTTCTTCGTTCCCATAGCTCTCAATTTCTTCATCGTTTGGCCAATAACATGGCTCACAGACAGCAAAAGCAGACAAAAGTGGATCCTTAACAATGGATTTAAATCTGTCTTCAATCGGCGAGCTGCATAGTTGGATTATGTGTCGT
Source organism: Metellina segmentata (assembly GCA_947359465.1). Lineage (NCBI taxonomy): Eukaryota > Metazoa > Arthropoda > Arachnida > Araneae > Tetragnathidae > Metellina > Metellina segmentata. The sequence continues at coordinate 124,450,725 of OX375872.1, read as the reverse complement.
GTTTCTTTCAAGGTATCCGGCACACGGCTTTCGTTTTAACAGAGCCATCTGAAAAATGTTTTGATCATCGGAAAGTTCTGGTGGCAGTGGGCCAGTGACACAAGTAAACCCTCCTCCTGTATAAACCCGTTACTGCGCAGCGATTTTGTTTTCGTATAGTGTGTATTTAGGAATTTTAATTACGTTCCTTTAGGGTTGATACTAATATTTTGTTCAAACACCAAAATAAAATAAAACACGTTTTCTCTCCCCTTCTTTAAGGTTAGTTGCACTGCGTGCACCTAGTGGGAAAAAATTAGGTGCACAATTTTATTTTCATGTGCACCTGTGCACACGGGTATTTTGAGCCCTGTACTACCCGGAACTTTTTCTCCGACTTACTTATCACCCTTTTTATCTTTCCTTATCTAAAATATTCTTGTTATATGAATTCCATTAGTGTCTTTACGCATCTAAAACATATTAGTGTCGGTTATAAATTTATCGAGGTTCGAAAGTGGGAATTTCCCATGTAATTTTTAAAACTACCCGGAACTTTTTCTTCGATTTACTTATAGCCCTTTTTAGCCTTTCCTTATCTAAAATATTCTTGCCATGAATTTATCGAGATGAGGATGTGTGAATTGCTGTTGTATTTTTAACCCTGTTTCGATACTTTCTCCCGATTTCCTCATCCCCCTATGCCCGTTTGTTATTATATTTTCTGTAATTGCGAGGTATCCCTCCCGGATCACCGCACACCTCTCCTACTTCTAATAATCTTCCGATCTATCTAATAGGAAGCGACTAAATGTCGCAAAATATTTCTCAGGTAAAATATTTATCATCTCCGCTGCCCCCTTATCTTTTCCTCCCGCATCCTGGAAGTAAGTAAATTAATTTGTTTTGGCTCTCTCTCTACCCTAAGGCCGTGCCGCCAATCCTCATAATAATCAGACCGGCAGAGGGCGGTGCCAGGCCTTCCGTAGACCATCAGCCCTGCCACTCTCTACTTAACCCATTTTTATATGCAATTTATTTTCCTTTAGACTACGGCCGGTACAGCAGTTGTACCGTGATCACGCCAAGAAAAATTTAGGCTATGGTTTATACAGCGGCTGTACCTTGAAAGTTATAAGAATCACGTCAAGAAAGCATTTAGACTACCATTAATACAGCAGTTGTACTTTAAAAGTTATAAGAATCACGCCAGTTAAGTCTATAGCCGTAGTCAAAAGATTAATATTACTGCCCGTAACTTTTCCTCCGATTTAGTTATCACCCTTTTTGTATCATTCCCTATCTAAACTATTCGTCTTGTGAATAGCCCTAAGGCCGTGCCTCATATCCTCATTAATCTACGTTGGGTCATTAATCTAGTTTGGAGAGTGGGGTGCCAGCTCAGGTGTTGCTTCGTCATCTGACCGTGGTTCAAAATTACGAGGTGTTGTCCTCGGATCTTTCCCTTAAGGGACTTATCCCGGACCATCGTCAATAGCCCGTTGTGTTGCTCTAGTACGACTTTAACTAAAATTACCATTACCTATCCTCATTAATCAAGTCGGCGATGGACAGTGGCAGGCCTTCCGTAAACCATCATTCCAGCCGCTATTTACTTATTCCCTTTTTGTATGCAACATTACAGTATTTCTTAATCTTAATGCTACTACCCGGAATTTTTCCCACAATTTACTTGTCACCTTATTATCTTTCCGTGCCTAAAATATTCGCCGCATCAGTTTTTCAAGGTTGCAAAGTAAATTGCTAATGTATTTTTCAATACCACCCGGAACTTTTCCCCCGATTTACTTATCGCTTTTTTGCATCCTTCCTTATCCGAAATATTCGTGCCTTATGAATTTATCGAGATTCCGGAGTGTGAATTGCTCTCGTGTTTTTAACACTGCGCCCCGGTACTCTCCCCCGTTCCCCCTCGGCCCGTTTGTTATTCTTTTATTTTCTGTAATTGCGAGGGATCCCCGCTCCTGCCTCTAATAATCTTCCGACCTGTCTAATAGGACGCGAGTAACTTCCGCAAAATATTTCCCAGGTAAAATCTTTTTTATCATCTCCGCTGCCCCTTCTTATTTTTTCCTCCCGCGTCCTCGAAGTAAGTAAATTAATTTGTTTGCCTACCCTAAGGCCGTGCCGCCTATCCTCATAATAATCAGACCGGTGGTGGGCGGTGCCGGGCCCTCCGTAGACCATCAGTCGCTCTAAGAGCATGTAATTATTGGGCCGAGCTCTGTGCCCGTCCCTAAGCCACCGCAAGTCCACGAAGCGCGTGCATCCCGGCCGTCCTCATGTAATTATTTGGGGATTACCATCCACTGTTTCCCGACATATTCGCCAGCCAGCTCATTTTCCACCAGGATTACTCCCTTCCCAGTAGAGTGCATGCATCAGCCCCTCTCCCTCTATGCCAGCCGACCGCAATATGGGGCGCGGAAATGCTGAAAGCCCGCTCCTGTTCCCATTTTATTCCATAAAGACATCTCCGTTAAACCTGATTGTCTCCTGCCAGTCCCCGTCGCGCGCCTTCTTACGTCCTGCCACTCATCTCCAGACATTAAAAGCGGGGAATAATTCCTTCTCGTTATGCAGCGGTCCTTTTTCCTCGGGACCGGTTGAATTATTCCAGATAACAACCCTTCCACTACGCCGGGTATCGGGTTACAAGTTTTGTTGATTATGGGAATTCGGCTCGTGTAATCGATAAGTGCTTTTTCTTCTGCGGGAAAAAAGCGCATGGGAAAGCGCTTTAAGGTTGCGGTAGTTTGAGTGATTTCTGAGCTGTGGGTTTTTCGGGGGTCTGCACTTTCTGTCTTTTTATTTGCGACAACGTTCGTAGGCGTTGAAACTTATTCCTATGGGAGATGATAACAACGGTTCTTTTGTGCCTTTGTTCTAGAATTCTCGAAGGCTGAAATGTGTTTAAGTAGATGCATTTGTTGTAATACTTCAAATCTGGACCCAAGCGGCCATCGTTGTTCAGTTTGTTTACTCTCTGTAGTTTGTAGACGTCAATGATTGAATTCCTGTCACCTACTGTAGGTTTATTTTTCCTCCTGTGTTAGTAAAACTTGTGTATGTATGTCCGGTTACTTGAGGTTGTCTGTCTTGTGCTTGGCGTAGCTTGGTCAGATATGTCCCTTGGGTAGTAAAAACCTCACCAACCACATTACATGAACCGCAAACGTTCGATAGACTCAGCACATTGGACATCTAATGCCTATGACCTTCGTCGATGGTACATACCCAAGTCTTTCCGACCGTCCACCAAATACAAGAAAGGGCCTACCTCTCCACATGTCATCCTACATTGTATCAATGTCAATAGTCTATAAATCTCCACTATGGCTGAAAAATTAATTTTGCGCAACCTCCATTACTTGATGAAGGATTTATCTAGCACCATGGCATAAGCACTAACTGAAAAAAGTCTATCCAAAGCTTTTGGGTGTGTGTCTTGTATCTGACGGGACTTCGCCAAATACGGCCATTGAGCCTAAAATCCCAGCAAAGCACTTACCAAATTCCTTCACACGATGTGATGGTTACGAACGTTAGGACTGTGTTTAGTCACAAACCCAAATGTTTAACTGTATTTGAAGAAAACACGAACTTTAAAGCTCTGTCATTTTGATTTTTAAATGATTCCTCTAATTTGCTTAATGCTTCCTTAAACGCTAAACTTGTAATGTGGAAGTCGTGGAAAGTTTCATAAAGGCTTTTCTTCCCGAATTTATTTACACAATGTAATTTTTTTATGGTTATGAACCTCGGGATTGCGTGTTGAGATTGAGGCCTTTTCGATCTGGTCACTTATGCTAATGACGAGATACCTCGACGAAACTACTACCATAGAGTCCCAAAAACTTACTTACAAAAAGTTTACTTTAGACGTGGAAGAAGAGATATACAGCGTAAAAAAATTATGCTTATCCAATTCGTGTCTGGTCTTCGTTCCGTACCATGATAGGAAAGGTGGGTTAAAGAGGTCGTCAGGGCAATAAATATTTATGATATATTAAATAAGCTGTATGAGCTTGCAAAATAGAGACTGGCCTTTTTAGACCCTCCAAGTAGTTTCAACGAGATATCTCGTGATAAAGATTTGATAAATTTTGCTAATGACGGCATATTTTGCCATGAAGATATTTTAGGTTTTTTTTATGATGAGATCAAAATCTGTTCAGTGTCAATCTTATATTTATGTGTCATCAAAAAGTCAATGTGCTTGCAAAAATGCTTTCATTAATTTTTAGTTCAACTCTGGTAAGTGGACATTTGAGTAATGTGGTCACTTTTGAAGGATTCCGTTCGTGAAATTAGGTGACAGGTAAAAACCTACACACTACTTCCATAATTGGCTACTTTAGCGCAGATTTCAGCTCAGAGTTTACTTTTAGATGTGGAAGCAATAGGCAATGATTTTGAGTTGGTGAATAAAATATTCGTCTATGGGGATCGCCGTGCACATTTGTTGTGTATGGTAGCCCTTTCTTCCTACGAGAGTACCGTTCTGCGTGGACTCGCCCAAGGTCATCTGTCTTCTCACCAGTCTTTTTGTCGGAACTGCATTGTTATGTATTTTAACCCACCAAGTGGTTTCAACTCGATATCTCGTCCATGAAGATCTGTCGATTTTACCAATGACAAAAAATCTCGTCATCAAGATAGATATTGCCGGTTTTTCGATTATGACGAGATCAAGGTCTGGTCAGTTTTCTTCAAATGACGAGATATCGTTCATCAAGATCTGGCCACTTGTTAATCACGAGATGCCACAAGGTGCGTTAATGTGTGAAATGTATTCTTAATTTTAAATGCATTTTCATTGTCTTTACAGAATTGAAGATGACGAGTTAGTGGTCCAGGATACGCAAAGTGTCGTTCTTCGCCCTGACCGGAGCTGCACCATTCAGTGACGTGTAGATTTGGATATCGACATTACTTTCGAATGTTTTTATTTGAACTGACCATGTTTTTTAAATGTTTCTTAGATGTTTTGTAATGCTTATTATTTTAATGTAGTCTTAAATGGATGACACTATCCGGGTAAAAAGATGCCCGGACTTGGATTTCTCTCGGCTTATGCGACATGCAGAGATAGTTAAATTATACAATTATTAGTACAGCAAAATGTGCAGCCAGTGTTATGCTTTTCGTATATCCTTGCTTCTGGATTATGTTAATCAAACCAGAAAACTCGTGGTTTTAGTATTGGAAATCATTTGAATGAAAATTCTATCCCTTTACTTAAGAATAAAGAGATAGCTAAATGTAATGATTCGAGTATTGCTCATAAATTTAAATGTATTCCGTAAAAAGAGCTGAGAGTATTGACTAGGAATCCTAGATTAAGGTCTAGAATGAGTAGCTTTCGTATAAAGTTTATGCAGCTTCACCAATTTTTAAAGTAGAGCATATCGCATCTCACTGTTTTTATGTCGATCTTTTTTCTATGAAATATTTGCTACTGAACCTCGGCTAATTCGCCTGCTTGGTACATGTTCACGCACTTACCTAGATGTCAACCTCACATACAGATACCTTATAGTTATATTTGCTATATATTCTGTGTAGAATTGAGCTTTTACAAAAATGTTAATTCTAGACTGCCCAATACGTGTTCACGCACTTTTCTAGACTGTCAACCGCGCATATATTTGCTATTTTAGTGTAGAATTGAACTTTCGCCATAAAGTCAACGACCATATATACCATACTAAAACTGCGAGTTTTCTGATTCTGTGTGTTGCTATTCGAATGTATCTCCTCATGAAACAATCTCTAAATATCCAACGACTTCATGGGAGTTGCTGAAAGCACTCATTTGTCTTGTTTGATTGTCAAAATTAGTTCCTCAGATCATCACAAGACACTTTAAGACATCGGGTGGATTCTAGATCTTGTGTTTGGAAATTCCAAGCCTCATTTGTTTCCTTAACACAACATTGGCGTTATCTGTCTTGTGTTTGGTGCAGTGTGGCTAAATATGGCCCCATGCACCATAAAACCCAACAACCTAAACATAACAATATAATTGCCACTTTTAAGACAGCTTAAATGCATTTTCATGCTAAAACATGGCTTTTGAAAATTTGTGCTAAAAAGTCTGAACTTTTAAGAAAACAAATACAGGATTAATGAGAGATTATTTCAATTAATTTTCTATTTTTATTTCAAGAAACACTGCAGTACTATAAAATGTGTTAGGAATTGGATTCTAAGCATTCCATTGGCTGAACATATTGCGCGTATTTAACGTTTTATTTTTAGAATATATTTTGTAGTTGAAAATGAAGTTGAGACAAGAAATTTCTCTCGACCATGTTTAGTATGAGGCGAACTCATTTTTCTTTGACACCTGAATAACATTTTTACTCCGGTGTTTTCTTGTTGCGGCTTTGGACAAGTTGTCCATGTCTTTTTATGTGTTAGATGTGGGAAATGTAATTGTTACTAATACATTTAACTGCTTAGTGTACGCGATTTTTACCCCATTGTTCCCCAAATTATCTTGTTTTCTTATTTTATTTTTCGACCACTATCGAGGCTTAGTACTCTTTGTTCTAGCTGATAGTTTTGATGACATAGGAAAGAGTAAAAATTTAGTTACATCGTAATCTAGGGGGGTTCTGTGAGAAATAAGACTCACAACTTAGTGAACGCAACATCGTTGAGTTAAGTTTTTTATAGGAATAATTGCGCTTTGTCTCATGATATTTTATACCGATTTTGAATTGTGGGAAGTATTTTTGTAAAGGATAATTTTCTGTTCATCTGTGTACTACGAAACAGTGTTCTTCGGGCTGTTTTATCGTTGCACTTAAGTAACATGGGACAAGCTTGTGACCATGAAGATTTTTTTACTGAATCGAGATTGTGTGCTTGTATATTATGCACAAATATATATACTAAATATATTATATTAGCTTATATATGACTATACTCATATTATTTGTGCAGTTGAATATTATGTTTTTGGTTTTTCTTTTTTACTTTGTGCATCATTTGCTCTTCTGTGTTTGGTGCGATTATTATTGTGACTAAACATAATGAAATGTCATAACCATTGGGGAAGAATTCATTTCTATTCAGATCGAGTTAAGATTCTGTTTTTATTTAATTAACTAGCATTGTGTTGTGTTTATGAATCAACTTTTTTACACGTTTTAGTATTTTGTAACTTAAATAGATTTTGTTAAGTTATTATTATAGTTTAGACTGATGGATAGTTGTGGTGTTAAGTTTTGCCTCTTTTTAAACATACGCAGCAAGTGCACTGTGGTTTGTTATAATTATTATACTTGAGTTGTATTGTCACATGTGTTCATTGTCATTTTGTCTTTGACCGTCAATTCTTTGCTTTTAGATATTTTTTGTATGTGTGTATAGTCCTAGTTTACTGTATGCCAGCCTTCGCATGCTTCAAAAAGTTGGAGATAAATTAGACTTGTATATGCCTGTTAAGCACTTATAGTGCCCTGAGCAGCACGACTACGAGTTGATTCTAATGCTCCCAAATGACACTGCTCACAAAATCTCGCGTGACAGTAGACCATCCGTGATTTACAAGTCGCGCCACCTCATCAACCTGTTAGGCAAGTGACAGACGGGGTGACTTGGGAAGTGCGACCTAGGTTCGCTTTTTCCTCCTGACTGGGAAGAAAAAGACTCGGAACTTGCCACCCATGTCGCGATGAATAGAATATCACCCTGTGTGTCACCACCATTACAGTGAGTGGACAGGGGTGTAATCAGGGTATAAAATCTGGTTTCTTATCGACAGATCAGGGCTTCGAATCAAGATTGGATGCAGAGTAAAATGTTACAAGATTGAAAATATTTGGAAAGTTCCGTGCCTGTATAACCTGTCGCATTAAATTCAAGCACTTAGTTTTTCTCACAAGCTAAATTGATCATTATTGGTATGTTTATCGATTTTAGATTTGTTAGAAAATTAACCTGCACATAGATAGTTAGCTATGTAGTTCTGCAGAATTTGAAAATGTGGCGTTTGTATCAAATTCACATTCACTTAGTGTGCATTCGTGAGCTTTTTCACTTTGTAAACCAAAGCTTTAAATGTAATGATGAAACTTCATTGCCTTTGTATGTTGTAATATCTTGTTAAACTTTGTGTATAGGATTTTATTTTTAACTTTTTTATGTGTGTAGACTTCAAATGAATCTCTTATATGACTTTGACATTAGTATATTGTGACTAGATCACTGATATGTCGTTGTGTTTGTATTTGATAGTAAAATTTTTTTTGAAAACTGTAAATTAATATGTAAATAATGTGAATTCTCTATGGTATGGTTCATTTTAACAGTTGCTTATTTCATGTCACTTTATCGCCGTATATATTGTCTACACTCTTGAAAGAGTGACAATGTAATTAATAATTTTTTTCGAGCTAGTTAATACATATTTTTCTTACCTAATTCATTAATTTTTGGTAAGTGAACTTGTGTCGAATGTAGCCCATTCAGACCTAAACCCTTTTTCCTTATACCTTTTATTTTATTCATTCTTACTTGCAGGAAGATAAAATGGTTTTACTATTTTTGTCGCAGCTTGGCCATGTTTGGCTATTGCGCCATTAAAATCCAACTAACTTAACTATCACGACCTTGAGGTGAGAGCTTAGCAAGAGAAGCATACTTGTCAGTTTTTTAACTATATTAATATTCTGGAAAGTTTGGATGTTACTCGAAATCATTAATTCTTACTATTACTTAGATATATTCTTCCTTTGCAAAGTCATGTGAAAATGAATGTTGGTTATATCAGTACTCTAAGTGTAGTATTTTTGTATTGTTAGTCGATGAGTAGCATTTAGTAAACTCATTGCTTTTATGTGTAAACTGTTTTGATATAAATTTGTGATTTCACCACGAATTTGTGGAAATGTTTTTGGACACGTTTTTTTATACCATTACTCAAAAGTGAAGAATTTATGTACAGGAATCACATGTTATGATATTTGTTCAAATTACATGTATTGTAATGTGAATACAAATTAATATATGTTCGTACAATGCCTTATTTTTGTCGTCAGAAATTTCATTTTTGATTGAATTACTCGAGGTTTCACATTCAAGGTAAGTGGTAATATTAAACTGGTGAGAATTGTGCTTAGACCAAAAATCGGTCTATCGGTGTAACAAAGCAATCAATTTGTGCTTTTAGTTGAGTTGATTGCGTAATATTTAATTCTTTACTCATTGGTCAATGTTGGCTTGTGTGGATTATTTTTGTCTGGACCAATCATACCTGTGATGCCAAATTGTAGCTCGTGTCCTTAGAACTATATATGCATGTTATGCACTAGGCGTCTAAATGTTGATGATCATAAAAATAATCATTGGAAAATTTTTGTATGCAATTCGTTTTAAATGTATTTAAGAATAGGTATGTATGTCACTAAATCGTAAGACTTGATAGGAGGTAGCAACCTCGCTCCAAACATTACACTTCCCAAATGTATCATTAACAAAATATTTGGAAATAAATTAACTCTTAATTTTCTCGGAAACGAATCTTCAGTATATTTTTAGACAAATACCTTTGTCTGGTATTCATGATTCTTGTATCCAGTTTCAAAAAGGGGGCCGCCTTGGCTCAGTGGGGTTACCCGCTGCGAGTTGGCGGTGTAGACTCTTTCCTGGGTGTATTCCTATCAGTGTCGGTAAAACTTTCATTATGTGTTTTTGCCCATAACTTGACCTTGCCTGTCTTGTGTTTGGTGCTGTTTGGCCAAATATGGCTCTTGTGCCAAAAAATCCCAACCAAGCAAGAACGCGGTTTGCGTTTGTGGAACCTTCTGCAAGCAATGCTTTAAGATTTGCTTTCAACAAATCGTCCCCTACGTTACCTCTGCAGTTTGAAAGGTCTGCCTATCTTGAAATTAGAAGCTTTTTAGCCAAGAAGAATACCAAGAGCTTTCAAAATCCACATGGTTTAGTATAAAGTTGCTATCAAAAATCGGCCCTCTTATTACCTCAGGTATGTCTGGGTATATTTTTCTCTTCAGTGTTGGTAAGGCATTTCTGGTGTGTATGTCCGTTGCTTCACGTTGTCTTGTGTTTTGGCCTTTGCGCCATAAAACACAATCAATCATTACTTCAGAGCATTTGGGAAGGTAATATAAGTGAGTAATTTCGACTGAATATAGCGTCAATACCTTTAGGTATTTAAAACTTTAAATTGCTTTGTGACTCATCAAATTCACACACTTTGGAATAACTACTTTAAAATTCCAAGTTTTTTAATTATATAAGCCAGCAGTGGTAAAACAAGCAGTATTTACATTATATTTAGCATCATAAAAATTGCCAAATGTTTCATCACATTTAGGTCCTAGTGCTGTAGTCTCAATGTTGTACTGTATGACCCAGTTCTTTGTTATTTCGTTTTGCCACTACTTAATTCTTTGTCATGTGTTTATAAACTGGTGGGTTTTGAATAAAACCGCCTTTTTCGGGTGGCTCTTTGGACTTGACTTTGTAAATTTGTATTTATATTCTTATATGTGTAGAACGTTACTACTTTTGATGCTACTTAATTCGTTTTTCTAGCTCAATGTAGGTGTTTAGCTGTCTCGATGATGCCTTTGTGACGCGTATTGTTCTATAAAAAAACTAAGTGATGTGTCAAAAGCCTTAAACTTGAATGTATATATATTCTATCAGCTAGATTATGTAGTAGACTTAGAAAATGTGCGAAATGCTTATATACATGTAGCACGCCAGGTTGTGAAATAGTGTGTAAATAGAAAGCTTTCAATTTTCTAGTGAAGCTAGTGTCATTTTTACTATATTCTGAGAGAAAAAAAAATGCTTAATCTGTTCAGAGTAACTAGATTAAGAACTGTTGAGCAGATTAAACTTAAAAAACTTTCGTTTTTGTTGCCTTAAAGTATGAGTATTGTATCCCTTGGCTTGAAGACGTATTTTTAATCACGGACACCTGTTTTCGTGACCGTGAAACCGCTTCCTCTTACCTAATCCCTACACTCTAAAAATCCATAAATATTTTTTTGGAAAAGCATATCACCCTCCCATAAAATAATACTGAAGCTTTTTCAATTTTTCTTCAAGAAACGCCTCGGGGCTACCGTGGCTTAGTGGGATTGCCCACTGCGGCTCAGGTTCGATTCCTGTAACTTTGAGTGTATTTCTGTCATGTGTCAGTAATAACGCGTGTTGTGTGTGATATCCATTACTCGATGTTGTGTGCGTTGTGTTTGGTGTGCGCATCTTGGCCAAATTTGGCCTTTGCGCCTTAAAACCCAAACTATTTTTTTTTGCTCCTTTTTCGTGAATTGTGTCTGATACATGCCTGCCCAATGCTGCGAACTGTTCATGGTTTCTACGGATTCCAAAGTTCGACAACGGAACTACGGAAGCCTACCCTGCAAAATAGCACAAAATTTATGTTTGAGGATAGTGGAGAACTGTTTTCTGATTTCAATATTCTATTTTTTGTTTTATAATGTCTTGTTTGTTTTGTTTGTCTTCTCAGAGGTTAAAAGACCGGTACTTATACCCCCGTGAAATTTGGGCTTATTTCATTTTCTTTCGTGATTGCGTCATTACACGTGATGCCGCCGAGGCGAGCAGAGCATGTAATGACAGAAACTATGTACAAATTTGCGCTTAGTATTTTATCCAGAAACGTGTCTGAATAATACTTAAAACATTTGAAATGCATTTGTAGCACTAATTTCGGATGAACAATAGAAAAGTACAGTACGGTTAGATAATTTTTACTTACTTAATGCTTTACTGGATATAAATCTTTGCTTGATTTTTCTTTGGAAAGTTTTGTAGTATTTGCTTGCTTTAACTTTACAGCTCTCATGTGCAGTTGTCCCAAGCCCAATTTTTTCTTTAGTACTTAATTCAGTACAATTGTCACAAGTCTTAATAGAAAATTTCTACTCAACTTGTAAAACTTGCCCTAGTTCGTTAGTGCCAAATAATTTATTATACTTTTGTAGTACAGGATAAAATAAAGTTGTGGAATAGTTAAATGGTGAAATAGATTTAAATGAAAAATTCCCAGGAGAAAAATTGAAATTTTAGTCTTTTAGTTAAATATTTCGTAGGAAACTCGATTTTAAATTCTTTCCAATTTCCAAACACGGTACCACAAGCAATGTACTGTACTTTTGATCAGGGTTTTATCATGTATCCTCAATTTCTAATGTTCATGATTTTAAAGATGACGTTATGTACTTTTGAACTTTCATAGAGAGACTTTAGTCGTTCTTTTAAGGCAGTAGACCCTAGTGGATGTTGGATTTGTTCGTTATTTTTCTTGCTTCCTTTTGGAAATGGATCCCATATTCTTTGATCCTTGGAAGAATCTTTTGTCGGACACTGAAATGAAAAGTTTAGCTCTTCTAAATTGAGACCTTTGTAGAGAATAAGAAAGCGAGTTATGTGTTAAAGTAGTACACTTCTATGCCCAACTCAAAAACAATCTTACAATTTTATCTTTGGATTAACCACTGAACTGATATATCTGGACAAATCTGATTTGAATATAATTTAATTTTTGAATGACAAAGGAGTTTACCTACCTAACCAATATTTGAAAACAAATTCAACCTATCATTCCGCTGTCTAATAACCCTGGTGTGTTAAAGATTTTATTTGGGTTCTTTTAAGGAGTTTTACTCAGACGGAAAATGTTATCAATTAAACAAAGTATTGATATGTTTACGAGCTGTCGTAAATGCTTAGGTTTTGGTGTGTATCCTGCTGAAGAGAGAGCCTAGTATGGATTGATATCGTAATTTGCATCTAAATAGAACTATTATGGGTATATTTTAGTGAGAACTATAAATATAATATATTTTATTATGCTGAAGACGATATATTGTAATCGTGAATAAAAATTGCTTTCCCTTTGTTTAATATATATTGAAGACCATTTTCCACGAATATATTTAAAGATACCAAAAGTTTAGTTTGATGTAATTCTGTACAAGCTAGAAATCTCAATTTTATTATAATTCTGCCATGCTAGTATATCTGTATGTTCGGCCATTATAGTTAAAGGTTGATAAAAGGCTGAAGGGCCCTGGAACGAAGAGATTTACATGTGTGGACAATTCTCTTTGCCTCTTGTGACCCAACTAAGGACAAGTCTTTATTGTAACCAATGATTCACGTACATAAATGTTCAATGGACGTTTTCATTTGTGAATCTGGTTACAATAAATAATTTTGTCCTTAGTTGTGTTTGAAGAGGCAAAAACAACCGTCCACGTAAGTGAACCTCCGGAACGAAAAGCTTATGTTTAAAGCTTAGCTTAGGGTTAAAGTTTACATGTGTGGACGTTTCTTTTTGCCTCTTGTAACCCAACTAAGGACAAAATTATTTATTGTAACCACGGGTTCACGTACGTAAATGCTCATTGAACATTCTCATTTGTGACTAATAATTTTGTTCTTAGTTGTGTTTCAAGGGCAAAAACAACCGTCCGCGTATGTGGGCCTCCAGAACAAAGAGGTTTACATGTGTGGACGTTTCTTTATGCTTCTTGTGATCCAACGAAATACAAAATTATTTATTTTAAACAGGGATTCTCATTTGTGAATCTAATAATTATGTCCTTAGTTGTGTTTGAAGTGGCAAACACAACCATTTACGTATGTGGACCTCAAGATCGAATAGGTTCTATACACAGCATGTTAACACTCTTTAACTTCAGTGGCCATACTTCTACCGTTTTGACTAGCTTGACAGAATTCCACTGTATGGTATAGGTGTCTTTATTATCAACTACTGCGAGCTTATACGTGTGCCAGTTTCAACTTTCTGTTAGCTGCTGTGTCGACTTGCTGCTACCGTTCACCGATTTCATTTTTCCATGCATCATGCTAAGTGCGCGTGTAATATACTCATTCATTGTGTTATACCATTAATCTATAGTTCATGTTGACTTTTGCTAGTTTTACTTTTACCTCGTGGAACCGTTCCTTCTAGAGCTGTCTCATGGAGTAAAAGTCTTTAAATTGGCTTAAGACTATCCAGAGCATCGCCAAGATGCCTGTCACCTTTGGACCTATGCAAAATGTAAATTAGACATTTCTGTGTTTCATTGATTGAAAATATTCATCCCTTTCCAATCTGCTTTTTCTATCATTGCTTTTCCCATAAAACTGGCTTTTTCGGACGAGTTTTATAGGGAATGGGAAATGTATTACGCATCTATAAATACATCACGTCAGTTTCTCTCGTTATATAGACCAGTGCATCGTCGATGCCCATCACTTTTGGAATCTATGCAAAATGTAAATTTTTCAGTGGTGTGTTTCATTATTATCGGAAAAATATAACCCTTGATGTTTCTGTATCTGCAGTGTAAATTGAGTACTAAATCCAGAGCACCGCACCCGGTGCCTGTCACTTTTGGATCTATGCAATATGTAAATTACTGACTTATGTGTTTCATTCTCTGGAATCAACTCTTGGTGTTTCTGTATGTAAAGCTGCTGATCGGACTCTTCCTGCGCAATACGATACTGTCTGGATAGTAATGCGCTTGAGATCACGTTTTATCCATAGGTGTTTATGCACACGCAAAATACAAATTTTATAAATGCATTTTTTCAATCCTCACGACGTTTACCGAGTCGAACGTATTTTTACGCTATTTGTGTTTGATAACAACCAGGGTTCAGAATTAGCAGTCGTATTTTGCCCCTTTCAATTTTGTTTCAACGACAGTTGGTGGGGAATGGGGTTACCACAATTAGAACTAAACCAAGAGTGACGCCATTACCGAAAGTTGAGTTGTTCAACCTGCTGTTACGTTAAGCAGTTGCTGTTACGTGAACACTGCTGGCGTAAACAACTCGCCTTTAGGTAATGACGTGACTTCTGACTTTCCTCGAGTTGTGGCAACCCCATCAAGCACCGGCTGGCAACCAAGATTTTAGACCTAGTTGTCAAAAATGACTAATTCACGACAAGCACCGCTTATTCTTTTTCCAAAAAATATGTAATCCAAACTATTTGAAACTGCGACAATATGAACTGTAAATGCAATACAAGGACCCAAAAATTTGAAAAGTTGGAACGTTTTGACCACCGAAGAAAAATACTTCTTAATTCTAACCCGTACAGCATTTCCAGTTGCAATTTATTTTACAAACTAAGTTTAGTGAATTTCATTGGAAGAATTGTTGGTCCGAAACCTTTCTCATTTTTATTTTATTAAAAGAATAAAAATATTTTTAGTGTTTTGTATAGCATATTATTTTGGTGCAATTATTTTAGTAACTATCATTAATTGGTAATTTAATTTTTGTAGTGTTTCTACTTTTCCATTTTCAAAAAGCAAACCAAATCGGCATTCTCTTACTCTTTGAAACCAATTGTGAAGTTAAACGGTATTTACTATTAACCAGTTGAAAAATTTTCATAACGTCTAAATATTTTGTACTTTTATGCTTGGAATATATTCGCTTTCCCGGACTTCCACATACATATAAATGAAAGATTTACGACACGGGATTGGGATAAGTACTTTTTCAGTCTTAGTTATTTGAAACTTATCTACACCTTGGACATCTGTTGGCACTTTCTGGTCTTATTTAGAATTACACGTTGCTGCACGTCCATCATTTTGAACTTTTTGTAAATTGAATATTAAAAACTTACGAAAGAGAGAGGATTGCAAATACTCTTTCTTTTCTATTTCTCAATTACAAGCTCGTATTTTTTCATTCTATTCACTTATCGCAAAATCGCACTCATTTAGCAGTCTAGAATTTCTGATGAATCTGGTTTCTAGAGCATCTATTACAAATGTCATCAATTTGGATCCATGTAAATTGTAAGTTTAAAGCGTAGATTGCAAATACGTTTTCTCTTCTATCATTCAAATACTTGTATCGCTTTATTCTATTCACTTATCGAAGAACCGCACATTCAGCAGCCTAGAATTTCTAATGAATCTAGCTCTTGGAGCATCTATCAGATGTCATCAATTTGGATCCATATAAATTGTAAATTTAAAACGTACGGGGATTGCAAATACATTTTCTTTTCTATCATCCAAATGCTCGTATCGCTGTAGTTTATTCACTTATCGCAAAATCGCACTAATTTAGCAGTCTAGAATTTCTGATTAATCTAGTGTTTAGAGCATCTATCGGAGATGCCATCACTTTGGATCTATGCAAAATGTAAAAAGACGTGATCGTGGTTCAAAATAATTACTCTTTTCTATCACTCTGCTCTTCAGATCTAGGACAGTTGTATCTCAAAATTGCACTAATTTAGCCTTGTTGTTTAATCTAGTTTTAGAGCATCTGAGGCAAGCCGCACACTGGTCCAATGCCAGTCCTGCGACACTGGAATTTGCTGAAATGCGCATGCGTACCGACATGTTTTCTGCACAGAAATCGAGTGCGCATGCGCATTTTCGTATGCTTTGTCGCATCTCCTCCAGTGTGTGGCTGGGCTAACGGATGCCATCACTTGGAATCTATGCAATCGTAAACTGAAAATTTGATGTGATTTCAATGTACTTTTTGTCATTCATAGAGAAATTTCTATTGGTCTTATGCTCATGTCGCTTTTTCTTATCACTTGTGGTTAATTCTTGCAAAATCGCATTCATTTAGCATTGTAGACTTTCCACTTAATGTAATTTTTAGCAATCTATCGGAAATGCTTGCTTTTCATGTTATGCCATGCATTCTTGCTTGTGAAGTTTTTCTCTGTATCAAAAGCCGCTCTTTAAAAGCAGTTTGAATTCTATGAGCACTTCATACTTCTGTAATAAATTGTACTATCAGTTTAACATGATGCTATCACCAGTAAACTTATACAAAATGTGAAAACTTATTTTTATGCGTTTGTATGTGTAAATGCTTTTTGTGTTTGATATTTCATTGATGTTCTCAAAGAGCATCACCTTGTATTTGTGAGACTTGTGTATAGCTTTTGTGGGTCTAATCGCTGTATAAAATTTAACTTTTTGTCAGTTAATGCGTTTCTGCTCTAATTGCTTATCGCAGAACTTATTTACTCTCGATCTTCGCGTTTTTTAGTTACTTTCCAAAAGATCAAGAGAAAGTGATTAAAAACATGGTAGGAAAAATTAAATACATTAAAAATGGTATCTGAATGTTGTATGTATGGAGAGATTTTAGAACATATCATTTCTGTGTATTCATTTCCATTTTTATCTTAATGCATTGGAATGTTTTAGCTTGAACGATCGACGATTTAAAAATGTTTGCCTCTGATTTCAGATGCCATTTTGAAGAGCATGTCTGCTTTTGAACATTTATTTTATGTCAAGAATTAATTTCATTTTAAGGGGGTTTCAAAATTTAAGCTTCTTAGAAAATGACGGTGAGTTTGAGCATATCCATATTTAATTGATTCAAAAATTGAAAACGAATTACATAATTGGAAGTTATTAAATCACCATAGAAGCATTTTAAATCCAAATTTATTCTCGGTTCTACATCTATAGTCCTGTATTAAAACATTTACAAAATGGCTCATTTGCTGAATTACGATATTTTTATCGTCAGTTTAATCAGAAAAAGTTGGTCGATAAAATGAATTAATCGAAGTAAACAAAATACAAATTAGCTTAATGTGTATTTCTGCAGTTAAGATTGACTTATGGATGAGAAATAGTTCTTGCATCTTTAAAATAGCTGTTAAAAAAAGTTTAAGGATTGTAAATACAAATTAACTAAAACTTCAGAAATTCTGTCTCAAAATTCATGCGGAGAAGTGAAGTGATTGTTGGAGTTTCTCTGGATATATTTTTGGTTTGAAACTGCTTTAAAACTTGAGACGAATTTGTTGGTACTGAATATTGTGTTATCTTCGTAATATTTAAACTCTTATCGTCATTCTCTGTCATTTTTGAACCTGTATAATGTGTAAATTAACCTCTCACAACTTTATTAACATATATACTGTTTATATATACATAGATCTTACTCTACCACGGCTTCTGTATACTGTTACTTTCCTTTGTGAATAGTTTCATACTTCTGAAATATGTAATGTTTTATGTAAATTTGTCATGCTATTGATATTTGGAAGCATTACTTCAAAATGCCCATCACCTTTGAATCTATGCAAAATGTAAATTACTCTCAGATTCTTGTTTTTGTGGAGTCTATTGTGTATGTCATTTCTGGTTATCGTAGTTTCATTCTGTAAAACTTCTTCCCTTTTCTTAGTTTAAAATATGTATACATCATTTTAAACAGTCAATACACACAAAAACATTTTTATATTTGTGTAAATTATTTTTTTAATATTCAGTGAAGACATTTGGAGTAAAACGTAAACGTTGTCATGACAATAGTAACATAATGTGTTTCAAAGTGTTTAGTAATCTGTAGTTTAAGAAATTTTAGATAAGGTTGTCACATCAAAACGGTAACAATCTATTTCAAAATATTTAATTACCTATAGTTAAAAATTTTTTAGATAAAGTGCACATTGAGACATACGATCTGCGCATACCGTCTCTCTAAAACACGGCTTGCGCAAACGCGTGTCGAATGTTCGTGTCGCTTGGTTTATCTAGTGAGCCTAGCTTAATATAACGAGCTTAAATTTGTATTGGAATTATAAATACAATAATTGAGAAAAAACATTTTCTTGCTATTTTAAGCGTAATTGCGTTTTTCTCCGTCGAAAGTAGTTTTATAGAATGGAACTTGTCAGATTTTCTTTCGAATCTAGAACCTGGTTCGGATTCCATCACATTTCGTCTATGCAAAGTGTTAATATACGATATGTGTATTTTTATTCGTATATTTTATACTCTATATTCTCTAATGACATCAAAGTGTATTTTATCTGGAGTAGCATAAGCATATATGAGAAGTAAGCTTTGAATGAGCTAATGTAGATTTAGAGCATCTATAAGATATGCTATCTCTTTTTAACTCAAAATATATAAATAATTTATCTCCGTTTCAGCAATTGTTTATATATTATCCTTACAAATCTTTTAAAGTGGCTAAAGTAAATGTCGATGTGTAAAGTTGTATATATTTTAAAGAAGTTTATCTATTTTTGAATTCTTATTTATAGGCATCAGGTATTTATAACCTATTTGTGACAAATGTTATGCTAAAAATATTGTTATAAAACCCACTTAGTTTGATAAATTTATAAACGTTAACCACCTTTAGGTAATTTGCACTTAGATCTAACAAGCGACATGTGCAACGCCAAATTTTTGTACACCAGTCAGATGTGCATGCTCGTGTTGCTTGTTAGTTCAATACTGCTGATTTGATTTGGAGTTAATTTTATTTATTAGCAGTCTCACATTAGAAAAAAAAATTTAAATTCACATTTTTCACTTCACTCCAGCTCGAATATTAATTTGAGTTATTTAGTAGCACATCTTATACATTGTATCATATACGTCTGATATTAGTCTTCTAAAATTTTATATAATTTTAATGCGGTTATTAGATTTTTAAGAGTTGAATATGTAATTTCAAGAGCATTAAAAGTAATTCCGTTCATTCAGTTTTATGAATCCCTTTTCATTATAACTCCTAATCTGAAATACAGATTTAATTTTGACTTGGAGCTCGTCTTCTTTGACAAATAAAGCATAAGTTAGATGTTTTTTTTTTTTTTTTTTTTAATTTAAGCAATGCTAGTGTTTGCAATTATGCACTGCTAGTCAAAGCTTTTTCCTTTTCTCCATGAAAAGCTTCAAAATCACTTCATTATTCCTGCAAATTCTATGCGTCGATTTAAGTGTAGCGCGTCGACGATCACAGTAAAGTACGCGACCTGTAAAATAGTTTTACTTATTAAAATTAATTTTTCTTTGATCTCCCATTGCTGGTAATAAGATATTTTCTAATATATCGATCATGGTAAAATGGTCCCCCTGTAAAATAGCTTTACTTATCCTTAAAAGGAATCTTAACTGATCTCCCTTTGCTGGTAATAGGTCATTTTCCTATAATGTCGTTCATTGTAACCTACGCGGCTTGTAAAACAGTTTTGCATGTCTTTTAAACTGATCTTCGCTGTTCCCTTTGTTGGTTAAAGGGCATTTTCCTATAAAACTGAGTTTCCACACGAGCCTTTTTTAATAGCAAATATGGACCTTTTCACAGTGTACATTCTCTTGTACTTAGTGTTTCCTTAGGATACCTATCACTCTTGGACCTATGCAAAATGTAATATATACTTTCCGTGCTGCATTTATTCATTGCATTGATCGAAATAGCCATTTCTGCTTGAACAATATTGAAAGTTCTTGCCTCCCTTATGCGGGTAAGGACCCTTAACTTGAAATCGATTTTCTTGCTATGTATTCCTTTTCGTGGATTTTTTTTTACAGGATTCGTAAGTGAAAAAATACGCCATATTAAACTAGTTACTCATAAACATTAATATTTATAGTTACAGACCGATCAGTTTTACTCTTGAAAGAAATTCAGATTTCTTCATGGTTATAAAAATTTAACGCATCCAAATATACCTACTAAAACGAACGATCTGTTTTCATGTTAAACTCTTCATGAGTTCTTACCTCTGCTTAAACCTTCCTTCATAGGCTCATAGTTTGCAGCCCTTATGAGTTTTGTAGATTAGATCTCAGGCTTCTGTGAAATACCTGTCGCTATGGTTACCTGAAAGGTGACCCAAATCTTTCAAGTTCTTGCACCTTGCATGGAAATTGTTTTTCTACTTGCTGGTGATTCTGAATTTATTCGCTAAAACTGTATCCGAATTAAAGTAATTGATCAAAAACGTGCCCTAATGTAGAAATTTCTTATTGTAAATTAGTTGTCTGTACCTTCATAACTTGTGTATATTATCGTATATCTGTTAACTGGATTTTACAAAGTTTACACACTTAATTTTTATACTTTTCATGAAAATAATATTTGTTTCGTCTTGGCTGGTGATTCTGAATTTATTCACTAAAATTGTATCTTATTAAAAATATGAAAAAAAATTTACTCGTGAAAGAATATTTCTTATTATGGCAATATTTCTTATTTAACGTGTCAGCATAAAATTTTTGAGAACTTGATTGTGTTTGTACTACATCATAACTTGTGTGATCTTAAGAATAGCATCTTTTAACTGAATTTGAAAAGAGGACCTCAACACTTAAGTTCTTGTACCTTTACTAAAAGTAATCGTTTTTCGACTTGCTTGTGATTAAGAGTTAATTCACTAAAACTAACCGAATTAAAATTATGGATAAAAATGTGCGTATAAAGAAAAATTTCTTATTAGGACAATATTTCTTTTTAACTTGAGAGTTATATTTTTGAGAAATAATTTTTAAATAATACCGTTATAACTAGTGAATTGTGTGTAATTTGTAAAAGTGATATTAGTTCTTTTGTAAAAGTAATCGCTTTTCTACTTGCTTATGATTAAGAGTTAATTCACTAAAACTGTATCCGAATTAAAATTATGGATTGAAAATGTGCTTATGGAAAAATATTTCTTATTGACTTGGGCATTATATTTTTGAGAAATAAATTATGAATGTATTATCATAACTTATATGAATAGCATTTATATGTATAATTTGAAGAGGCGATCTTAGTTCTTGTATCTTTTGTGAAAGTAATCGTTCTTCGATTTGCTTATGATTAAGAGTTCATGATTAAGAGAGAGAGAGGACTTGTGTGCATCATATGTATCTGTGAATTGAATTTAGATGTAAATTGGCCTAATTGTTGTCGAAATTGCTTGCATACAGTAATGTGGTATTCTCAGCCTTCTATATATTTAATAAGTACGGTGGTTTGAATTGCAACACTGGAATTGAACATTGTTTCGAAGCAATGTGAGTAGTATTGGTTGTGTGGATTGTTTTGTGTTTTCTTGCCGACGATTTAGTCTAGCTTAGTTTGTGCTTTTGTAGTGTGCTTGCTGTAACGTATCGTTTCCTTAGATGAGTTAAGCAACAGGTATCGGCATTTATTGGCTGCAATCTCAAACAAAATCTGAATTCTTCCTCGTGATATTAGCTTTTTGTCTGCCTTATATGTGTCATTGTTTACTTTTCTTGTTATTCTTGTGTATGTTGTTAATTGATATATTTGGCTTCCGTGATTTGCGTTGTGAATATTTGTTTGAAATAAAGTCCCGTTGTTCCAAAGGTGTGATCTTTTTGTTCATTTCTGCTGTTTCTTATTCCTCCTCGTCTAGCTAACAAGTCATTCGTCCGCAAATAAATTCTAATGGCCTCAGGATTCAGGGGGCATATCTTCCGATGTTTACGGGCTTCACGGACCCGAGGTATACCAGTGATATTTTCTTTTCACATGGGGTTTATTGTTTTTAGTAAACACGGGTTAAGCGTATCAGGCGTACCACGGCCCGAATATCTTTGTAAGATGGCTGATAAACAAACGTTCATCCACACATTTTTTTAATTCAGTGTCTTTTGAAACTATTATTATATATTCACTAACTTTATATCTAAATACTACCCCTACTAACTATTAATATATAACTATTAACTAACCCCTATAAATTATTAATATTGAATAACTTTAAATTATAAAGAGTAATATTCTCATTTAAAATACATTATTTTTATAAGCATGGACAAAACATTTCTTTTTGCCTAGTTTTAAATGCACTCATGTTCAAAAGTAATGGAATTTGCTCATTATGTCGAATTTCTGAAAACCTTAAGGACAGGTTTTAATGAAATTTGGTACGAAAATATACAGTTATAGCAAGATAAAGAGATGTACCACACAAAAGTCATGGTACGCACGCATGATTGTCAGTAAAGCCAATCAGTACAGGAATGTCCAAAATCCACGTTGCAAGATCCAACCAAAAATGAGTCTAATATGGGGTGTGGTTCCCTCTCACAGTCAGACAGGTCGCGCAGCGCGACCGCATACTGGACACGATGCAGTTGAAGAATCCCTGTGGCAGTATGTCCCATTCCTGCAGCAACACAGTTTTCAGCTACGGAATGGCTCTCGGAGGGGATGGCGAGATGCAATTGCTCACCCAAGAGCGTCTCAGACATGTTCTGTAGGGTTTAGGTCAAGGGATCTGGCTGGCCAATCGATACGTTGAATATCCTCACTTTCCAGAGAAACACCGTTCCAGGTGAGGCCGATGTGGACAAGCGTTGTCGTCCATGAACAGGAACCGATGGCCAGCTGCACCCCTGAAAAGTCGAACATAGGGATCTAAGATCTCTACCTTATAGCAGTCGGGGACTCTTTGTAAAACACATGGATCTGGAGGGGTGTGCGGCCGTTCAACATGATGCCTGCCCAGTCCATGACACCTTCACCACCATAGTGGTCCATTTCCCTGATGTGGGAGGGATGGTATCGGGTTCTAGGCTCTCACCAGATGAGGGTACGTCGAGAATCGGTGTCCAGACTGAATCTCGACTCATCTGTTCTCCACTGAAGTCTGGTCCAAGACTGATGTCCGTACCTTGCTAAACGCGCTCTCTTGTGTGGTGCAGTGAGCGCGGGTCTTCTGGCATAAAGCCTGCTCTCATGAAGCTTTCGGGCAACAGTAATCCGTGAAACTGGTTTCAGTGGCAGCATGCAGCTCACGTGAGAGCTGTAGCAGTTCTGTGGCTCCGCGCTGAAAGTGCCAAATAACGATCCTCATTAGTCGTCCTGGATCTTCAACGACCTTGTCTCGGTCTTCTCTATATGGATCCAGAGTCTTGAAACTGTTTCCACACATTGCAGACGACTCTGGGCTTTACATGTAACTCTGTAGCCACCTGCACTTGTGATTGCCCTGCCTCCAATCTACCGACGATTCTCCATCTCATTCCGTCATCCATACGTTTGTGGCTACTCATTTTACCCCATAGCGTATAAAATGTACCCAATTCTTGCGAGAAACAACGAATGTTACCTAGGAGTACGAGCACACGAATCACGGAAAACTCGTGCGCTTATCCCCTCCGCGGTCACAGCTCCGCCCACCCGCACTCGTACGTTACGTATTCGACATTGAATATTTGCATTCTTCGGCGACGTAATTAGTACCTTTGATTCAGTACTTTTTTGTAAAAATAAACACAATGTGCAAATTATCTTAATTTTGAAAACGATTGAAAAAAAAAGAGTAGATCTCTCCTCTTTTTTAAAATACATTCCCTTCAAAAGCGTGGGCGGAACATTTCTTTCTGTCTAATTTTATATATAAAAATAGATTACTATTATCATTTTAAATACATTCCTTTCATAAGCGTGGGCATAACATTTTGCCTAATTTTAAGTATATATATAAAGAATAATATTCCCTCATTTAAAATATATTCCTCATAAGTATGCCCAGCGTCTAATTTTAAATTAATATTATACAACATTACCCCATTCAATCTGCATTCATTTCATAAGCGTCCGTGGAATATAGCTTTTTGAGTGAACTGGAATTTTAAATGACAAATTTAAAAATATGTGTAAGACATTTTTGAAAATGAAAGTCGGACAATCCAAAAGGCTGGGTTTAATGACCGAATAAATGCACTCCTGAAATGCTTCTATAATGAAAAGCATTTTATAAATGACATGCAACTCACAAATTTAAATTTCGTGAAAGTATTAATAAAACTGATTTAACTGCATGTTTTTTAACTTGTGATTCAGTCGATATAAGCTTATATGGGAACTTGTGTGTATTTGAAGAATCCTAAAAGCCAAGGGTGTGTAACAAATTGCAAGGGGTTCATGTATTTTCATGTTTCCAAACAACTAAAATAATTTCTAATCTACTAAAAAAATTAATGGTCATAACTTCATGCGAATCTTTTAGGTTCGTGATAATTGTTAAATAAACGGGCTAATAATTTAGCAAGATAAGGTGCGAAGTACAGAATGCTTGATATAGCACAGTTTAAAAATAGACAGCACGGTGAGACTTAAATGTTTATTATTAGAAAAATATATTTTACATCAAAAACACATCGAAAGAAATCATACAGATCACCAGTACTTGGATCGGACATGTGGATATAAACCAACTCCGCTTACATATTGGTATCTGACCAATCAAAATTTTAAGGGCGTTTCATATGCAAATCGGGTCAGATTTGCATATCTATTGAAAGATCGATCTATCAAAAGATATTTGATCTCAAGTGAAATCAAATTATTTACAAACAGTTAAGAGAGCAGGAGAATATCCAACAATAATTAGGCTATATTGTCAATTGGACGGGTTAAGTGATGTGGTGTCAATCAAGTGATGTGGTGTAAGTCACTTTAAAAAAAAAGGCTTAGACACAGAAACCAGATATAATGCAACCAAATTTAACTTTAAGATAATTAGTAGACACACGAAACAGATGTAGATAAGTCAATCTGTTAACAGAAAACGTTCATTCAACTGATGGCAATGGAAATTCTGTCTTTTTTTTCGAAAAAGTGACTTACACCACTGGTAACTTTAACGCGTCCAATTGTTCCAGCCGGAATTTTCGAACCATGATCATGCAAGATATTGTTCCGTGTTGGCCAATACTTTTTGTGATTCTTTAACATATAAATCTCGTTTAACCCTCCGAGGGGTTCTTACGCTTCCCAATTACCACCTGTAGTCTTCCCTGCCGTGACTCAACCAGTTTGTACCAACTTGACCAATAGAATCGTTACAAAGGATTCTACACTCTAAGGACAGAAAAATAGAGTAATTCCAAAGGTCGTATGTATTTCCGGGGGATTAGTTGTTTATGGCGCAATGGCCAAATTTGGTCATGCTGAGCCGGACACGAGATATACTCTATCAAGTAAGAGACATACACGCAATGAAAGCTTTACTGACAGAAGAGAGATACGCCCAGGGAGGAATGCACCTGACAGGAATTGAACCTATGCCGCCTACAACTCGCGAAGGGGTTGCTTGAGCAGTAAACATACCCACTGAGTTAGGACGGTCCGGTATCAGGGGAAAATCCGACCCCCTTCATTAGGGAAATACATAAAAATAAAAAACCTGGAAATTATTTCGATTTCTAAATTAAAGAATTTTTATGAATCAACCTAACAAATACATTAAAATACGATCAATTGAATTCTCCAACTGAATTGCTCAATAATGATTTTGAACGAATCCTTTGAACGCCGAAATCGAATTTACATAGCAATTAAAAAATGGAAGATAAATTCAAACTCAAGTTTCACTCGTTTTAATCCCCCCACTACACATCTTCCGTTTAATTCGAGATAAAATTATCGAAACGTCACATCGCATAATCGAAATTCCCAGTAAGCCTCCCTTAAAACATGCGACGAAAGGACTTTTTTCCCTACTCGGAAAGCCAAACCAAGTTCTCCTCCGATTCGGAATTCTAAGAACCCTCGTCCTGTCAATAGCTATTTGACTGGCCCATAACAGCGATTAGTCGAAAACTCCCAATTGTTTAAAAAGATTTCAACTCGCATTAGGCATGAGGAGAACTTAATGGGATAACACTCGTTATACGAGGAGTCAAATCCACTGCTTATCCTCTTTCTATCTTCTTTCGTCTCTCTTTCTTGGTCTCGATAGGAAGTCCAGTCTTGCTTCAATCATATTTGGGGGATTCTTCTTGTTCTTCGCTTGGCGGGGGCAAGAAAAGTCGTCAAGAGTGGCGGAGAGGTGATTTGGGCAAGCGGGTATCACCTTACACGTCTTAAAATAGTTGCTCATGGTGTTTAAATAGAAACACGTCTTGTCTCGATTTTCCGAGTCTTTTATTGTTTTCTGTTTCCTTCTCTCCACGGCACTTTCAAATTAAAGAGCGATTGTGCTCGGCGAGTGCTTCAAAATGACAATTTCCGACTCCCCCGACAATTGTCCTTTTGGTGCCTCGAGGCAGGCTTTGGGTTAATCTTCGCTTTCCCGTTGTTTTTCCGGTGCACTAATTTTTCGAGTATGAGTTCGTTCTCGCTTTTGGTGAGCTTTTGAGGCTCGGGGGCAAGATAGTATTAATATCGGCGGTTTTAATAACTGGCCGGGATTGAGACCCAGGAATCGCTACTTTGTCTTCGGAAGACTGGGTTTCGTGCATCCTTGTAAAACTGTCTTTTAATTAAAGTTTTTAGATTAAAGAGGAAAGGTATATTAAACTTTTTTACGTCCACGATTGTTTGAATCAGTTTTGGCGTACTGTTTCTGGTGTGAACTTAAAATTGATTAGAACGTAGATACATATCAAGAGGTTGGTTGAGTTTAATGGTAGAAGATCCGTATCTCTCTCTGAAAACAAAGATTGCTGTTGCAGTAGAAAAGGAAATAAAGAATACGGCTCTTGGTAAAAATGTTTATTTGTTCTCCATATTTCATTTTCTCTTGAACTTGTACTATTTCTTTTTGAATCAATTAGATTGTCGCTTAAATGATTTTAATACGTCCTAGTAAAGCTATTTTTTTATAAACGTTTTTACACAAGAGAAGAAATGTATATTACACCTTTTTTAAGGTTCACGATCATTTAAATTAATTTTGGGTGTTCTGTTTCTGGTGTGAACTTGCGATTGATAAGATAGTGTTACTTTTCATGAGGTTGGTTGAGTTTAATGGTACAAGAATCATAACCACCATTATGTGTCAAGAGATTATATGAATCTGAAAAAACGAATGTTAATGCAATGGAGAAGACAAAATAAAATAAATACTTGGTAAAAATGTGTATATTTGATTTTCTCTTTGACATGTGATATTATTTCTTTTTTAATCTAGTAAATTGTCGCTTAAATGGTTTTAATATGCCTTTGTAAAACTATCTTGTCTTTAAATTTTTTAGATAGAAGAGGAAAGGGAATATTTGGAACTTTTTTTCATGATCACGATCATTTGAATCAATTCTGGGTGTTCTGTTTCTTGTGTGAATTTAAAATTGATTAGGACGTAGGTAGTGTTACGTGTCAGGATGTTTGTTAAATTTAATGGTACAAGATCCATGACCACTATTATGTGTCGAGATTATATGTATCTGAAAAAATTATTCTTGATGCAATGGAAAAGAATATTAAGAATACAGATCTTAGTAAAAATATCTATTCGTACTCCAAATTAGATTTTATCTTTCATTTGTTACATTATTTCTTTTTACATCTCATAAATTGTCGCTGAAATAGTTTTAATACGTCTTTGTAAAAACTAACTTTTAAATTTAAAGTTTTTAGAAGAGAAGATATGAATATTAAACCTTTTTCTTTCAAGGATTATTTCAATTAATCCTGGGTGTTCTGTTTCTGGTGTGAACTTAAAATTGTTTAAAACGTAGATTTTGTTACATGTCAAAAGGTTGGTTGAGATTAATGGTGCAATATCTATAACAAACCATTGTGTGCAAGTTATTAAAAAAAATGATTGTTGATGCAATGGATAAGAAAGTATGGAATACAGATCTTAATAAAAATGTTTATTTATACTCCATGTTTGATTTTTCGTTTGTTGACTTAATTATTCCTTTTCAAATGACTTAAGATTGTCGTTTATGTGGTTTTTAAGAGGGTATAAATGGAAAAGGGGGAAACACTACCATGCTTTCTAAATTCGCAACAATGTAAATCAATCTTTGATGTAAAGTTTCTGGTCTGAGATCAAAGTTCATTAAGACGTATTGCTAATTAACAAGAGGTCATTTAGTTTGGATGACAGAGAATACGTTCACTTATTAAATTATATTTGTACTCAATATTTGAATTTCTATTTATTCCTCAATGATATTTCTTTCTAAATCACTCAGTTTGTCGTTTAAATGGGTTTCCCACACAAAAATTTTTTTTTGTCAGTTTATGGACATATCTGACGTTACTATCAAAACTGACGAGGTCTTGATAGAAAATATATCTTGTCATTAGAAGAAAACTGGCCAAATTTTGATCTCGTAGTCATAAAGAACCGCCAATATCTTGAGGACGAGATATCTCGTCATTAGAACACTGACCCTGAGCCTTGATCTCGTCGTCATAAAAAAAATTGGTAATATCTTGACGGGATGTTTCGTTATCAGAAAAATTGGTCAGATCTTGATGGACGAGATATCTCGTCAAAACCATTTGAGGGTTAAGACCCTAAAAATAAAATTACGTGAAAACATAAAATTGATTTGTTTCGGCGAAAAAAAGAATATCCCCTTAAGTGCTTTCTCCCAAATATTCGAATTTATAAATTTCCTGTTTCACGCTTAACTTGTGAATCACTCTTTTTACAAACGCACACATTCATCCTTGATTCCAATATTTGTGTGAACAAGGTTCAAAATTACGAGGCCTTGTCCTTTAATCTTTCGGTTCGGGATTAAACCGGGACCGTCGCCAATATCCCGTTGTGTCGTTCTAGCGTGACGTTAATTAACTACCTACCTACCTCCACATATTTGTAACTTAGACAGCTAATTTGTGAGAGTAGCAGGCATTTATCAAAGTTGTTTTCTTACGATGGCAACATTAGCGTTAAGCCACCGTCTGAGCCAGTTAAACCAGGGGATTATTCCTTAATCCCAAATGAAAAGGGGTTCGGTCAGGAGATTTTTTACGCGATGAGTATTCATTGATTGTGTTGTGCTTCTCTTATTGACGACTACCATCAATTACATGAATATCGCTACAGTCCTGTGTTAGGTTTGGTTTGTCTTTCTGCGCGGTTATTTTTCAATCCTGTGTGATCTTTGGTTTATCATTCCACAGTCATTTTTTCAATCCTGTAGTAGTTTGGTTTGTCATTCTGTATGGCCATTTTACCATCTTGTGTTAGGTTTGGTTTGTCGTTCTACACTGTAATTTTTTCAATCCTGTATTATGTATGATTTGTCTTTCTTCAGGGTTAGTTTTCCTTCCTGTGTTAGGTATGGTGTTCAACAGTCAATTTTTCAATCCTGTGGTACGTTTTGTTTGTCGCTCTAAACGGTCATTTTTATAATCATGTGGTATGTTTGGTTTGTCGTTCTACATGATCATGCTTACAATCCTGTGGTATGTTTAGTTTATCGTTCTACACGGGCATTTTTCCATCTTGTGTTAGGTTTAGTTTGTAGTTTTACCCGGTTATTTTTTCAATCTTGCATTATGTTTGATTTGTCGTTCTGCGCGGTCATTTCTCAATCCTCTGTTAGGTTTGGTTTGTCGTTCTACAGGGTCATTTTTCAATCCTGTGGTATGTTCGGTTTAAGTAAAAGTACACTGTCATCCAAAGCAGCGCACATATGCAAACGCGCTTCGAGATAAGGCTCCGCGTGTACAGGGCCATCAGAAAGGCCAAGCAACACGAGCCTAAACTCCCCGAGCTTTTTCGCTCCGCGGGGGCTCAATCGAATGAAAGAAGGGCCGCAGATTAAGAGAGGTGTTAGGCTGAGGTGTCAGGTCACCTGATGGATCCTCCCACCTCATTAGAATCCCCATATATATATATATTCCCAAACAACCTCCGCTTCCGATACCCCACAATGGCTGCCGCTGAAATTTGATTTGGGGCACGTGCTCCCACCCTGTGCTCTATTAGCGTAATGAACGCTTTCCCTGCTCTCGCCGCCTGTCCCAACGACCTTTTGAACGTGCATCGATTTTATTTCCCAGCGTCGAAACACACCATAGACATGGATTGGATAGAAATTTCTCGATTAATTTTCTCAGTGTGTATATCTAAACCATTAACACTCCATGCTCCATTATGTTCTATTTGCCATCAAGTATTGTATTATCAGTAGGGCAACGTTTTTGTTGCAGTAAAAATGGGAAAAGTTGCATTTATCATTCCTTAAAATTGTTGAAAAAAAAGAAAATAAAGTTGCATTTATTTTTGATACTTTAAAATCTCAAATAAAATATTCGTAAAAAATGAAAATATTCTAAATACATTGACAATTTTAGTCGTGTACAACAGTATTATAATTCATCTTTAAATACAGAAGAACGTTGAATGGCCGATTCTTGATCAGTAATTTCTTTAATAATGGGCTGTATCGGATAGCAGAAGCGCAAAATCCTTTCACTCAACATTCAGAGATTTTAAAACGTCATCTACAAGGCGAACAACATATTGATGATCGACACTCACCTCGCAAACTTTGCAGTCGATTACGCAAGTTTCCTCAGGATTATCATGAGTGCCAATCAATGTGTTAAAGTACTTGCCATTTATTTCACTTTCGTCTGTTAGGAAGAACACCTTCTTTCCATGAACTTCTTGTTTGATCCGCAATACTTCGGCGTTCACAAGATCAGACATTAAATCGAAGGGTTGAGATTCAGAGGGCATAAAATGAAATATTAACTTCATATGAATTAATTTTAAGCTAAATTAAAACAAAAAGACAGGTGGTTGCATTTATGCAAAAAGTTGCATTTATATTGCGGTTATAATTTACTTTCAATACACTCTATGTAGGAGGAATTTCGGTTTTAGTTTCTTTACATGCAGCACAGAACATGTGAAAAAAGGTTGCATTTGTTGCAAAAAGTTGCCCTAATTATCAGTAAGACACATTTTAATATAGAGTGTTCAAAATTTAGCAATCAGACTACTCCGATTTGGTGTTTCGTTTCTTAACTTAACAAACCTGTTGATGGATCCGCACCACAAAAACTTATTTTTATTCCTCTCTGATATTGGTTTTATAAATTATACATAGTTTTTATTTGATATAACTTCAGTTTAATTTCGCAGTCGTGTTATGTGCTTAATCATCTCATCCTTAATACTATACATCTTAAAATACATACGATGTTTGGCCAGATCTGGTCCTTACGCACTAAAAAACCAACAAACAAAACCTTAACACTCTAAGTGGTTTTAACGAGATGTCTCGCCCATCAAGATCTGGCCAATTTCGCTAAGGTCGAGATATCTCGTCATCACGAAAAAATGGGCTGTATCGTGATGACGAGATCCAGATCTGGTCAGTTCTCTTCAATGACGAGAAATCATCTATCAAGATCTACTTAGATTTTGACGAGATACCTTGTCAAAACAACCACCAGGAGTGCTAAATTTGAGTTCGCGTATAATGGACTCTTTTCTAAGAACATTAAGAGGCGTTTGCATGTATGTGCGCTATCTTTTGACCAACTCTTCCCTTTCAAATGCACGTTGGTTGATGATATCCATATCGCGTTAGTTAAGGCTCCATGGTTACTGGCCCTTAAGTTAAATATATTTACACATGGAGCTTTTTCTAATTTTATAAATATTTTGACAGTTTTCACGTACACCCTGAGTATGTTGCAAGAATCTAACCAGCACCACATACAACCCATGGGTACTTAACGCAGTGGGCAAATCCATTGAGCCAAGGCGGCTCAGGTCGAACTTAAAAATCTGTAGAAACGAAGAATAGTTGGCAAGAATGTATCAGACGCAATTCCAAAATACAAGCTCCAAAAAGCAGTTTCTTGAAGAAAAATGGAAAAGTATTCATTTCATGGAAGAGTGATATGTTTAGTAGTTTTTACCAAAAGAAACCGCTTGACACGGAAACTAGTCTATTGTAGCTTAAGTTAATTTTGCAAATGGATCCACCTTTACATTACAGAGTGGTGTAAAACTTTTTTAACAGATTGCGGTGTGCAAAAAGGGTGATATTTGTGGAAGAGCGACCTCCACAGTTGTGACATCTATGGCTGCAGCTTCCACTGGTAAGACGATATCTGCCACTACTGTGCACATACTCAACGTTCGCCCGGGTACAACGAGTTTGTGTTCCTCTGGCTTTCCAATCCAGAGGGGCACGATTAAAGTGGTGTCGGCGCCATGTGATTTGGACTGTGTCTGATTGGGCTAACATTATGTTCACGGATGAGTCGAGATTTGCAATAGAGCCAGATGACAAACGTGTAAGGGTCTGGAGAGAACAAAGCACACACAATCGGCCCCAGAACATTATCGAGCATCACGCATTCCGAGGTGGAAGCATAGTGTGGGCCAGAATTTCGTTGGGATATTTAACCGACCTGCACATCTATAGATGGGGTTCTGTGGCGACTGTCCGGTATCGGGATGAAGTCCTAGAACCCACTGTGAGATTGTACTCTGCAACAGTTGGTCCTTCTTTCGTTTTAATGGATGATAATGCGCGTCCCCATAGAGCTGGCATCATCGCCGACTACCTGGAGAGTGAGGGGATTGCGCGTATGGTTTGGCCGGCGTACTCGCCCGACCTGATCCCATTGAAAATCTTTGGAATGCCCTCGGCCGTGCTGTGTCTGCACGTTTCCCACCCCCAGCTACTCTCACAAAGTTGCAAACTGCTCTACAGGAGGAATGGCGATTACTTGACTCTGGGGTGGTTGATCGCCTCATGGAAAGCATGGTCACACTCTGTAAACTTGTAAACTTTGTATGAGGATGAGAGGTGGTCACATACCCTGTTAATGTCGGTTTTGTTTATTTGATTTGGATTTAAACATCATTTTGTTAATGACTGTAATATGACTTCATCTTATAATTTATGAAAATTCAATATTTTTTCATCTTTGTATTTAATTCCTTGTTTTGTTTCATGCATAAACCTATTTGTTACTTTCCTTCCGTATTTCGTGTCAATCAAAGTCGTTTTTTTCGCATTTTACCTTTCATACTTAACTTTTGGCAGTGAGTGGATATAACTACCACGCATGTCTGAACAGTGTAGTTCACTAGTGAGTAAGAAGTCTATTATGCATGTCTGAACTTTGTATTTCGCTACTGAGTAACGAGTTCACTACGCATGTCTAAATTTTGGAGTTCGTTAGTGAGTAAGCGGTTCACCAAGCATGTGTGAACGTTGGAGTTCGCTAGTTCATACGTCTGAATGTTGGAGTTAGCTAGCGAGTAAGCGGTTCACCACGCATGTCTGCACTTTAAAATGTGCTATTAAGAAGTTTATCAAACACATCTGAACAGTGTATGTAGCATGATAAACAAGTACATCTCTGAACGGTGCAGTCTGCTAGTGAGTAGTTTATCATGTATGTCTGAACGATTGAGTTCGCTAATGGATGTAGATCGTTTTACTATTATTTAGATCTATTAGATTTCAACGCATGTTATCAAGTCGACGAATTTTACTATCGCTTTGTTTGTGGCTGAAGTATGTCCCCCTCTCCACACATAGCGCGTCCTCCCCTTTTCCCTGCAGACGCGTAAGAACACAGAAATGCTCATATTCGGGGAAGAGACACGTGTCCCCGTTTCTGACGTCATTGTTACTCTATCCTGGCATTTGGGAAGCGTGAGAATATGCCCGGGGCCCGAATGAGCCGCGAGTTTTAAACTTAACGCGTGAAGGCTTCCCGGGATGAAACACTCCGCCATTCAGGCCCAACTGCGGACGCGTGTCGGCTCGTATTCGCTCGGAAGTGTTCACTGGAAAGAAATCCGAGTATGATTACTGTAGATGGGAGTATTCGAATGGAAAAAAAATATATATTCAAGTACTCGATACATAAAAGTATTCATTGTCTCGATTATTTCTCGTTGTCGAATATAGCAGTATTCAATCAAAGGGACTAGGATACTAAAATACCCGAATACTTGAATTCTAAGGTGCTTATCCGCAATATTCGTATACCGAAGTATTCATTCCAAGTCTTTGAATACCAAAGTATTCAAGGGACCGTGGTGGCTCAGTGGGTATGTCCACTGCGCTAGGCAACCTTCGAGTTGTAGGTGGCGCAGGTTCGATTCCTGTCGGGTGCATTCCTCCCTGGGTGTATTTATCTCTTTTGAGTTAGTAAAACTTTCATTGTGTGTATCTATTACTTGATGTTTTGTCTTGTGTCTGGTGTACCATGGACAAATGGCCTTCCGCCATAAAACCCAAACCAACAACCAATCAAAGTATTCAAATGCCAAAGAATTAATGCCAAATATTTGAATACCAAAGTATTCATTCAGCTTATTTTTTATTAAAAAAGCTTCATACCGTAGTTGACTGATTCTTGCTCTTCATTAGTCTTGTTGTGAAAGTGAATTCGAGTATTTATTCGATATTTGAAAGTACTCGATTATCAAGTAATCCATTCTTAGAAATACTCGATTCTGCCCAACATTAGTAATTACTAGAAATGGGCAGGATTGAGTACTTTTCATGAAAGCACTTAAAAAGTTCTTCTCGAGGCACATGTGAATCGAAGCATAAATTAACTAATGAAGAGTATCACAACTCTAGATTGCACAGTGGTATTTTCCAGACCTGAAACTGATCACGGACAGTAAGTTTAAAAGATACTTAGTTGGGTTTAGCTTGTAGTGTAAAGGTCGTAGTTAGTCAAGCATGAGTTGAAAATAATCCTTTAGAGAGTACAATGTTTTCGTAGATTAAGAATTTTAAGATGGGGGTCCCGTAGATGTTAAAGTTCCTCGTTAGTCACTGCTAGACTAACTAAAGAAACATATCATAACTAAGCTACGTAGAGGGGTGTTTTCCAGACTTGGAGCAGACCACAGGAAGTGCGTTGAAAAGAATCCTTTGTAAGAGTAAAACGTTTTCGTGGATTTAGAGCGTGAGCGCCAGAAAAAGATCGGGAGAATTGAAAGAAGAGAGGGTTCCACTGCTCCATTACACTTTAACGTTCCGTTCCTCCCGAAAACAATGGGAACTCCGAAAGCTCTATAAACCAGGACCTGGAGGGAATTTTCGCAGGCTCTGATTGAATTCCGGGGTCTTCTGTTTTCTTTATCGGGTTCCATTTTCGATTCAGTAGGAGATTACACTTGGCCAAAGCCACTTCGCGAAAAAGTCTCTCTCTCCCCAACTTCTCATTCTTCCGAAGAAAATGTCTCCTCTTTTTCCTCCGCCTTCTTTATGCAAAAGTCCTAATGTCGCAGCCCGAAGTTACTGGCGAGTCGGAAATGAAATCCCACTTGCTGTTTTGTTTTGCCGTTGCTGGTGATCAGAAGGGGTGTTTTCTTTTGCGTTCGATCCCCCCTCTCTCATTCCAGGGGAGGAGGAGAAGAAGAATTCCTCGTTCCCGTGGGCCCGCATAATCCAAAGAGGCTGACGAAAAAGAGCCTCGGAAATATGCAAAAGTCCTCCTTTCCCTGTGCCTTGCTTCTCTGCCAACGTGCAGAGGATTACCGAGCGTCAGTCGCCGGAGACATTGTTTTTGATGCTGTTTCAAAACCACTAGAAAAGCAACCGACACCGAACGGGAGGCGGAATGTAAAAACAAACACCAAAAACAACCGGGGAAACAAAAAGGCAGCCAGTATCATAACGTGTTTTTATTCGAGCCTACCCATTTCGCCAGCTGCCCGTTTGGGCTGTAAAGAGACTTGAGGCAATCCTAATACTGTAAACCGTCAAGAAAAAGTTGCTGCAAAAAGCGATGATAAAGAGAAGGTTTTTGATTCCCCAGACTCACTTCGGGATCCGAGGGGGAATCTGCAGGAGTTTGGTAAGACAACATTTCCTGCGTCTAGTACTTGCTGGAGAGGCAGAATCGGTGGAAAGTTTTCTTCTTATCTGCTTTGGGAGGAAGGGGTATCGCAGAATAATGCATTAAAATATAATTCCGCTTCCGTATCTCTCTTTTTCGCCACTTTTTCCGAAATTCGGGCAAAAATTAAACTGCGGAGAAATGCATTTAATGGACAGAGGTTTTAAGAGGCTTTTTCTCTTCGGTTCAACTGAGATGTTGAATTTTCTTATCGGGACGTGAATCTAAATTTATTATAAAACATAATTCTGCTTTGGAATCTCCGAAATTCGGGCTAAAATTAAATTGCGGGGTATTGCATTTAATGGACAGGTTTTAAGAGGCTTTTTTTGGGGGGGAACAACTGAGATGTTGAATTTGCTTATCGGGACGTCTAATTTATTATAAAATATAATTCCGCTTTGGTATCTCTTTTTCTCCGAAATTTGGACGAAAATTAAACTGGTGTAGTGCATTCAATGGACAGGGGTTTAAAGAGGCATTTTTTTGTTCACCTCAGATGTTGAATTTGCTTATCGTGGGACGTAAATTTAAATTTATTGTAAAATACAATTTCACTTTGGAATCTCTTCGAAAAATTTGGGCGAAAATGAAACTGCGGAGTATTGTATTTAATGGACAGAGATTTTGAGGGATTTTTTTTTCTTTGCTTCAACTGAGATATTGAATTTGCTTATCGGGGCGTGAATCTAAACTTATAATATACAATTCCACTCTGGAATCTCCGAAATTTGGTCAAAAGTTAGGAGGTCTTAAGAGGTTTATTTTAGGTTAAAATAGATGTTGAACTTGCATATCTGGATGTAAATCGAAACTTTTTTCAAGAGCACTGAAAAAGGTGAGTAATATTCACCTCGTGTGTTTTTCCATTTGGCTGATTCATTATCCCTCCCGCTTAGAAAAAAGGATTGAATAGTAAAAATTAAAAAAAAAATAGTTTTGTGTGGTGAAATTTATACACACAAATAAAAATTGTATTATGAGGGCGAACGTTGGAACGCGTTCTTTCTGGATTTTAACACTCTTATATATTTAAGACTGTCACTCTTATATGTTTAAGACTGAGAACAGAGTTCCACACATTTAGTTTGAAACAAGCTCTGGTTTCTTACAATAAATAAGACTCGGGCTACTTAGTGTTTCAAATCCATTACTTTCGGAAGCATACCTTCAATAGGCTATCCTTGAAACTAATGAGCATAGCTTACGTTAACTACAGACCAGTTTTCTGAACGGTGAAGTTTGCTAGTGAAAAACACGTATGTCTGAACCGTGTCGTTCGCAAGTGAGTAAGTGGTTTACCATGCATGTCTGAATGGAGGAGTTTATCATGCATATCTGAAAGGTGTAGTTCGCTAGCAAGTAATTTACCTCTCAATTCTGAACGGTGAATTTGCTAGTGAGTAAGCGGTTTACCACGCATATCTGAACTATGCAATTTGCTAGTATGTGGTTTACCACACATCTGAATGATGGAGTGTGTTAGTAAAAAGTTTACCATGCATGTTTAAACGGTAGAGTTCGCTAGTGAGTAAATTGTTTATGCCGCATGTGTGTCTGAACAGTGGAGTTTCTACTGAGTAAGAAGTATACCGTGCATATCTGAACGGTGTAGGTCGCTAGTGAGGGAGGCAATTTTACATAAAATCCAATCATGTCTGAAAGGTGGAGTTCGTCAATAAGATGTTTAACACTAATTTTATGCAGATGAAATTACTGGGGAATTAACAGTCAACCACGCATGTCTGAACGGTGGAGTTCACTAGGGAATAAGTGGTGTACCAAACATGATTGAACGGTGGAGTTCGCTTGTGAGGAAGTCATTCAACATAACTACCAAAAACGTCTCAACGGTTGAGTTGTGTATCACGACAGTGGCATGTCTGAATAGTGGAGTTTGTTAGTGAGGAAGCAATTTTTATTTAACTGCCACACACCGCACCCCGACCAAAAAAGTGACACAAAAATTTTGTTGTTATGTCATTGAAAAATATGTACGAGGTGCCCCAGCGTGTTATATTATTACTCTATAGAATATAATAAAAGTTACCACCATAAATACTTACCTAAAATTTAAAAGTAGCTTATACTATTTCAATATAAGTTTTATAGTATCCTTAAAGTTGATGTTTCTCAAATTCTGCAATTTTGAGTTGTGTCATTTTTCTTGCCGGTGTGCGACATGTCTGAACGGTGGAGTTCGCTAGTGAGTAAGCGATTTTACATAACTACCAGAAATGTCAGAACGGAGCAGTTGTGTACCACTCATGTCTGAACAGTGGAGTTCGTTAGTGAGGAAGCCATCTTACTTTTATTAAAGGAAGTGTTGGTCTGTGTCTCTGTGTATGGTGTGCAGTGTCTTGACGAATCTATGGCACTTACAATAATGAAATTTGGCACACAGGTAGTCCGAATGTTTTCCAATTTTTGCGTCCAGCTCGAATTTTAAAATTTAATCTACAACATTTTAAAATTAATTTATTAGTTTTTTCACCTTTCTTTCTTCCTTCTCTCCGGAATGTGACGTCATTGAAGAAACGCGAGGATTTTGCGATTTTCGACCGCTGACTTCACAAACGTTTTTCGTCTTAATACCTTTGGAACCATGGCAAGTTTTCCGATTCAAGCGTGTTTTGATTTACGTTGTTGATAATAGCCCCTTTCAAGGCCATCACGGCGTTGCCTGTAGAGTTCGTTTCCGAGGCAAACCAAATGGGAATACGTTGCAATCACCGGGGGTTGGCGAGTGTCACGCCTGACCCCACGAAAAGAACTGTCAGGGGCAACGCCGTGCTGACCACGTAGTGGCTAGTTTTATATAACTACCAAGTCCCACGCATGTCTGAACGGTGGAGTTCGCCACTGAGTCAGCGGTGTTTACGCAACGTGCTACCACGCACTCTCTGAACGGTGGAGAAAAGCCCAACTAAAACCCCACAATGCCGGGCCGCCCTCAAAAGAAGTGCAAACCCAAGGACCGTCTTTCCAACTCTAAAGAGGGGCTGTTTCATTTCGAAGTCAAGAAGGAGCTAACATTTTTATCTCCCCGTCACACCGCGTGCGGGAGCGTCAAAAAGTCGTCGCCCGAGGGCTCTAAATCAAAGCAAATAAACCCCCCTCCCCTAATGTTTCTGCGGTCACCCGACCCCTCCACTCGAGGGGGCGTGCAGCGGAAAAAAGCGTGAGAAAGCACCATCCACGGAGAGGGAGGCTGCTTCTAATTGAATTGGACTCAGCGAGGATTTCACGCTCTTTCACACATCACCAACTATGAATAATTGATGGACTTCCCCTATTTTCCGCCCTTACGCCCCTTTCGCCAGGGTGGTCGCGACCCCCATGTGAGGGGCGGGCTGGGGTAACTCAAACCGGAAAGGTTGGGCTCGGTGAATGGACGCGGAGGGAGTACAAGGAATTCAAATCTCCA
Organism: Metellina segmentata; assembly: GCA_947359465.1. Lineage (NCBI taxonomy): Eukaryota > Metazoa > Arthropoda > Arachnida > Araneae > Tetragnathidae > Metellina > Metellina segmentata. Next base: position 124,410,899 of record OX375872.1, on the reverse strand, counting down.
TAGTTTACGTCGTGAATAAAGGGTATTTGAAGCTCTTAATTGTAGTTAAGGCGAATAGACGTGTTCCGATAACTTCGCTCAAACTTTTCTGTCGTTTTATCACTCAAAAGACCGTAATTACTAAATGGAAATTACGTTTATTTATTTTTTCGTTGTTTCCATCGCAGATAAAGGGTATTTGAAGCTCCTAAATTATTTTTGACTATCTTCATCCTAAATAACAGGTATTTGAAGGACCTAATTTTAGCTTAAAGTGCATAAACGTGTTCAGATAATAACTTCGTCCTAACTTTTCTGTCGTTTTTCCACAATGAAAAGGTCGTAGTTTGCAAAATAAAAATTACTTTTATTTATTTTTTGTTTATTTTCATCGCAAATAAAATGTATTTGAAACTCCTAATTTTAGTTAAAAATGCGTAAAGGTGTTCAGATAATAATTTCGTTCAAACTTTTTTGTCGTTTTTCGGATCAAAAGGCCGCAGTTACTAAATGAAAATTACGTTTATTTCCTTTTTGATAGTTTTCATCGTAAATAGAGGGTTTATGACGCTCCTAATTTTAGTTAAAGTGCATAAAACAAGTTCTGATAATAATTTCAGAGTGGATCCTAAGTTTCACACCATTTTTCTAATTAAAACGCCGAATTAATAAATAAAAATTGCGTTTTTTTATTGTTTTCCTCGTAAATAAAGGGTATTTTGTGTGTTCTTAACTTTTAGTTAAAGTGCATAAACATGTTCAGAGAATGATTTCAGAGGGGGTCCAAACTTTTCTGCCTGTTTTCCTATCAAAAGGCAGTAATACTAAATGAACACTACGTTTATTTATTTGTATTGAATGTTTTCAGATATATGTAATGTATTTTACCTGTGTAATAAGTGGCTTTCGATAAGTATATCTCATGGGGAATTGGTCCCGGACAGTTATCAATTGCCTGCTATGTTGCTCTAGTACGACGTTAATTAAAAATTACTAAATTACCATCTATAAGTATCTCAAGTTTCGCTTATTCCTCTCAAAAGGTCGTAATACTAAATAAACATTACGTTTATTTATTTTTGGATTGTTTTCAGACATACGAAATGCATTTTGCTGTATGAGAAGTGGATTTATTATTTAGAAAATAAATTAATTTAGAAAATAATTTCGGAGGGAAACCAAACTTGCTTCTCTATTCCTATCAAAAGACCGACCAACCGGTAGTTAAGGTATTAGCCTCTGGATCCGAAGGTTCCTGGTTCTGAATCCGGGTCAGTGCATGGATGTTTGTAAGCGCATGGTGTTGAGGCGGCTGGTGCACCTTAAATCTGTCGAGGCCGAAAGTCCTCACGTTGGGATGGTGTGGAAGTTTGGAGAGTGTGGTGCCAGCTCAGATGTTGCCTCGTCATCTGACCGTGGTTCAAAATTACGTGGCGATACACCAAATGGCTTATACTGGGATGGTGGTAACTAGGTGAATATTCCTATTGAAAGGTCGTAATACTAAATGAACATTACGTTTCTTGATTTTTTAATGTTTTACCATTACTAGCATTAGATATCAAAATTAATTTTGCATAAAATTCATATTAACTCTAAATCAAAATTGGAATTAAGTAATAAACGATGTAATTCCGAAATTCACAAAATAATTTTGGCGTATGCAAATAATTTTTCATTAAACTGATACATCATTTACCTCTTCAGATTTTCAACTTTTAAATGTAGGTGTTAGTTTAGAATTAGTTGTGAGACAACTCTAAATATTTTCTTGACAATTCCTGAAATTTGTCCATTTTGTATTTTTTCGAGGTTTTTAATCCTCCAGGTGGTATTGACGAGATATATCGTTCATCAAGATTTGACCAAAATTTGCTAATGACTATAAATCTCGTCATCACGATTCAGATCTTTCCCTCCGGATTTGATCCGGACCGTCACCAATAACCAATTGTGTTGCTCCAATGTGACGTTAATTAAAATACCTACCATACCTACATCGTCATCAGGATACTGCTGACATTTTTTTGACGACGAGATCAGGAACGACCTGTTCATTTTTCTTCTGACAAGATATCTCGTTCATCAAGATTTGGTCAGTTTTGCTAATAAGTACCTCGTCGAAATAAAAACTATGAGGGTTGAGGAATAATTTTTAACCACCCTTTTTGACTACTGAACACCTGCGAGTTGTTGGTGGAGTAAATGGGATTCCTGTTACTTACCCTGGGTATATTTCTCTCTTCTGTGTCAGTAAAACTTTTTTTTGTATGTATATATTCATTGACTGACATTTTCTGTCTTGTGTTTGGTGCAGGCTTGGCCAAATATGAGACCCATTGCCCTGTGAAACCTAATCAGTCATCACTACTGAAGCAATGATAATTCGATACTAGTTTGTGCAGGTAATTTTCGATTTCAGTTTTAAGCATAGCGCTGTACAAATTATTATTGTATTGTTAAGAGTTTCTTTTCCTGTTTACTTTGGTGAGCAGTGAATGCTTTCCTACAAGGACTATAAATTTCACGTTTCTCTTGTTTTTTTGCAAAATGTTTGGTTGGTTTTCTATGGCACAAGAGAACTATTTGACCACGCTGCTCAAAACACAAGACAACGTCAAGTAATGGAGATACACACAAGGGAAGTTTTACTGACACAGATGAGAGAAATACGCATGGGGTAGTTTTTGTGTCGAAATATCTCCATGAAGTTTGGAGAGGGTCCCTGTCCTCTCCTACTAAAGCAAGCTATCACATGCTCTAGAGCGCATGCGTGCTATCTGTCCCTTTCACAAATGCTTTCAATTCCATTCTAAAAAGATTTACTTTGTCTGACCTCCGTGCATGAAGAATGATCATTCCGATGGGTCAGATCGGGCGTGAATTCAGTTCAGAGAATGTCATTCCTTCCTACGGATGGAATCTTTTTGGACCACTGGACAGCTACCAAACTTCTTTAGGAGAATATTTTAGTGTAAAAGCCTCTCTAATCCAAAACTTTCTTTTTCTGTTGATTTGATTTAGGTAACCCAATGGTTGGGACCACCTTCGGCCACCGCCCGTTTGACGATCAGTATGGACTACTGAAGGTTCAAAAAGCTATGCACCTATGATCGGGCTTCATGGGGAGTTGGTATATGGATATTTGGAATTATATTTTTTTAATGTAAAATAGTTTCTCTATAGTGAAACTCTTTCTGATATGGTTTTCCTGTTGATTTGATTTAGGTAACCAACCTTCGGGCAAGCTTAGCGATCGTGTGGACTTCTGAAGATCCAAAAAGCCATGCATCTGTGATCGGGATTTATGAGTTCACATATGAATATTTGGATTACATTTTAATGTAAAATAGTCTATTCTGAAACTTTCTGATAAGGTTTTTCTGTTGATTTTCTTTAGGTGACATATATATTGATCGGGCACACCTTCTGGAATCTAATGAGTTAACGATCAGGATGTACAACAAAAGGTCTAAAAAGCCATACACCTCTTACGGGATTCATCGAGAGTTGGTCTATGGTTATTTGGGGTTATATTTTTATGTAAAATTGTCTCTTTTTATTCAGTAACCTCTTGATAAAGTCTTTCCTTTTAATTTTGGTAACCTTGTGATTGGAACCACCTTCGGAAATTTAATAGCTCAATGATCAGTATGGACTTCTCAAATTCCAAATAGTCATGTACCTCTGATTGGAATTCATGAGAGATTGGCGTATGAATATTTGGTATGCTTTAATGTAAAATAGTTTATTTTGGGGCTTTCTGATAGTTTTCCTGTTGATTTGATTTAGCTAATCGGGAACACCTTCGGACAATCTAATAGCTAAGTGATCAGTGATGACTACTGTAGATCTAAAAATGCATGCTACTGTGGTCGGGATTCATGGGGTATCTGTATGCTATAGATATTTGGGATTATATTTTAATATTAAATAGTGTATTCCCTAAAACTGGTGACGGATAATGCACCTCGTTAGGATACACGAGGGGTTGGTATATGTATGGTCTACTCTGTCGAACAACCGTATGCTTTGATAATGCGTAAATCGAATTCAACTTTCCACCTTCTGATTATATAAATTAGCCCAGCAATAAAACAATCGCACTTGAGAAATGGCCTCGAACAATAAATCGATCAGTAGTTTCCCAAATTAACGACTTTATTGTTAAATCTAGGAGTTAATACTGATGTCTTTTCGACTGCCACGGAAGTGTTGCATCTATTAATAAAAATCAACAATATGCTTAACCATCCAAGTGATTTCGACGAAATAAGTCGTCAGTCAAAACATGACCAATTTTGATAATGACGAGGTATCTCGTTATCCAAGATATTGCTAATTTATTTGAAGATGAGGAGATTAAGATCTGGTCATTTTTTTCTTATGATGAGATATCTCTTCCATCAAGATCTAGGGGCCGCGGTAGCCCGGTTTAAGAGTGACGAATTAGCAACCGAAGGGTTGCGAGCTCGAATCCCACCAAAAACCTTCTCGTACAAGCGGGCTGGCGCACGTTAAATCTTTCGTGGCAAATGCCCTCACCTTGGTGTGGAGGTTTAGAGAGTGGGGTGCCAGTCAGGTGTGACCTCGTCTCATCTGATCATGGTTCAAAATTACATGGTGTTATCGGGTCTTTAACTTCGGGTTTGATCCCGGACCGTCGCCCGCTGTTTTGCTATAGTGCGATGATTAAATAACTACCTACCATCAAGATGTGGACAGTTTTGGAAATGACGAGATACCTCGTAGACTAGGACAACCGCCATTAGAGTTAAATTCGGCTTCAATCAAACTTTCCATCTAAGGCTATCAATTCGAACAGCAACAAAACAATCGGGTTTGTTCAAGAAAAAGCCTCGAACAATTAACCGATCAGTAGTTTCTCAAACTCCCAAATTAACAGAATTCTAACGAATTTATTCATCATTGAGGCGATTTAATGTGTTCCCCGGAATCGTTTCAATTTGGAACCGAAAGAAAAACGAGCTAATCAATTCCCCAACCAATACTTAGCATCGCAGACCCCCGACGAGGAACGAAGAGGGCTAATTACCAACGCAGCTTATCGAAAAACAGTTATTTTTAATTAGTTTCACTTTTTTGCTTTCCCAAATTTTTAATAATATTGCGACGATGTGCCTGAATTACGTAGGAAATTACATACCACTAATCAGCCGATTTTGGAGTGAAACCGAAGTTGTCATCATTAGAAGCCTTTCGTCTTCGTTTCTCTTTTCTGTTTCGGTTTTTTCCGTTTCGGCCTTTTTTCTTCAAATCTCCCCTTTTCTTTTGCGTTTTCTCTCTTTTGCCTTCATAAATAGGCTTATCGTTTTTAATATTTATTCTTTGTCACTTAACCATCACCACTGTGGATGTTTTTTCGGGGGGAAAGGCGGGGGTCGTATATAAATTTTATTTTATTACTTTTTTGCTTCTAGTATTTTTCTGTCGTTTTCCTCTTTTGATTAATTAATTCCAAACGTGTATTACGCATCGCTAATTGAAGACGCAAAAACAGAAGTGGAGTAAAAAAACGGACACTTTTACAGGATTTTTTTTTTTGGTTGGCGAAAACTTGGAGCACCCCTCCTTTTCCAATTTGGAATAGTTCTTGCTGTTCTAAGAAGAAAATCAATTCTGAGGCAGGAATACAAAAAGTTGGTTGCGTAGTTAGGAACTGACGGCTAATGAATTGGTTTTTATGCCTTTTAACATTATTAAAATTCATTAATTTGTGCATTGTTTAAAGTTATGCAGTAATTTAGTTAATATGCAATCAAGGTTATCCGTTAATAAGTTGGCTGCTTCTTTGGTTGACGAGGAATAGTTACATTAGTATAAGTGAAGAAGAATTATTGATAAGGTCTATTGCAAAGTATTTAAATTAGAGTAAGTTAAGAAGAGTTATTGAGAAAATTTCATTGGAAAATAGTTATATTAGAATAAATGAAGAAGAGTTATTGATAATCTCCCTTACAAAGTGCTTACATTAAAAAATATTTATTACTTAGTATTTGAGGGGGATGAGTTATTGGTAAAATATATCATTAGAAAATAATTACATTTTTTTTTTAATAAACAAGGAAGAGATATTCCTAAGATTCGATTAAAAAATGGTAATTTTAAATGTGATTGCTACTAATATATTTCACATAAGTTATGGAGTTTGACACTGTTTTTAATTTAATTTAAATACCATCAAGATAATCGGATAATAATTTGCCGTTTACGTAGATAGAAAATAATTACATTACAATAAGCAAGGAGCAATTAGTGATAAAATTCAATTGAAAAATAATAGTGTAATGATAGTAGTACCATAGTAGTGGTGTAATGATGAGTAGTGAAAAATAGTAGCATAATGATTTCTACCAGGATTTTTCACATAAGTAACGGGAAAAGTTTTCAATTTAGTATATATTAAAAGGTATTCAAATTATACACTCACTGCCAAAAGTTAAGCACGAAGAGGAAAATGTTAATTTCCAGAAGCCAATCTGAATTTGAGAGGCTGAAATTTGCTGCAGAGGTAGATGGAAGTATGCAAATGTGTTTATAACAGCCAACCATGGTTTCGTGTGGAGAAATATGCAATAAAAGCAGTCGTATAAGAAGCCAGCATTGTGGAAGGTTAGCGTTCTGTGGAACACCTTGAAGCAGGGCAATCAATCACTGATGTTGCTCTTTTCTTCGGCTTTCATAATTCTATCATTTTGCGATTATGAAAACAATTCCAAACAAACTCAACAGTTCTTCCCTCTGGTCATCCAGTTGTGAAACTACTGATCAAGTCCTGGCATGAAAAGCGTGGTCATGCAGGATTGCATATCCTGTTAAATATCTTGAGGGAAAATTTCTGGATTTTTCGTGGTAGAAGAACGGTTCGATCTGTTGTGTCCAAGTGTATCAAGTGTAAACAGTTTACTGTCAAACATTTGAAAACTTCCTCACCGCCTTTGACAATCGATCGGGTAAGAGATGCCCATGTCTTCTTAGTGGTGGGTGTGGATCTTGCAGGACCTGTGACACTTCGAGGTAGGACAAAGAGTTGGATAATGTTGTATATTTGTGAAGTATTTAGAGCCGTGCACTTGGAACTAGTACAATCTTTGTCTGTCAAGGTTTTTATTTTGAGTTTCCGGAGATTTGTTGCGCGACGCGCGTGGACGGCCACAAATTATCTACAGTGATAATGGCACGAATTTCGTCGGCATAAATAACCTTTTCAAATCTATTAATTGGAAAGCAATTGAAGCATAGGCATGTTTGAAGAGAATATTGTGGAAGTTTAATCTTCCCACAGCTGCATGGAGGGGCGAATTTTTTGAGCGTCTCATACAAGTACTTAAGAGATTGTTACGATTTATCTTAGGTAACGTTTCTCTCTCTTGTGAGGAAATGATCAGCGTACTGTGTGATTGTGAGGCAATTATAAATTCAAGACCCCTCACCTACATTTCTAATAACCCTGACGATTTACTCCCTTGTTAACACCTGGCATGTTCCTGCAGGCTATACAGACGGTGGGAGTTCCCGACTGGGATCACCTTGATGATGTCGAAATCTCAAGAAGATTTCGTTACCAACAAAGACTGAGAGAAGATTTAAGAAAACGATTCCGAACAGAATATCTTAGTCAACTACTGCTGAAAAAAATCGGATAAAAATTGTCTAAATCTAGAAATTGGATACATTGTTTTGATTGAAAATGAATCCAAGAAAAGAACCTTTTGGCCGATGGGACGAATCGTGGCTCTCTATCCGGGAAAGGACGATAACGTTCGTTTAGTGAAAATTAAGACGTCGTTTGGGATGTTGCTTCGACCAGTGCAACGTGTGTATCCATTAGAAGTAGGGCACAGAGATGAGGGTCTTGAAAGGGTACAAAACTCTAATGATTCGAATGAAAATTACTCGGAACCAATGACACTTATGCATGAAGAATTGGTGAAAAGAATTATTACTAGAAGTGGTAGAACTGTAAAGCTTCCATGTAAATTTAAAGATTTTGAACTTTGAGTTTCAAGAACTCTGATATTTTGATCATTGAGAACTCTTAAAATTTTTCTAAAGTTAAGTGTAGCAAGTATGTCAGTGTTTAAAATTCTTTGGCAAAGCTTTAGGTTTTTTTTTACTACTTTAATTATATATATATGCTTTATTAATTATTGTTATATTTCTTCATTTTAGTTAATTTTAAGGTTTTGATAACAATATGTTTTATCAAAAGGTGGGAGTATGTTAGATTCAGTTAAAGCAGCGCCACGTATTCGTGTTAACATTTATTGAACGAGATTAAAGTTTTATTGAATGGCAACGATTTGAAGAATCAGTCGTTTTTAGTTTCAGTTCCGTATTGTAGCATCAGACATGTTTTCGTGTTCCGTCCTTTTGTTAAATGTGTAAATAAATGTAGAAAATCTATTGGATTATGGTTTGATTTGTTTACGAGGAAATATACTATTTGCCGTGTAATATCCAGTGCTTTTAGAACTCTTATCTTGTGATATTTTACTCAAGATTGATCGTCCTCAACACATGTGTTGTTCTCGTCACCTGACCGTGGTTTAAAATTACAAGGCGTTATTCCTAGATCGTTCCCTTCGAGATTGATTCCGAACCATCACCAATAGCCCATTGTGTTGCTCTAATACGGCGTTAATTAACTACCTACCTTAATTAACCCTTATTAATAAATACATCCTTGTAGCATTACCTGTAGTGTGTTATGATGTTTGACTTTCAGGTTCAATCCCTACTGGGTATATTCCTCTTTCTGTGTTAGGAAAACTTTCCTTACATGCATATAGCCATTATTTGACGTTGTCTGTCATGTGTTTGGCGCAGTTAGACCAAATATGACCCTTGCATCAGAAATAAAACCCCAACCAACCAAGATGCTTGACTTATCTCAGGCTAATCAGAGATGCTTCGCAATGTCAAGAAACATGACACTAGATTCGACCAGAATTCGTAGTTGTCCGTCAGGAAAGTACTTGCGCATATCTCCAACAAACTGAAATTTCAAAACATAAGAGACCAAGCAGCCCACATTCCTCAGAAATAAACACTCTCATCTGGGGGGGCTAGACTTATCCTATGTCAAAACCTTGTAACTTTACCATCTACCCATAAAATGCTTAACTAATGATCCATTTCAGGAAGCTTGATACTAGATTTGATCAGAATTTGAAGTTGGCTGTCTGCGCACGAAAATGCTTACCAACTAACCACAACTTTAAAACATCCTAAGAGACTACAGCATTAAGCAGCTAACACCCCACAATGTATCAAGTCGAAGAGGTTTTTGTTTCTTTGGATAGAAGGGGGAATGATGCCAATCTCTAACGCGGGATTTTTGATTTCCCAAGCAGCCAGCATTCCAATGAAATAAACACATTCTTATTGGGTCAGACTCGACCAGAAGTCTAAGTTGGATGCCCCCGCACATTGCTAGTTCACCAACTCCACTGGAACATCCCTCCAATAATCATAATAAATAAACACATCTCATATCGAAACCTCGTAGCAGTACCATCCATTCATAAGATGTGGGTATGTGCTTGACAAGAGATCACCCTCAGAATGCTTGACACTAGATTTAACCAGAACTTAAAGTTAGCTGTCTGCGCACTTTAGTACGTACCTTACGCATATTTTGGTGTAACAATATAGCATTTAAATATCGAGTTTCTTCTCATCGAAACTGGTAACTAATCGTTTTTGTAATCGTTTCGTACACTCAACTTAAAGCACAAACATGTACTGTCTGCGCAAGGAAGGGGATGAATGACACCAATCATTTCCAAAACAGCACGCATTCCTCCGAAATAAACATACTCTCATGGGGCTGGACTTGACCGAAGGCCTAAGTTGACTGACCGCGCAGGCGGTTAGTCCACAACTCCATTGGAGCATTCCTCAATTATCATAATGCATAAATACATCCTCTGTTGAAACTTCGTAACCTTACCATCTACCCATAAGATGCTTGACTAAGGATCCATCTCAGAAAGCTTGACACTAGATTTGACCAGAACTTGAAGTTGGCTGTCTGCGCAGGAAAGTACTTGCGCATATCTCCAACCAACTACAGCTTAAAGCTCCATGCATAAGGTATCGAGTCGAAGAGGTCTTTGGAGGGAAGGGGAATGACATCAATATCGCCAACGATTGTTTCCCAAACAACACGCATTCCTCCGAAATAAACACTCACCGGGTTGGACTGGACCGGAGGTCTAAGTTGGCTGACCGCGCAAACTGCCTGTCCACAACTCCAGTGGAGCATCCCTCAACAATCATAATGAATAAACACATCTCCTGTCGACACCTTACAACATTACCATCTACCCGTAACGTGTGTTATCTTAAGCTCAACGATGCACGGCGAACAGGTAGGGTTCTTACCTTCTCCGCTCATGCGTAATAAAGAGGTGTGTCCTCTCACCCGTAAAACCACCTATCCTTAATAAAGTAGGGGGAGGGAAATCAGTTTCCAATACAAGGCTTCGGTGACTTCCCCCGTGTATTTTTAAAAAAGGAATGGACTTTTAGAGGTGCCCATTCAGAGATATGCTACGCAATGCTGGGTTGCATGCCGTTGTGGTTGAGTGGATTTAACTCCCATGGCCCACCCACCCTTGACTGGGGTTAGGGTTGGAGAGTCTTTGGGGCAGAGTTTTCAATAATTCATGGGGTAATAGTATCTGCAGCATTGGATATCGCTCGCAAGGGGGGAAGGGTGAGTTCGTGCGTTGGGTATGGAAGAGAGGTAGATTTATATGTCATACGTCAACTTGAGTGGCCTCCTGCTTTGATTTAGTTTGCCTGGTGAGAGGCAGTTGGAGGATCGCTATTTAACGAGCGTTGGTTATCAATCGAATCTTGTCAATGAATATTTCTCGTTTATTCTAATATAACTGTTTACCAATAAAATCTTATCTATAACTCTTCATCACTTACTCTAATGTAAGTACTTTGTAAATCGACCTTATCAATGACTCTTCCTCCCTTTGTCTAATGTAACTATTTTTCTCTTCACTTACTCTAATGTAAATACTTTCGACGAAATCTTTCAGTCACTATTTCTCACTTACTATAATTACTTTGTTATCGACCTTATTAATAACTCTTAGTCACTATACTAATGTTTCTATTTTCCGTCTAGCAAAACTCTTAATTGTGAATTGAATATCTTTATTGTATATAAACTCAATTCAAATGTAATTTCACTCCGTAATTTATGTGAGAGATCTTCGTAAAAATCTGAAATTACAATTTTTCAAATCGAATATCATCCATAATTCTTTTTTATTTGTTCTAATGTAAGTACTTTGCCCACACACAATCGACCTTATCAATAACACTTCCTCACTATTCTAACGTAACTGTTTTCTATGAAATCTTTTAATAATTCTTCTTAGCTTATTCTAATATAACTATTTTTCAATAAAATCTTCAATAACTTTTCCTCACTCTAATAGAATTACTTTGTAATCGACCTTATCAATAACTCTTCCTCACATACTCTAATGTAAGTACTTTATAATTGACCTTATGAGTAACTCAATAACTCTTCATCACTTATATTAATGTTCTTATTTTGCGTCTACCAAAACTCAAAATTATAAATTGAATATCTATGTTGTATACAGAAACTTAATTCAAAAGTAATGTCACTGGAATATATATGAAAGATCTTGGTAGAAATCATAATAAAATTACTATTATTCAATCACATCTTAGCAATAATTCTTCCTCGCTTTTTGTAACGTAGTTATTTCCTAGCAACCAAAACAGCCAACTTATCTTAGAATCAAGATCGCATTTTAACAAAATTGCTACACATAACTTTAAGTAATGCACATATTAATGGATTTTTTGATGACGTAAAAAATCATAAAAACTAATTCATTAGCCGTCAGGATCCTAATTACACAACCAATTTTTGTGAGTGTATGTATTCTTGTCTCAGCATTGATTTGTTCCTTCTTCCAATGGGCAGACGTTCCATCATTTGTTTGGTAGGTTTCGTTGAGTTTTATGGCGCAAGAGCCATGTTTGGTCAAGCTGCTCCAAAAACAAGACAAACAACATCAGGTAATGGACAAACACATACCGTGAAAAGTTTTACTGACACTTAGGGGGGGGGGACCAGGGATAAAATTAACCTTATAGGAATCGAGCATGTGCCGATGATTTGGTAAGACAATAATGAATTTACGAATTTTCAAAATAATTTTTTCCATATGAGAAGGATTTTAGAAGATAAACAAACCAGATGGTTGAGTTCGAACTTAAGATATACATATTTGTCCAAGCTGAGCCACACACAAGCTGACTAATGGTAAGTAAAAATTGTAAAAGGAAAAAGATAGTTATTTGGGAGCAGAGTAGGTGAGGACAGCAGAAAATACAGCTTGTGGATATCCCGGTAATGGAGGAGTTTACTGACTCATAAAATATAAGTACATCCATTTTGAAATCGAATAGCAGGTTGCTTGCGCTGTGGGCAATCACACAGCTATGGTGGCCCCAAAGATTATGACAATGAATAGGAACATTTTCGTAATACCAACACAATCTTCTGAAAGGCCCAAACTTCTACGTGCTCTATGAAAGTTTATAATCAAATAGAAACGTGGCGAAGCCATATCCAATTAATTGCCGGAACTCAAATTATTCTAGGTCTAAGTCTTCAATTATAATCTCTTAAAAGCTTCTTAAGGATCCCATACTTCGGTCTTTCATCATGCAACAAGAAACTCTTGTATGCTTCCTAGTCCTCCAGCATACGATAACCGGTCAAATATTCAGAATCCAAGGAATATATTATGCAATCCATAATATATTTAGTGCTTATTGAAAGTGGAATGACCTATCCATATATGTTCCTTCGCATTTTGGTGAAAGGAACGTGTGATAACTCCACTGGTATGGCACTCTACGTAATCTAAATTATGATACCTAAACGTGCAGCTCCAAAAATTACTAAGTTGCTTCTAATCTCAAGCGGTGATGGGTATCGTTAGAATTATTATTAGGAAGTTTTTCTTTTCCTCCGTCGACACACAAGATTAGGTAGGGAGGTATTTTAACATCGTACTTGAGAAATACAATGGGCTGTTGTTGACGGTCCGGGATCACCATCCCCGAAGGGAAGGATTCGAGGATAAATCCACGTAATTTTGAATCATGGTCAGATGACGAGGCAACACACCTGAGCTGACACTCCACTATCCAAACTTCCACACCACTCTAACGTGAGGGCATTTGAGATTACGACCGATTCAACGTGCACCATTCCCCTTCCCCCTTGTCTTTCAATAAGGGGTGTCTTCCCCCGGGGACCTCTTGCGCCATAAAACTCAACTCAAAACAACTACCCAAAACTTCGGTGTCAGTAAAAATTTCTAGTATCTGTATGTCCATTTCTCGATGGGCCTTGATTGTTCGGTTGGTATGTATTTAATTAACATTGCAGTGGTGCAACAGAATAGGCTATCGACAACGGACAGGAATCAAGCCCGAATCGAACTGTCAAAGGACAACCAAAGAACCATTGTGTAGAAAGGGGCCTGATGCGCTTTGAATCCATCGTGACCTCTAATATCTTTGCTTTGTCGTGGTGTGGAAGTTTGGAGAGAGAGGTGCCAGCTCAAGCGTTGACTCGTCATCTGACCGTGGTTAAAAATTAGGTGGTGTTCTAGGATATTTCCCTACGGGTTTGATCCCGAACCACACCACGGCAATAGCCCGTTCTATTGCTCCAGAGCGACGTTAAGTAAAATAATTTTCTACTTACCTACTATTACTCGATATTGCCTACTTCGAGTTTAACACAGCTTGGCCACATATGGCCCATGCGACATAAAAACTCAACCAGCCTTAAACACGGTCTTGGATGTCGCTTTTTTCCTGCACGTTCCGTTTAATAAGCGCCCAACCGAAGGGGTCGTTTGCGTAACTAAGCCTGGCAGTTGAGGGGCGGATTTTCAGAATTCGGGGAAGGGAGCTTTCGTAACCCCCCGCTGCGCCCCGAGTGCTCGGCAGGGGGGGGGGGATGATGGTCGCGTGTCCCATCTGTTGCGTTTCCCGTTGCTGCCATCCTATTGTTTTTCCAGGCATCGAATTCCAGGGAGCGAATTCTTCCTCGGAAAAGTCCACACTCGCCAGAACTCGACTGCCTGCCTCGTGAAAGCCAATCCCTCCCGATTGTTTTTAGAGAGGGATTCCACGGAATCGGGGGATCGTGAAGGCCCCGCATGTGCTGGAGTGATCGGTTTCCGTGCTTTGGAAATCGACCGGCATTTAAGACTATGGTAGATGCACACAGTGGTATATATCGATGCTTCAGTTCCAAAGGGTAATAAGTCAAAAATTTTGTGACTTAAGTGGAGTGTACGAAACGATTACAAAAACGATTAGTGTCGAAAACGGCCTCGCAAATTTGTATGTAAATTACAAGCGGCGCTGTCGTCGCTCTTTGAGTATATATAAACTCATCGCTTGAAAGCTTTTTATGTTCTTAGATTCGGCGCAGATGTGTCAGTCAGTGTATTATTTCAATCATGATTAAACTTATTTTATTTTAAAGGCAGACTACTTGATCATTTTGAATTTCTTGATTCATTTTTCGTTGTAATAGAAAAACATAGGCAAGCTCAGCCCGGATTAGAATTTGGAGAAGAGAGGGTAAGTGCAAACTTACTTTTCGTCGTCGAAAGTTTTTGAATACATCTTTGAAAATTCAACAATTAGCTACCAGTTTCGAAGAGAAGAAAATCGATAGTTAAATACTTTGTTGTTACATCAATATATGTGAAAGGTAATTTTTAATTGACGTCGTACTAGAGCAACACAATGGGCTGTTGACGACGGTTCGGTATCAACCCCCCAAGGGAAAGATCCGAGGACATGACCACGTAATTTTAAACCACGGTCAGATGACGAGGTAACCTTTGAGCTGGCACTCCACTCTCCAAGCTTCCACCCCAACCCAGCATCAAAACTTTCGGCCACGACAGATTTAAGGTGTGCCAGCCGCCTCTACACCATACGCTTACAAATATCCATGCACTGATCCGGATTCGTACGAGGGACTTTCTGATCTAAAGGTTGACACTTTAACCACAAGACCGGTTGGTCGGCCCAAAATATGCCATAGACACGAGCAAAGGCATGTTCAATCCATTTTGTCGATTATCTCTGAAGTAATAGTTTTTGAGTTGTTATACATTGGAAATTAGATCAATTAACGTCACACACTGGAACAACAAAACGGGTTGTTGGTAATGGTCCGGGATCAAGCCCTCAAAGGATAGATCCGAGGACAACATTTGGTCATCTGACCGTGGTTCAAAATTACGTTGTGTGGTCCTCGGATGTTTCCCTTAAGGGATTGATCCTGGACCGTCGTCAATAGCCCGTTGTGTTGCTCCAATACGACGTTAATTACAAAAATTACATTTTTTATAGTACCGAGGACAACATCGTGTAATTTTGATGCACTGTCAGATGACGAGGTAACACCTGGGCTGGCACCCCACTCTCCAAACTTTCACACCATGCCAACGTGAGGACAGATGAGGCCCCAACGGATTCAAAGTGCACCTGCCCTCTTTGTACACGAGGGTCTTTGGATGGATTCGAACTCGCAACCCTCTAGTTGCTACTCCGATAAACCCAGAACTAGTAACTAGAGGGTTGCCAGTCCTAGTCAACCAGTTGTGGATGCATGAGGCAGTCATGGTTTTTTTTTTAATTGAGGACCGCGATGGCCCAGTTGGAAGAGTGACGATTAGGAACTGGAGGGTTGAAGTTCGAATCCAACCAAAGAGCTTTGTATACAAATGGGCTGATGCACAAAATGCCGAGGACAGGACGAATACATGGAGTTGGGCTGGTAAAGGCCTCGCATGTCCTACTGAGATCGCTTCGTTGCTTTCCAAATCGACCATGCCGACCAATCGGTATAGTGGTTAAGGTGTTAGCCTCTAGATCGGAAGGTTCCCGGTTCGAATCCGGGTCCCGGGCATGGATGTTTGTAAACGTATGGTGTAGAGGCGGCTGGTGCACCTTAAATCTGTCGTGGCCGAAAGTCCTCACGTTGGGTTGGCGTGGAAGTTTGGAGAGTGGGGTGCCAGCTCAGGTGTTGCTTCGTCATCTGACCGTGGTTCAAAATTACGAAGTGTTGTCCTCGAATCTTTCCCTTAAGGGATTGATTCCGGACCGTCGTCAATAGCCCGTTGTGTTGCTCTAGTACGACGTTAACTAAAATTACCATTACCATTACCATTACCAAATCGACCATGATAAACATTCCGGTAAGACGTTCAAATGCTGTTCCTGAAGTATTATCTCTCATATTAAAAAGAAACAGACTTATTTGCAATTGTTGCGTGTGCCATGTAGTTTTTCACTAAGATTTATATCGAATGTGTAAAATATATTATTTCGTATGACTATCGTGGTAATGGTAATTTTAGTTAACGTCGTACTAGAGCAACACAACGGGCTATTGACGACGGTCCGGGATCGGTCCCTTAAGGGAGAGATCCGAGGACAACACCTCGTAATTTTGAACCACGGTCAGATGACGAAGCGACACCTGAGCTGGCACCCAACTCTCCACACTTCCACGCCAACCCAACGTGAGGACTTTCGGCCACGACAGATTTAAGGTGCAGCAGCCGCCTCTACGCCATACGTTTACAAACATCCATGCCCGGACCCGGATTCGAACCAGGAACCTTCCGATCTAGAGGCTGACATCTTAACCACTATACCGGTTGGTCGGCTGACTATCGTAGTAGTTACTGGAAGTAATCCAGTCACACATTACAAAAAATGAGTCTAATCCGATCACATTACAAAAACAGGTTTCATCGCAATCACTATTTGTTTCAAGTATAATTAGCCCCTCATTTCCGCTTAACTTTATGGAGTGTTACAGTATATTTCATTGGGCCATGACCAACCATTTATTGCTCACATTAAAAAAACAGAAAATTAATCGCAAAGTGTCTCGAATCTAAATTTCCCACTAAATTCGCATAAGTTTATGGAGCGTTACAGAGCATTTCCTCATGTCTTGACCACTAGGACCGTCTAAACTAAAAGCGTCCACACTCTCACTTTGGAAAAACCGAGAATATCCGGCAATCGCCACTTGCAACGCGCGAGTAGCTTACCGAATAAATGTTTTGTAGAGATTCAATTCGCATTATGCGTTTCCCTCTCCCACTTGTCAAATCAGCCGTAGCTGAATGATCTGGATCAAGGGGAGGCGACGCTAATGATATTGTATCCAACTCTTCTCTGCGGTTGACGCTCTGATGGCATTGCATGGGATTTTCGTCCACCCTATTCTACGAGTGGGATTAGAATAGGGCTGTGCGTATGAGCTTCCTGTAATGATTGAACGGAGACAAGACATCGATAGCTTTAATCAACGGTGGGACCAGAGTAATTATTTGAGACCACTATCCTATTAATGCGTGTCAAGGGTGCAATGGTACGAGCGATACGCTGCGAGTTGAATGCTAAGGTATATAGATCCTATGGTGAGTGGTTGTTTGGAACAGCTTGGCCAAGTATGACCCTTGCGTCATAAAAACCAATCAACCTGTTGTAAAAGTGCACACATAGACGTGAACAATAGGTAGACAGCATTGCAACTGAGAGGAGCTTCAAAATGTGCAACCAACATGTCGGCTAGTAGTCACGTGACTACTCTGTGAGAAAATAACTTGGTTGGTCAATTTGGCATATCATATCACCTCGTTTGGCTGTATAACATCTTATGACGATGGATGCATTAAGGCTTTCTATTGAGTGGCGACAAAAATTATGACATCTTTAAGTCTACTGCAATGTCGCGTTGCCCAATTAGAGGATGAATCAATGAAGGGGTGTCTTCTGTCATGTGGACCAATTAAATGACGAATGTTTGCTTTCACGAGGCTGACGAGAGTAGTTTATGGATCACGTTATTATCAGTTTTGTTCAAATGGTCCTGGACACATATTAAAGTTACCATTGCTCCTTTACTTTTATATTCCCTCTGTTGTGTCATAACTGGAAATTGGCAATGGTCTGGGATTAATCCCAAGGAGTGAGTCAGAACACCGCGTTTTAACCACGGTCAAATGACGATAATGTTACTCGGGAGTTAAATATGAGGATAGAGATTCCGTGGTAAAAGAACGAAATTCGCACTGAAAAAAATATATTTAGATTCTGAACGAATGTCGAATATCCCCTAACGTCTCGGAAAATAGTGAAAATTCCTTCTACAAATAATAGATTAAAAAGGGGTTTCTCTGTGATCGTCGAATCCCTAACATCAAGGAAAATAGCGAAAAATCGTAATACATGTAATGAAATGAAAAGTGCTTTTCAAAACTGAAGTGTAGTTTAAGTACAATGTGTAATGTTAGAATGAAATACCAAACTACCGTCTTGTCAGTGAAGCCTAGACTTCAAGTGTCACGAGGTTGAGAGTTCTTCAACAAAAAGCTGACAGACATTCGAGTATAAAATGAAAATGGAAAGAACTTCCGCCTTTTTGAAAAAGGTTCCAAGGGAGTACCAAAAGAAGGGAGCACCAATCGATAACTCCTCTTAAACGGCCCTTAGATTGAAGCTCGAGTTGGGAAATGGGAAAAGGAAATCTTGGCACTTCTGGAGTTGTAAAATGCTCTGCAGACCACAGTCAAGCGATTAGGCCGTGCCTGTGAGGAAGATTATGGTAGGTTTAGTTGAGAGTTGGAAAACGACAAATGTGTCCACCATTACTCGATTGTCTCTGTAGAGCTTGTGATACTTTCCCAAAATATATTTGAGTCTAGTCTTTGGATAACCATATTCTAAGCGGAACCTTATGATGATAGCGAATCTAGCCATTTTCATGTGTTGAGTGAACCTAAAATAAATATAAGGAAAACTACATTGGCATGTATTTGTTAGTGTCCTACCTAGTTAGAGGATTTCTGTTTGTTTTTCCTTCTGGAACTTGATACTTTTTCTCAAAATATATTTTTGGTGTTATCTTTGGATAACCATCCTCTATGCGGATCCATTAAATGATAGTGAATCAAGAAGCCATGTTTTTCCGCTAAATGGATCTAGAGTAATATTTAGAATACTACATTGTGCATGGATTTATTAGCATCTTACATAGATAATTCGTGTCTGTTTTTCAATGTTAGGGATTGAGATTATAATTCTTAAGTGAGCTTGTATATTGTTTGTGTGAGTGGATCAGATGAAAGGTGTATCAGTCAAGGAGGATAATGTTAATTTTTGAATTGTGCCCCAAACATGTATTTTATGAACTTAACATGGCATTTCACGGAATTTGAACGCTTGTAATGAGAAAATGAAATTACTTTCCGATAGCGTATGATGTTTTTCGAAGGCTTAATTATACATTTTGTCTCATATTCTTCAAATTCCTGAGATACGGCAAAAGTTTTCCAGAGGAAGGAATTTTCATCAACTGGTAAAAAATTCGATCAGAAATATGTACTGAATCTTCTAGTTTGTTAATAAACAAACTGCCGATAAACTTTTCACAGAAATCGAAAAGATTTTTTACTAACTGGCGAAATACTCCTTGAATCACAACGCAATTAGTACTTCTAGTCGTGTAATGAATACTTCCTGTTCAGTGACTAACAAACTGCCGACAGACTTTCTATAGAATTCGGAAGAAAATTTTACCGAGTGATATGAAATACTCCTGAGATCACAATGTAATGACTACTTCTACTAACGTTTAATATGTTGTTCTAGTTTGCTCATTAACAAACTGTTTATAGATTTTCCACAAAAATCGAAAGGAATTTTTACCAACTGGGGTGAAATACTTCCCAATCAGAAAAAAAAGTGGGTAATTAACTAACGTCGCACTGGGGCAACACAAAAGACTATAACGTGTAATGTGTACTTCTGTTTTGTTGATTAACAAACTGCCGACAGGCTTTTCACAGAATTCAAAAGGAGTGTTTTCATATATATTGATGAAATACTCACTACACAATGTAATGTCACAATGTTCCAAGTACTTCTACTAACCGTGTGATGAGTACTTCTAATTTGTTGATTAACAAACTGCCTGCAGACTTTCCATATAAATCGAAAGGAATTTTCATCGAAATATTCCCAATCGGGGAAACGTGATTTCTGTTTTGTTGATTAACAAACTGTCGACAGACTTTCCACTCGCGACAAATGCAATCGCGTTATTCCACTCAGCATAGAAAGCTCGCCGTCAGTGTTCTGGCACAGAAAACAAAAAAAACTTTCAAACTCAATCATTCTCGCGAGGTGTTTACGCGGAAAAAGTAAATAAGAACCCGAACAAAAAACTAAAGTGTAAACGTTTCGATAAACTGGTTTAGAGGAAAATTTTCTTTCCTTGGGAGAAGTTCGTCAAACGTTTCTCCGATCGATGCTCCTTTAATAGCACCCGACCTTTTTTGACAGGGAAAACCTGTGCTTTCTCGCTATGTTATCCATTATAATATATGCTCTTGACTAGGGGCTGTTTGCGAGATAAATAAAATAAAGATAATCTTATCTAGCATGACAACTCTAATGTCCACGCGTAGCGCTTGTTTGTTTTTCCCTAGGAGAAGGAATTCGGTCTTTTTATTCTCCCTCCTGGAAGTCAAAGCTTTAAACCGGCAAATCCTTTTTAAACCTAAATCGTATTCTTCCGCTTGGAGAAGAAATCCAGCAAAAAGGAGGGTTGCCTTCTTTTTTTGCCGCTTTTCTTCGACTCCAAATGCATAATGATCGCTGTTTCGAGAGGGTTGCAGCTGTGGCCCACTTAACATTCTGGGCCCCCCCTAGGGTTACCCTTTGCTGTTCGTAAACAAACTACTCATTGCGCCTTCGCATGCTTGGCGGCCTCTAGCAACGATACGCACGACGAATTCTGATTCCTCCTCTCTACTCACATATAAGATGGATACATAGTATACTAGCCAGGCTGCATCGGCTAGCATTAGGGTTTGAAAACTAGCGACATGAAAACCAACCAACCCGCGATTTTGTATTTAAATTGTTAGATTTTAAAAGTCTAACGCAACATAGAGTTACTCTTTCGCCATACCGAATCAAAACAGTTGTAAAACATGCTGTGCCAACTAAGCGGTTTTAAGTTTGCGCATCGTACGTGTCCTTTTTACTCAACACATTGCTGACTTATAGTAAAACCATGTGGTCATATATCACTGGACAATCTTCACCTCTATGCGATGCCTCAACTACCGTTCTTGATACAAAAGGCATCAAAGCTACTCTTCTTAATTTTGATACTAAGCTATTCTTCTTAATTTTTGATACTAAGCTACTCTTCCTCTTAATTTGGTACAAAAGACATCGAAGCTACTCTTCTTAATTTGATATATATACACATTTCACCTTACGCTCTCTAGAAAAAAAACTTCTCTAGTAAAATAATGTGGTCATCAATCACTGGATAATTTTCACCAATTAGTGTTATCATTAATTTAACATCTATAGAAATACAAGCTACCTCCATAATTTCATCTTGCACTAAAAAAAACTCCTTTAAAGCGGGTTTTTTCAATGCCTAATTAAGAAAATAATTATAAAAGTGGGGTAGACAGAAGTGAATAGACAAAGTAAACTGAAACTATCAAGGCTCTTGAAAGATCATGTGACCTTCAATCATTGGACAATCAATCTTCACCTCTATGAGATGATACCTTATCAGGTTCTTAATATAAAAGACACTTAAGCATTCTTTTCCTTAATTTGGATCGTTTAATTTAATACAAATCCAAGCTACCTCTATAATTTCATCTTACACTCTACCAAAAAGAAAGTTCTATCAAATTGCACTTTTCCAATGCCAAGTTAAGAAAGGATTTACATAAGTAGCTGTCGACAGAGTCAACTCAAATTCTCAAGTAAAAGTCTCTTATCAAGTTTTCTAAAAACAAGCGACCGTCAATCACTTGACACTTTTTACCTCTATGAGACGATACCTTAGTTCCTGTTCTTGATACAAGACATCTAAGCAACGCTTCCTCTTAATTTGGATCACTAATTTGATACACATCCAAGCTCCCTCTATAACTTCATCTTACGCTCTATCAAAAGAAGAAAGCTTCTTCAAAGTGGGTTCTTCCAATGCCGAATTAAGAAAGTATTTATGTAAGTGGGTGTAGACGGAAGTGAATCGACAGTAAACTCAAACTCTCAAGGCATGTAAATCAAATGACCATCATTCACTTGACAATCAATCTTCAACTCTATGGGACGATACATTATCTTCTGTTCTTGATACAATATACAGCTAAGCTATCTTCCTCTTAATTTGAATAACTTAATTTGATACAAATTTAAGCTAATTCTATAACTTCATCTTACACTCTCAAAACAAAAAATCTCCTTCAAAGCGGGTTTTTCCAATCCCGTATTAAGAAAGGATTTAAATAAATTTCCAGGCCCATTAAACTTTTTCCCTCTTTTCGTTTCCTAAATTCATTACTGTGGGTGGGAAGACCTGATGGTTTCTCCTAAGTATTTATAATTTACTCTGAATGGTGTCTGTGTTTTTTTCTTAGGTGATTCTTTCTTGATAGAAATTTAAAATTAGTCCCCTACAGGATGTAAATATGCAATTAGAAAGTGCGTGCATTCAAGCTTTGTCCTTCAAAATTTTAAGAGAAGTTTAGTAGTATTTCTAAAGAATGATTAAAAGAACTTACAATTATTTTTTTTAATGTTTTTAGACTATAATTTACATATAGAATACAGTAAAAACACTAGACTTTTCTCATACAAATAATGATACATGCACGCACACATATTAATTAATAATTTTATATGTTTGTATTTATCTGTGTATTTTATGTATTGTATACGCAAAAGAGTTGTGTGTAACAGCCAGATGCTAGTATTGGCAAATTTTGTAAAAACTGATACCCAGTATTTCGAAACTTATTTTATTATTTTCTCACTTTTACAAGTTTTTTCAAACTAAACTCTAAACGTACCATCACATAAAACTCAATTAAGTCAATTAATTATCAAGTTTACTGACTATACTTCCGGTATGGATTTGTGGGAATAATGGGGAAGCACCATTAAAACAAGCACCATGCACACTGACTATAGTTTTGTACCTACATATATGTAAAAATAATGAAGGAGCTCAATTAAGTCAAGCATCAAGCGCACTGACGATACTTGTTTCTCTATTTATAAGAATAATAGGATTCAGAATCGTAGCTGGGAGATATGCAGAGACTACATGACCCCGTGGTGCCCCAGAGATATGTTCTTTCCCTATAGGGTTAACTGTCTTTGGTAAACACGGAAGTTGTGCTAGTGGGATACCCAATTGATATTTTCTCCTTTCCTCACACTGTTCTCTCTTCCCCCCTCCCACTTTTATCCGCTTTTTGGTAAATTACTTGAGTCGTCTTTCTTGTATTTGGTACAACTTGACCAAATACTGCCCATGTGCCACAAATCCAAACACAACCAATCGAAAAGTATACAGCCGTGTTAATGAATCAAGATACATTGTTCCTAGGACTTTTGGCACCTAGTGTCTTTGTGGTAGGCACATTGTACCTCATTTCTCCCACAGAGTATCTCCCACTTTTCAAAACACTCTGCAAAGTCTATTGAAGGAATAGAAATTAGATGCTTTGTGGTATGGACGAGAGTAGACTTTGATGGGAAAACCGAAAGCATATAACCAACCTTTACTCAAGTAGAAGACATGGGAAAATTTTAAGCCCGCTGATTCGTTGGTTTCTGACCGTCATCTATGACGTCACTCTAATGCAAAAGCGTGAGAATTGGTATCAATATTTATGTTTACGTGTGCCGAGTCTCGTGGTGCTCCATGATCTCAGTAAAACTTCTTTCTTTTAGTTTTCCCCCTGTATTGAGCCTAGGTGATTCAGTGCAAATACAAAACATGAGAAAAAAGATTTGAGAACCTGTCAAATTCTTTTAAGTTGTTTGCTAAGGATTCTATAAAAATTATGTTATTCGCTAACAGTTTCTGACAACCAACGTGAAAACTTTCGTTTCTAATTAACTTGAGCCTATTTGACTCAGTACAAATACATAACATGAGAACTAAGACTTGAAACTTTATCCAATTCTTTTCAGTTGTTTGCTGCAGAATATATTAAAAAAGGTTATTTTATTCGCTATCAGTTTCTGACAATCGTGGTCTCCTGAAAAGCATCCAGTCTGAAATATCTTCTCTTCCAGAAACGATTTAAGTTATTTGAATAGTCAGAAGTAGCAGGGTGCCAAATCTGGACTGCAAGGGGGCTGAGCTGCCTGTTGATTAGATGGTTTGACGAAAATCACTAGCGTGAGACTTGAGGAATGGGCGGGCGCACTGTCGTGACGATTTTGCCAGTCAATATTGCCCAGAGCTACCGTCGATGTCTTCGTACTGCATATCTCAGTCGGCGAAGATCATCGAGGTGGTAGTCCTTATTAATTGTTTGGCCTGGAGGAGCATACTGGTGATGAACAACACCTTTACAATCTAAAAACACAATCAAACTAGTACAGGATTTTGTCGTACCTTCCTTGGGAGGGAAGAACAAGGCGTCATCTAATGGGAAGATTTCTTAATCATCTGAAAAGACTCTGGAAGAAATTCCAAGTTTAACTCAAAATTACATGTACATTCGCTGCTCTTTAGATTGATCATTGTGAATACGACTATCGCACAGAACATACGCTCACTCAAAGGCGCCTAGCTCCCAAAGGATTCGCGACTTTTCACATATGATCATCAATGCTAAACAATTCATTCTCGTAATATTAGCAATGATTGGATACTTTTTGGACAGACCTCGACTCAAGGAAGCCAATAAGCAAAAGATTGAACAAAGCTTATGCGGATGAAAATATAGATACGTTCTCTCGTACACTTGTGTTGAGTAAAAAGTAAACGGAAAACACTTCAGTGAGTAAAATATTTTCCTCGCGTTCCCCCACTTGTGGTCGGCCACAGCTGAAAACAATAAAAATCGAACCCGCTTTATGATCCGCACACTTGAAAATTATTACATCTAGGCCGTTTGTCATACTCTGGCATTGAAGGATACAGTTTTACCGATTTGAAATTTTCCAAATGCGTGCATTTACTTTTTCTTTTCTACAAAGACTATCTACGAATCTTCCAAAAAATCTCTTTCAAAAAACGTGTCGGGCACCATTTCACCCTGGGTTTTTCTCTCTTTTGCTAGAATAAAGTTTTCCTTGTGTGTATGTTCATTACTTAGGAGTTTTTGTCTTGTGCTTGACGCAACTTGTTTAAAATGGCTCTAGGGTCATAAGACCCATACAACCATTAAAAAAACGTATTATAAAATATAGTTCTTACAGTCTGAATGAAAATTTCGAGCTGGCATTAATAGAATAATAGTCTTGAGTATTACATTTAAGAGCTACACGATTGTTTTCTTGAAAGCTTGAAAGTTTGTGTTCCTTGGATAGCATGCCAGGGAGTTTTGGGCGGCGCAGGTTGAATTCCTATAACTTACCATACTATACTGGGGGTTTGTCGTTTGAAAAATGGAGTTGATATTCAGTTATTCTATACCTGAATCCAATCCATGGGTAGATTCTCTTTATAAGGTCAGATATAAAAAAGTTTCTTTGATTTAAATTTGGATTTCAAGAAAATAAAGTTTCTTTGTTAAAAATAAGTTTTTAAAGTTTTTTTATTGATTTCGAAGAGAAACTTTGTCATATCCAATTTTATAACGGGAATAAACTTATGCATTGAATTCGGATTTAGAATTACTGAATATCAACTCCATTTTAGCAACTGCATAGTCCCGAATGTGTTTCTGAAGCTGCAATATTTTTTGGTCCTGAAAGAAGACGTCTCAATTCCGTTCGAGAAAGAGATGTGAATTATTGATAGTTCAGACAGTCCATACCAAACTTCTAACAAAGAAAATTGTAATATTTAAACTTATACTCTATTAGAGACCTCTAACTAAATTTTTCTCAAAGAAAGTTGACTACATCCAACATTATAACAAGAATCTACCCACGGATTGAATTCAGATCTAGAATAACTGAATATCAGCTCCTTTTCTGCTACTGCAAAGTCCCGAATGTGTAGCTGCAATCTTTGCGTCCTGAAAGGAACCGTCTTAATTCCGTCCGAGAGCGAGATGTGAAGATATTTATTCTTGATAGAGAAGTCGCCGAGTCGGACAAAGAGAAGCCATTTTCCGGTGCGAGGGAGCGTATGATGCGCCAAAGAAAGCGATAAACTCCACGGGATCGGTCACTCGGAAGGCCGGCTTTCACCGGGAACAATGTCCAGTCCTCACTTCATCCCATGGGGGGGCAGGCCCTCCGGCAGCTTGCACCGCAATTACCTTTTGTGAGCGTCTGGGACAACGTCTTCGGCGATAGAATTCGATACCTTTGAGGGCCCCCTGTCCCCCTAGCGCGACATGATCTCATGTCAGCGGCCCCTTTCTGACGAGGTAAACTAGGGGTGTCGCGAATTTCTCTCCAAAGGAACTCAAATATTGATAAACTGTTTGAAACTCGTGCAGACCCCCTTTTCCTTTCCCTTTTTTGGGGTGAAGTTGTTTGAATACCTCGCCCCCGTGGTCTTGAGGGTTCGACCCCTTGGTGCGGGAATCACCCCCTTTGACATTGTATATTGGGTTTGATACTACGGGGGTTGGTAAAGGGTTGGAAGAGGGAAGCATTGGTGAAGTGTACCTTCTGTTTGGATGATTTACAGGACCATGTATGCGATACGTAGCTGTTGTCAGAGGCGAAACTAGATGTTTTGGCCATGGGGAAAATTAGACTAATGCCGCCCTGTCACAAACAAAATTAAGGCCGTGGTAGCCCGTTTGGAATAGTATCGGATTAGCGACCATAGGGTTGCGAATTCGAATCCAACCAAAGACTTTCGTGTACATGGGCCGTAAATCTGCCGTGGCATTAAATGTGCTCACGGTTGCGTGGTGTGGAAGTTTGGAGAGGTCATTTGACCGTGGTTCAAAATTACATGGTGTCCTACATTGCTCTCGGATCTTTCCCTTCAGGTTTGATCCTGGACCGTAGACAATAGCCCGCTGTGCTGTTCCGATGCTAAGTTAATCAAAATAGCTACGAACCGAAATAAAATTTAAGTATATGAAATGAAGTAGGTTATAGTGTACTTATTCGAACTACTTCAGTTGTTACTTTAAGTAATGCACTTCAAGTTGTTAACCCTCTTCGTGGTTGTCTGAACGAGGTATCTCGTCATTAGAAAAAAACTGACCAAATATTGATATCTTCATCATCAAAAAATCAGCAATGTTTTACGGTCAAGATATAACGTCATTCACAAAACTGACCAGATCTTAATAGACGAGGTATCTTGCCATTAGTGAAAATGACAAGATCTTATTGGACGAGGTATCTCGTCTTTAGCAGAACTGACAAGATCTTAATAGACGAGCTATCTCCCCATTAGCAAAACTGACAAGTTATTAATAGACGAGGTATCTCTCCATTTAAAAAACTTACAAGACCTTAATAAACGAGGTATCTAAAAGACACACAACGTGCTAGTGGCAACAGTCCGGGATCAAACCCGAAAGGAAAGATCCGAGGGCAACACCACGTAATTTCGAATCGCGATCAGATGACGAGTTGACACCTGAGTCGGCACCGCACTCTCCAAACTTCCACACCAAGCCAACGCGAGGATATTTGAGGCCAGGACAGATTTAAGGTACACCAGTCTTTTTGTACACAACGGACTTTGGTTGGACTTAAACTCGCAACCCTCCAGTTGCTAATCCGTTACTCTACCAACTGGGCTAGGAGTTTGTTAGGAGACTCGTTAATAATGGAGCGTTAAAGATCATTTAGTATTAGGGCCTTTTGATAAGATTAGAAAACCGGGAGAAAGATTGGGCCCGTTCTGAAATTATGTCCTAAATAACCGCTTCTGGTGGGTTCCCTGGTATACCTACAACTTGTATTTACATACACCACTAGTGCTCTACGGGACTTAGCTGTCGTTGATTGAAATGTTGCGCCACTCTACTTTGAATTGTGGTAGATGGACCATACTGAGTATCAAGTACTGTTCCGATTCCGGGGATTAGTCTGGCTCAGCGCGATGGATTTGTTCGGATTTTATGCTTAGCTCCAAATCCTGCTGGTCACATGCCTTATCCTAATTGCGCAAAACCTCACACCTAGGGGATATACTGCTATCCCATGAATACTAAAATATCTCACCGCTTTCAATGTGGATGCTTGAAATGATGTTGTCAGCAGGCTTGTAGATACGCTATCGATTGCTGCTTTCAGCTATTCCGATTCTGCGTTAGGTGTGTTTACTCTTGCAATGTTTGAGAGAATTAGGTTTAAGATGTGCTAAAGCGTTTGTTTTAAAACAAGCCTGAGCAGACTATTTGCAAGAGATTCTGATTCTGATTAAGTGTCGCGTTCCACCTGATATTTTTTACAAGCAGTAGTTTCATTAAATAATGTGCTTGTTTTCCCAATTATAAAAACAATGTTTACCGTTGTTTTTATAGTTAGAAAAACAAATAAAATTTAATAAAAACACGGTTACTACTGTTGTTTTGATCGTGTTATCGCCAAGCATGACGTTAAGATGCCAAATTGGTGAACCAAAAGTTAATTTTTCAGAGAAGTCACGTGACTGTTAGTCGACATGTCGGTCACAATTTTTGAAGCTCCTCTCAGTAGCAATGCTCAGTCAACTAATGTTCCATAAGGAAAAACCTAATGACATGAGTTACCTAACACCACACTAGACGGCTCAAAACACTTATGGGTGTGAATGTATTTCATTACTTGATATCTTGTGTTTAAGGCAGTTTGGTCACATGCGGCCCTTGCTTTATGATACTAAGACAACCCTATTTCCTGCAACCACACCGGAGGACGTGAAACACTTATGAGTGCATTTCATTTCTTAATATTTTGTGTTTGAGGCCATGTTGGCTGAATATGTACTTTGCTTTACAAAACCCAAACAACCCAGTTACCCGAAACCTCACGAGGGCTCGAAACACTTAGAAATCCAAAAACAAAATTACTTTCGTATGCAACATTCCGTGTAAAAGAATTCCCCAAATAAAAAATAGCGCCAAAACGAGACGTTTGGGGAACAGGGTCTTCTTCACCAACACAAAAGCAGAGTAAAAGGAGACCGAGCACTTTTCCAAACCGATTTGCATGAGAGTAGGTGTGAGGTATCTCTGGGCCAGATCCACCGGTATCACAAAGAGCAGGCACAAGAAAGGCGCCTGCCGCCTCAGAATGGAAAGGCCAATTACTCCTTTTCTGTTACCCTTCCCCAGTCTTTCTCTGCAAGTATCTCGTACCTTGTTACTGACGCCGCGATCGCAAACACGACACACTGAATTACACTTTTTCTTTTCCCTTTTTTCCCTTTTGACGGAAAAGTTTCTGCCGTGTTCGGCAAGGTAGCTGTCTGCTCTGTCATTAAGAGACCCGCGCAAAAATTTCAGCCTTTTCAGAAGAAGCACTAGAAATGAAAACTCATTTTTCGAGATATCTATCTTCTGTAGGAATTTGGTTTGACATTGAATGGTCATTTTTTTTCCTACACGAGAGCTAATTACATTTTTCCTCTGCAGAACAACTCCTTGGGAGTATTGCTAGAATTGGGCTGTGTACGAAGTTTTAAAAATGGTGATTCATGGATATTTAAAAATGATACCGGTTTAGGTTATGTTCTATCTTTTGAAAAGGTGGAATTCTGCTTTATTAATTGCAGCCTTTTCAGGATGGGAAACAAGGAACAGTAAGAAATGGAAACTGATTCTTCGAGGTTTTTTCTGTAGAAATTTGGTTTGTCATTATTGTATGGTCCATTTTTTCCTATATGAGAGCTAATTAGACCTTTCCTTTACAGAATAACTCGTTGGGAGTACTGCTAGACTGGATTAATGTACGAGGTTTTAAAATGGTGTTTTGTGCATACGTAAAAATGACGCCGTTTTAGATTGTATTCTATCTTTTGGAAAGGTGGAATACAGCTATATTATTTGGAAAGGGTGGAATTCTTTTCTGTTATTTAGTGTGTGTGTGTGATCTATTGGCATTAGGATTATCCGCGCGAAATTGCAGCCTTTTCAGGGTGAATTCACTGAGAAATGAAAACTGATTATTCGAGGTTTTTTCTGTAGAAATTTGGTCTGTCACTCGATAATAATATTTTTTCCTGCATGAGATCTAATTAAGTCTTTCTGTACTGAAGAAGTTACTTGTTGGAAGCAGTGCTAGACGGTGTTGATTATACGAGGCTTATATAAATGTGATTAATGGATATTTAAAAAGGATGACTGACAAATATTTTAAAAATATATCACTTTAAATTATGTTATATTATTTGGAAAGATGGAATTCTGTTTTATTATTTCGTGGTGTCTGCTTTGTTATTAGGATAACACGTGCAAATATTGCAGCTTCTTATCAAAACTGATCGGATTTTGATGGATGGGATATTTCGTCTTTAGAAGAAAACTGATCTAGACCTCTTCCTCATCACAATATATGCAATATCTTAATTGCGAAGTATCGCGTCATTAGCAAAATTGGTCAGATGTTGATGGACAAGCTAACTCATCAAAACCACTTGGAAGGTTCAGAAATGGAGCTACTAGTAAGCACTAAGAAATGAAAACTAATTTTTTAGCATTTGACGTAGTGAATTTAGAGTCGTGGCATAAGGATACACCAGGAACATCTTTGTTTTAAGTTGTATGGTGCAGACAGACCCAATACAGAGTCAACTAAACCTGAGCCTTTGCAACTTTGGAAACGGCCTACTAAATCTCCAAGAAACTAAACATTTTAAAAACCGAGAATGAAATTAAAACGCTTTCGAAAATATTTTATTTTCCTGCACCGGAGAGAAAATTTCGACATATAACATTTGACAAAATTGTGCAATTCAGTCTATAGTTTTTATTTCATCCAATTCTTATTTCATGACCATTGCACTTCATGTAGATAGACGACACCACGAAATCGGAGTTAACAGCCTCATATTTACCAACATCTTCAATGAACTTACAATTTTATAAAATTAAGAATGAAATCACGGGAACCATACTACAATTTTTGAAACCTCCTTGATTTCGGCATCGGAAATTCCGCTGGTTTACCCAAGTTAGAATTATATTGATTGATTTTGGGTTTTATGACACATTTGTATAAGCTGCGCCAAAACAAAACAATGCCAGTACAAACAAGACAGACCAGAGTTGTGAAAAGAAAGGATGGAAAGAAGAAAGAAAGAGAAGATCGCTTGGGCATCCTGGGACCGCGACCCTCATGTTTACCAAACTGGTTGGTTGGGTTTTATGTCGTAGGGGCTATATTTCTGGACTATTAGGATCTAGGGCTATTAGGATCAAACAAACTGGTTGGTTGGGTTTTATGTCGTAGGGGCTATATTTGGCCAAGCTACGCTAAACACAAGACAATGTCGAATATTTGTGAAAAGACAGCGGAAAAAGATATCTTAGGCATCATTGGGGCTCGCTGCCCATATTTACAAGATTGGTTGGGTTTTATGGTTCAAAGGCCCTATTTGGCCAAGCTGCGCCATACGCAAGACAATGTCCAATAACTATGAAAAGAAAGTGGAGGAAGATCGCTTGGGGTATCCTGGCCCCATGTTTACCAGACTGGTTGTTTGGGTTTTATGCGCAAGGGCCATATTTGTCCAATCTGAGAATCATATTGAGTCGTCCATGTTTATATTGAGGGGAATCTCCGAGTGTCAGATTAGAAGTCGGGGTCGCGACATGAGGACTCACCCGGGAATGATATCTTTTCACTCCATTTTTGTGCGTGGTGTAGGTGAACACAATGGCGATGTTTCCAAATGTTTTTTGTGCCGAAGCCCTTTTCGGAATTTCCCTCTCCCTACCATCCTCCTTTTAAGAAGCACTGAGGGAGAAACACTTCCTCCATTGAGGGACATCGTTCGTTACAAGAAAGAGGTCGACCCGATCTTATCGACATTGTCGTCCCCAGGCGCCAAAAGCTAACAACTGTCGCCTGGCTCCGCTTTGTGGGAAGCCGACACATCTCCTACTCACGTGGGAACTGCAGATGGGCGAAGCTGTTATTTTGCGGTAACTGTTAACGGCTATCCGTGGTTTTTAATAACTGCTGTTATTGAAGGACGCAGTACCCTAAAAGTGACCAAAAATATCGAATTATCTTTATTGTCTTATGTGAATTGAGTTAATCTTTCTCAGAGTGGGGTCTCCCGCCCTTCAGGGGGCCGTGACATAGTCTCGGGAGGTTATAGGAAAATATGCAATCTCTCACTGGCTAGAATTGAACTTAAAACAAATCATTCCAATTTGTTCTTATTTACATAGGTGCTCACACACACACACACACACACACACATATATATATATATATATATATATATATATATATATATATCGTAACGAAACTTGGCATGAAGATACATGTCGACCAGATATGCAAATGATTAAGAAATGCAGCGTGATTGCGCATTGCGTAATGCCACCACAGGGCGTTGAACTTCATTCTCCCAGGCGTATAAAAATGTACGCAGATGATTATACCTGTACTTAATCTGTTGCAGAGAGATGCTTTTTCATTAGAGATGCCGTTACGCCGACATCGAACACAATATGAGCAGCTGTCAGAGTTCGAGAGTGGAAGAATCATCGGGATGATGGAAGCTGGGTGGTAAGCTCGGCGAGTAGCTCGTCAAGTAGGCCGTTCGGATTTTACTGTGAGGAGGTGTTGGGCCCAGTGGACAGAAGAGACGTCATTTACACGGCGACTAGGCTCAGGACGCCCTCGACATACCAGTCATCGAGAAGACCGTCACATCATACGAAACGCACGCGTAGAGCCAACTGCCTCATTGGCCGCTATCCAGACACATGCAGCACCTTCACTACGGGCCCCTGTGTCTTCCCGAACAATCGCAAGGCGCATGGCTGAAGGACATATATCGCGGCGCCCATTACGTGTGCTGCCAATGACACCCACCCACCGACGCCTCCGTTTGGAGTGGTGTCGCGCACGACGGGATTGGACTGCAACGGAATGGAACCAGGTCGTCTTAAGCGACGAATCTAGATTCGATTTGAGCAGTAATGACAATCGTGTTCGTGTGTGGAGGCCCCGTGGTGAACGCCTCAATACTGCCTTCGCTTTACAGCGACACACCGCTCCCACTGCTGGTGTGATGGTATGGGGTGCCATTGCTTACGATACACGGTCACCCCTAATATTGATCCATGGCACAATGACAGCCCAGCAGTACGTCCATGACATCCTTCAGCCACATGTGATGTCACTCATGGCAGGGCTCACAGGAGCCATTTTTCAACAAGACAATACTCGGCCACACACAGCAAGGATGTCACAAGACTGCCTCCGCCACATCACCACCCTTCCCTAGCCTGCTCGATCCCCAGATTTGTCACCAATCGAGCAAATCTGGGATCATTTGGGACGGCAAGTTACACATTACGAGTTTGGTCGAACTAGAGGCGCGTTTACAGCAACTGTAGAACGAGATGTCTCAGGACATCATTCGGAACTTGTATGCCTCAATGCAATCTCGTATCGCATCGTGCATTCGCGCTAGAGGGGGGTCCAACAGAGTGCTAAAACTTCCGTTCATTTGTACTTTTTTCTGCAATAAAAATGATCCTTTTTCTTTGATTTTCTAATCACTTACTTATACCAAAGTAGTACTTACATGTGTAAAATTTCGTTTCATTTTGACGACTTTTTCTTGGTGCGCAAAGTTTTATGGCAATGAGTGTATATATATATATATATATATAAGTACCTATGTACTAAAACATAAGAAGGGAGTTCCATAAGCAGGGGATTTCTGGCCGAGGTGCAGTACAAAAAACCATTCTTCATTGATACTAACGCCTGTAACAAGAAAAAGTGGTGTTTAAGTCATAAAGCCTGGACTATGGAGCAATGGAAGACAGTAATTTTATCGAATGAGTCTTGTTTCACACTGTTTCGTACTTCAGGCGGAGTTTACGTCTGGCGAACGCCCTCCCAAGTCCATAATACAGACTGCTTGTTACCAAGAGAGAAACATCGTGGGGATTCTGTGATGGTTTGGGCAGCTATATCGTGGATTTCTGTGGGCCCCATGATAACTCTGCAAGGGCACATTAAGGCCAAGGATTATGTGAACACGTTGGCCTATCAAGCCCATCCCATCGTACAAACTTTGTTCCCCAATGATGATGGCGTTTTCCAAGACGACAAAGCCCCTGTTCACACAGCTCACATCGTTCAAGACTGGTTTTCTGAGCACGAGGATGATTTATTACATCTCCCCTGGCCACACCACAGTCACCAGACCTTAATATTATTGAATATTTGTTGTCTACATTGGATAGGAAAGTGAGTTATCGCCGTCTACCTCCATCATCGTTATTTGAACTTGCCACCGTATTGCAGGAAGAATAGTACAAGATCCCCTTAGCAGGCATACTAGAACTGTATTATTCCATCCCGAGAAGACCGTGTATATATATATATATACAGGGTGGTCCCGAATTCATGGTACAAACTTTAATGGTAGGTACAGGACATTGTAACAATGATTTATTGTATAGGAATGTATAGTCGCAAGTGACGCGGTGAGGCGAAAACAGGGGAAATAACGGCCGAAAGGAAAAACAAAGATTTTATTGAAAGCGTTGTTGACAAGTGTCATGTTTACAGTAATTGTTCAAAATTGCGTCCACCAGTATCGATACATGCTTGACAGCGTCGGTGGAGCGATTGGCGTACACGTTCAAAGATGCCTGGTATTTCACGCACACCTGCAGCAGCTACAGATAAGCGAGCGACGAGATCCTCATCTGAGTCAACTGGAGTCTCATAAACAAGATGCTTTAGATGTCCCCATAAAAAGTAACCGAGGCTCGATAAATCGGGAGATCGGGGTGGCCAAGGGACTGGTCCACCACGCAACTTTCACAAAATTCTATGATCCGGCATGATCAGGATACTCCGCGCGATACATTCGTAACGCAGCTCTGCCGATACCATTTGCACGGCCGTACATGTAATGCATGTCTGCTTTTTCTGCATACGTAAAGTCACCCATCGTCTACGGCAGCACAATTGTGAATGGCGCTTTTCCCTACTGCGATGCATCATGTTCAACAGCGGCTAGACATCTACTGCCCTCTACCGGCAATGATACCAACCGATCACTCCATTTCTCTTTCCTTTTATTTCCCCTGTTTACGCCTCACCGCGTCACTTGCGACTATACATTCCTATACAATAAATCATTGTTACAATGTCCTGTACCTACCATTAAAGTTTGTACCATGAATTCGGGACCACCCTGTATATTTAAACAAGAGGAAATATAAAATAAAAACCAAAAGGGAATTATTGAAAATGAAAGTGTTTGTGGATCAGGGATGAGCCTGACCCAGACAACGTAAAATAATGTTTTCTACATATGAGCAACTGAACGCTAAAAAAAAAATTGCTCATACACTCCCCCAGATACCATTAAAAAGCAAACATACAAAATAAAACATTATAAAAAGAGCACGAAAAAAACCGAAATCAAACGCGTAATAATAGTCGCGAGACCGGCAACACCAAGCCCGAAGATCGTCACCAAATGCCACTATCCACTTCGTACAACAAATCGCTAACATTAATGACAGTACAATGTGCTTGTTGCATTGAAACTGTAACAAAAATTAAAATGGTAGTGTTCGTAAACGAAAAAAAGATACGGTTCGAGTATAGTTCTTAAGAACCGACAGTGTTCGAATTTCTATTTAAAAAAAATGTGAAAATAAAATCTCCAGACCCAATTTAAAATGAAATACAGATACAGTATGATATAATTGAAAGGCAGCTAACACGATTCAAAAGAAATTACGAAATAGAATTAGTCATCGGTTGCTTAATTGTTGATATTATTAATTCTTTCAAGAATAGTATTAAAGAAAGGAAAAGAGTATTTATTATTGAGAAGTGTGTTTTTTAGATAATTACACTGTAAGGGAAAGCTAAATTAAATTACAAATTTTTCTGAAACTTACCAACTGACCAGCAATCGTATTATAGTAAATTTTTTAAGAAATATTAACTTTAATAACTGGAAATTTTAAATCTTTACGTTTATCGTAGACATTAATGTCAACTTTGTCACACGAAACAGAAATTCTCACAGTTGCATAGATGTATTTTTCTCGTACATAGGTGTGTTTTTTTCGTTGTGTCAGCAAAACTTTCCTTGCGTATTTCATCACTTACTTCATGTTGTCCGTTTCGTGGCCAAATATGGCCCCTTTGCCATCAAACAAAACCAACCAACTTACATTTTCCCGCTTTTGTGAAAGACAGTCTCAAGTTCTGATATGGCGCTTGGATTAATTTACCAAGTAGGTAGCGATTTAACGTCACACTGGAACATCACAACGGGCTATTAGTGACGGTTTAGGATCAATCCTGCAGGGAAAGAACCCAGGACAACTCCACGAAAATTTGAACCACGCTCAGCTGACGAGGTCGACATCTGAGCTGGCACCCCACAATTTAAATTTACACACCACATCAACGTGAAGACATTTGAGACCACGACATATTTAATGTGCACTAGCTCCTATGTACACGACATTTTTGGTCAGAGTTGCCTGAAGTGGGCGCAATTGCGCCTTTGGCACTGGAATACTTTTCGACCAAAGTTAAAATGAAAAATGACTTCAACTATGTAAAATGTGCTAGTCCTATACTAAGACAACATGAACAGCCGGTAGAAATATGGAGAGGGCAACGAAAAGAAAACATGGATTCAGTAAAACAAAAACTTTTTCGCCGGTATTAAATATCACGGATCGATACTTTTGTGTGTTATTTTAGGTGTATCGATACTACGTGCTCGGAAACAGAGTGATCCAGAGTATCGATACTTTTGTGCAATATTTTAGGTGCACCTATACTACAGGCCTCGAAGTGAATCGATCCAGAATATCGATACTTTTGTTCTATATTTTAGATATATCGATACTACTTGTTTCTAAACGGAACGATCCAAAATATCGATACCTTCGTCCGACATTTTAGGTGTATCGTTTCTACATGGTTCGAAACTGATTGATCTAGAGTAGCTTTTGTGTGATATATTAGGTGTATCGATGCTACGTGTTTCGAAACGAATCGATCTAGAATATCGATTATTTTATCTGGTATTTTAGGTGTATTTATACTATGTGCTTCGAAACAGATTGATCCAGAATATTGATACTTTTGTCCAATATTTTAGGTTCACCGATAATACGTGCTTCGAAATGGATTGACCCATAATATCAATACTATTGTCCGATATTTTAGGTGGGCCGATACTACGTGCTTCGAAATGAATCGACCCATAATATCTACTTTTGTCCGATATTTCAGGTATATTCATACTACGCGCTTCGAATACTTTGACCAAAGTGGTGCCACCCCTACTTCCCAATCAATTAGTCAGATTCGATTTGCGACAGGAGGCTCGCGAAGCTGACCATCACTTGTCCAAACCCATCCACTGTCCCCCACTGCTGAGCAAACTTCGGGGAATAAGCAGGGCACGGGTAACGGGAAGCTGGCGATGCGAATCCTGCTTTATGGCGGAAATAAATCCACAATAACGACGCGCAACGCTTGCCCCCCGGTGGATTTTAACGACGATCACAAATCACGGGCCTCCTGTCTTCTGGCCGAATTCTTCTCTTGATCATCACCGAATGTGCTTCCCGGTAATTAATCTGGTTCATCATTGAAAAACATCAATTTAGTTACTTCAAATTGTAATTTATATTCATCTCTGAATGTGATTTCGTAGCCAATTATTGTACACCTCAGAGGGCTCCAGACACATTAATTGACGAAGAATTATTGGTCAAGGAACATCGACATGCATTTGTGTCATCATTCAAAAGCATCCATCCGGTTACTTCAAATTGTAATTTATATTCATCTCTGAAAGTGATATAGCTAATAATTGCACACCACAGAGGGATCCAGACACACTAATTGGGTGATGTGAATAATTATTGATTAAAGAACTGTCGCCTTGGCAACAAATTCTTCACTTGATCATCTCCAAGAGTGCTTACCGGTAAATAATCTGGTTTACCATTCAATAGCATCAATCTGTTTATTTTGAATTATTGTTTATATTAATCTCTGAATGGTGATGTATAGCCAATTATTGTCTACTACAGAGGGATCCAGACACAATAATTGGATGATGCCAGGAATATATTATTGGACAGATTACAATCTTTAGGCCAAATTCTTATATTGATCATCACTGAGGGGGCTTTCTGATAGTTCATCATCGAAAAGCATCATTCCTGTTATTTCAAATCGTAATTCATTTTCACTTCTGAAAGGGATGTTGTATCCAATTATTGTATGCCCCAGAGGGATACAAACACTCTAATGGGGTGATACTAGGAATTACTTGCCAAAGAACAAAGGTCAAAATCTTCTCTTGATCATCACTGAGGTGCTTCTCGGCAATCAATTTGATTCATGATTCAAAAGCATCCATCCGATTAGTAAAAATTGTAGCTTGCATTTACATCTGAAAGGGATGTATCCAAATTTTGTATGTCACAAAGTGATGCAAGGATACTAATTGAGTGATATGAGGAATTATTAGTCAAAGACCAAAATTCTGGCTAAATTCTTTTCGCAATCATATCCAAGGTAGGTAGGTGAGTGTATATCGTACCGAAGCAACGCAATGGGGTAGTTGCTACTGTAGACCAAGCAACTACATCATATCCATTCTGAATTCATTCTTTGGAGTTTACATTGGTTAAGAACTGAAATCATTCCGAAAACAAACCAAGTGATTGTTCCAGCTATGTTCGGAATACGTACAGGAATCACTCAGGCTGTTTCGTTTAATTTTGGGATTGTAATTTAAGAAAATAATGGTGTTCCTTAAGGTTTAAACGTCAGTGTATTTGCTCTCGTTGTCGATTTGTTTCAGGTGTTTCAGCCTGTTTCGTTCAATTTTCGGATTGTATTCTATGAAAATAATGGTGTTCGTTAAGGTTTGAACCCCAGCGTATTTGCTCTTGTTGTCGATATGTTTCAGACTGTTTCGTTTAATTTTGGGTTTGCAACATATGAAAATAATGTTCCTTAAGGTTTGAACGACAGCATATTTGCTCTTGTTGTCGGTATGTTTCAGGTGTTTCAGCCTGTTTCTTTTAACTTTGGGATTTTAATTTATGAAAATAACGATGTTCCTTTAGGTTTGAATGCCATCGGATTTGCTCTTGTTGTCGGTACGTTTCAGGTATTTAGGCTGTTTCGTTCGAATTTGAGACTGTAACCTTAGAAAATAACGATCTTTCTTAAGTTTTGAACGCCAGTGAATTAGTTGTCGTTATCTCCATATGTTTTCCTAGTTATCTCTTTACCTACCTATTTTAATAACGGATTTTTTTTACTGTAATTCAATTAAGCTTTTTTATCGAACCTTTTTCACGGAAATTATTAAATTCGCAAAAAAACTCCATTGAGGCAATTAATTATTCGGAGATATTATCATACATTGAAAGAAAAGACTCGGTACTTACGCGTTCAAAAAGGAGCAAGACATTCGAATATAAAACGACAAACGCGCAAAAAATTTGCAAAAACTCTAAGTTAAGAGAGAGATAAAGCACATAAAAAGTGAAGAGTGAGGCATTTGAGCAGAGTGACGGAAGCCCGAAAAGCAAGAAAACAATTATGAAAAGAAATAAAAACTTAAGAGCGAGCGAAGAGGCAATATGAAGTAACGACTAAATTGCAAAGTATTTCTTGTATGGGGAAAAAAGACCTCACGCATATACGTACAGCAGTATAAAAAATTAAAGATAAGTTAAAGAAAAGTATGAAAAAGCGAGGGGGAAAAAGTTTTCGAAGAAAAGAAAAACGAAAAACTGCTTATTCACATTCTCTAAGTTAGTTACAGCTTAAATGGGAAATAAAAAAAATCTACAAGCACACTCATGTTTCATTAGCAAGCATCTTATGAGATTAGCGCTGAATCTATGTTTTTTTGAATAAAACTTCTGACGAAAAAAGAGGGGAATCTAAGAAAAATAATTTTCACTCAAAAAACAGCTTTAATTTTTTAAACATAGGGTAACGTCTTCGAAACTGTTTTTTTAATTGTAGCAGTTATGCTTCATAATGTAGAATCAAAAGCAGTATCGACCAATTTCTACATGCACCGATTGTATCCCTCCAAAAAATTCGCTATATTACCAATTTTAATTTATTTAATTTATTAGAAATACCGATGAAGACAGCTAGTATTTGCTGACATCAATAACATGCTGGATGACCATCTAAATTTTCTATCTTTGATAAATACTTATGAGTAAGTTGGATTGAAAATGTTCAAGGGCACTTAGTTTAATGAGACCAGAGAGACAACCCTCTAAGTGGCTTCAAAGAGATATCTCATCCATCAATATCTGAACAATTTTGTTCATGACAAGATATCTAGTTATAAAGATACTGGCGAATTTGTTATGATGAGATCAAGATCTGGTCAGTTTTCTTATGATGACGAGATATCTCGTCCATCAGGAACAGGCCAGTATTGGTAATACGTCAAGTGAATACAATCAGAAGAGTTAAATGTCATCTGATGACTGTTACATCTAAAAGCCACTTTGAAACTTTTTGGCTGTTGCAGTTATATTCAAATTGTATATTCAAAAGCAGTATCGATCCATTTCAGCAAGCACCGATTGTAACCCTCTAATATTCAGTACATTACCAAATATACTTTATCTGCCTTAATAGAAATGCTGAAAAATGCAACTAATATTTGTTGACTTGACTAGTAAATTCGATAGGAAATGATTGAAGGGAATTTAATTGTATGGGAGAAGAGAGATTAAATGTTATCTCTAATGTCTGTTGATACCTAAAATCCGCTTCGAAACTTTTTTAGTTGTTCGAATTATTTTAAATACTATAAATTCAAAATCAGTATCGACCAATTTTAACAAACACCTGTTGTATATATCTCCCTCCAATTCATTACATTACCAATACTAATTAATTTACCTTATTAGAAATGCTGGAAAAAATCAATTAATATTTCTTTACTGGTATAGCATCTTTATGTGTGTGTATGATGAACACCTAAATTCTTTATCTTGGATGTGTGTGTGTATGATGAACACCTAAATTCTTTATCTTGGATGTGTGTGTGTGATAATCCATATAAATCCCATAAAACAATAATAAAAAGGACGTCACCGTGGCTTTGCGGGCTTGCCCAAAGCGCATGCAAGCTGAGAGTTGTAGGCGGCACAGGTTTGATTAATGCAAATTACTCAGGTTGTATTTCTCTCTTCTGTGTCAGTAAAACTTTACTTGTGTTTGTATCTCAATCACTTGACGTTGGCAGTATTGTGTTTGGTGCATCTTGGCCAAATATGGCCCTTGCACAATGAAAATCTAACCAATCAACCAACCATATAAGCCCAGGTGCAGAATTATATTCAGTGTTCTGCAACACAACTCCAAGGAATTACAATTGTTGTGCAGACATTTTGTCCGAATTTTGAAAACTGCAATAAAATCAAAACCAGACGTAAAACACAATTATCGTTTTTAATTAATCATATTTTTATAAAACACATCAAAATTAATTAACTAACTTTGTTTAACACCAAGGCATACTTTCAGAATTTGCAATTCTGTCGATAACTTTTGAAGTTGAATATTTTGTCATTGAGTGTTTGTAGTAATTTGGGCGGTGTAGAGGGGTTGTTCCGTAGCTAGAAAAGAAAAAAAGGCGTGGCAAGGAGCCTGCTTTGCACTGTAGAACATCGTAAGTTGTGATTTAAAAATACCTGTCAAAATTTTGATAAAATTAAGGAAAAATTGCTCTGTAAAGACTTTGTTCAGCGACGTCCGTTGCAGTTTTAAGTACTTTCTGCTCCCGGGCATATAAGTAAGTTGATAATTAATCAACTGCATTTAGTTTTATGGGACAAGAGAGATGTCATTTGATGTCTCTTGATATCCAATACCAACTGCCGTATCTGACCATCCGTAAGGTTAGTTACCATTTATGATCTTTAAGAAACTAACAAGGGCGAGAACAAAGGACAAAACATTAATGAACATCTCTTGGAGAAAGCTGCAACTATAAATATCTATACGAATAAAATGCTTGAAATAGGTCACTTCTATGGGAATAGAACTCTATAGAAAGTGACATGAAATTCAATTCTGTTTTAAATAACGGATTATATAAATTTGGATTGAAATGTTAGATGATGATGATTGTAATAACAGTTGCCGTGAAGGAAATTCTGATTATTTGCAAATGATTAATGTGATCACTTATTGAGGAATTCTATTATTATATTCGACTACTGTAAAACATCCTTGGTTGTCAACTATAATTAGTGGCAAAAATAGTCTAAATTTAATAATTCGAGATCAATGCGATAGCTTTACAGTTTTGATTATGCTTAGAAGTGAATGGCAATTCTTACAGAAAGAGTGTTTTGGGGATGTTTTGTTGGTTGTGGCTTGTGGTTTTGGGAAAGTTTGGTGTTTTTAAATATGGTTTAGGAATGAGTCTATAAGTTACTTGATTTAAGATACGTAGTCGAAATTTTCATCGCCCACTGGAGCAACACAACGATTTAACTTAAGAAGTCAAGGTTAATTTCAATAAAATATCTATTTTTGAACTCTTCAATCTATTCATACACTCCATTGTGGCAAACACAGTTCCTGTACTTGTTGAAATCTTTGGTGGATTTTGGTTTATTGATAGGGTTAGGTTTTCTGACTCAAGGACCATGTTTAGTCAAGTCTAACATAAGGCAACGTTAAGTATTTAATGCACACAAAAGGAAAGCTTTAAACATAAATTCCTGTAGCTTAATCCTGGGTGTATTTCTCACCATCTGTATCAGTAAAACATTCCTTATATATGTATGTCGATTTACTTGACGTTTTTTGTCTTGTGTTTGGCTCAGCTTGACCAAATATGACCATTGAGTCATAAAAGGCAACAAACCACAGTTGTATTTTATAAATGGACGAGTAAATATTTCTATCACCAGCTGTATCCACATAAAAGGTGATTACGAATTAGACTTTAATTACCCTACTAACCCTACTGGTGATTCGAAAAGAAAATCGCGATACTGTACATTTTAAGGTAACCTCACCTGAA
Source organism: Metellina segmentata (assembly GCA_947359465.1). NCBI lineage: Eukaryota > Metazoa > Arthropoda > Arachnida > Araneae > Tetragnathidae > Metellina > Metellina segmentata. The sequence continues at coordinate 124,367,578 of OX375872.1, read as the reverse complement.
CCACGCGAGAGCATTTGGGTAGCAGAATTAAAATCTCCATTTTCTGTCTGGTTTGTTTGCATTGAAAATTTTTCTCATGGGCAACAAAACTTGGGCTATAGCTAGATGCCGAGCTTTTAGACGAGCCTTCTTTAAATAAGTTGATAGGTGGACAAAACGCTTCCATAACTGGGTGTCCTTAGCACAGATTTTGGTTCTAAGTTAATAGTTTGGTGGCATAAGCGCGATAGCAATGAACTGGAAAACCACCCAAGAATCTCGCCATTCATTTTTATGCACAGGACAGTCCTCCTTCGAACGACCTTTCACTCTTATTCCGAAATGGACTGACCCGAGGCCAACTGCCTTCTCGTCGCCGCCAAACAATACAAATAACAACAGTAAACAATATTTTACACCCTATCACAGAACATTAACCCTCCAAGTGGCTTCAACGAGATATCTCGTCCCGCAAGATCTGATGAATTTTGCTAATAACAAGTTAGCTCGTCATCCATATTTCGACCAGCTTTTAACGATGATAAGATCAAGATCTGGTCAGTTTTCTTCTAATGATCGTGCTTTCTTTTAATGACGATCGATCAACACGATCTGGTCAGGTTTGCTAATGACGATATAACTCGTCGAGACAACCACCAGGAGGGTCAAAGAGCAACTTTTCCACACCCATGCGTTGCGAATTTTGTAAACTTTTTTCGATCCATCCTTACAGATAAATCACTTAAGGAGAGTCACCTTCAAGTCTTGAAGGTCTTAACTTTTAAATATGCAAACGTTGCTATGTAAAGGTTGCTCTAATTACACAAAAGCTCACAGGAGGGCAACGCAAGTGTAAACCTTTAAGAGTGGTTAGATGAAAGGATCAGTTGTCCACTCTAAGTAATGTGCTTAGTCAAATACAATATCTCCCAAACACTGCGATCATTGTCACCTGGTGCGCTGGTAAACTTCAAAAGTATTTAAGTCCAATGGAATTTGAAAAGCTTGAGGGAAGAAAAGTGGAACCGCTCTTACCGTCTCCGTATTGAATTTTTGATTCAATAAGTATTTAAGAGCGTTGAAGATCTTTCAATAATTTATTCAAAAGCCTTGATTTCTATTGTCCTGACTTCTGTTGTTTCCTTAGGATTTCGACGCATTTAAAAGGTTCAAAATGTTTTCAGCTTAGTTTGCAAAGTGATTGTCGCAAGTGATTTCAAAGATAACTATGGGGTTCCCGCTGTTCATACTTCATAATTTTTCTTTGTTTAGACAAGTGTTTTGGTTGTATGAGATTTAGTAAGGGTGAACGTAAATGAGACTTAAATTCCAGTTTATCTTTGAAACTAATTTCTCTTGTCTAATTTCTGTTGTTTTCCTAGGATTTCTACGCATTTAAAAGGTTGAAAATGATTTCAGCTTAGTTTGTAAAGTGATTGTTGCAATTGATTTCAGAGATAACTATGAGGTTTCCACTGTTCGTAAGTCACGTTCTTTGTTTAGACAAGTGTTTTGGTTGTATGAGATGTTATAAGGGTGAACGTAAATGTGAGACTTAAATTAAAGTTTATTTTCTGTAAAACTAATTTCTATTGCCTGATTTCTGTTGTTTTCCTAGGATTTCAACGCATTTAAAAGGTTGAAATGTTTTTCAGCTTAGTTTTTAAAATGATTGTTGCAAGTGATTTCAAAGAGAACTTGGATTTTCATTCGATTCACATACCATAATTTTTCTGTTTACCCGAGTGTTTCTCTACTATTATAAAATGAAGTGTTTGTTTGTTTGTTTCGCGGCTGCAAAATCCTGACGATCTATGGCACTTACAGCAATGAGATTTGGCACACAGGTAATCCGAATTATTTGCAATTTTTAGGTCGCGGCGAAATTTTAAAATTCAGTGTAGAAGATTTTTAAATTAATTTAATAGTTTTACTATCCATCGGTTTTTTAACGTGTTTCTACCAGAGAGAGAAGAAACGCCGGAAATAACCTTGCCACGTCAGCAGTTGGATACATGCCAAGTTTTTTCCTCCGACAGAACGTGGAGAAAATTATTTTTTTTTCGTTTCCGCTTTGATTTTGCCCGAGGAATGATTTACAATCACAGTTCTTTTTTCTATCACCTAGACCATTAAAGATACAGTAAAAATTTCAACGGATTTGAAATCTACGAAAAATTTCAGTTTAGATTGAAACCTAAAAATATGATTTTCTTTAAATAAATAATTTTTAAATTGAATATATCTTCAACGGATTTGAAATCTGCGGAAAATTTTACACCAGATTAATACCTTACACCACGGGCATGGGCAACGCCGGGCTAGCCACGCAGTGTCTAGTTAGTTATAAGAAAGACAGTAAGATGAACATAAATGAGATTGATATTCCAGTTTATTTTATACTTTAAAACTGGATTTCTATTCGTCTGATTTCGGTAATTTAGGTAAGATATGTACACGTTTAAAAGTTTAACAATGTTTTCAACTTAGTTTCCTAGAAGTGATTGATAATTATAGTTTTAAAAGAAACTATGGGGCTTTCAGTCACATTCTTTTCCAAGTATTGTAATCATAAAAGTATTAGAATGTTGATTGGTTGGGTCTAAAGCGCATATATAAGAGCCATATTTGGTAAAGTAGTTCTAAAATGTGTCAAATAATGAACATGCACTTGGACAGAAAACTTTTCCGGCACAGAAAAGAGAGACACTCAGAATGGAGTCGAATGTTCCAGGCTTACAACTTGTAGCATGATAGCGCAGTGGGTAAGCCCACGGAGCCACAGAAATTATAGGTGTGTAGTTATTTTTATTAACTTTGCACTGGAGCATCACAACGCGTCATTGCTGACGGTTCGAGATCAAACCCGAAGGGAAAGATACGAGATCAGCACCACGTAATTTTGAACAAAAGTCAGATGACGAGGTCACATTTGACTAGGCCACACTCTCGAAACTTTCACATCACGCCAACAGGACATTTGTGACCTCGACAGATTCAACGCACACCAGCCCCCCTTTGGTATTTGGTTGGATTCGAACTCGCAACCCTCCGGTTGCTAATCCGTTACTCATGCAATCGGGCTCCCGTGGGTTTTGAACCACGGTCATGACGAATTCCAACACTGGCTTCAACCCAAAAGCCTGACAGCGGGCACGGTGACTTGGATGTCGTCGTCTCACATTTAGTAGGACGTCAATCACAGCAAATACCAAATCCCACCGAAGCCCCCTCGTTTTTATAGCGACGAAAACAGTTAAAAACTTGAGGGATAGCACCTCAGTGCTAGGCAGGTTTATCCCCATCCACAATTCTTGATGAGGGCCCCTTAGAGATTTACAACCCCGGGTCAAATGTTTGTAATAGTCGTAAACAATTAGATCGAAATTCAATCGGACGCTACCTTCGAGACGAGGAACAGCAACTAAAAAAAAAAATTCTGCCCTGCCTCCACCTTCCCTGTTTTATTGCCCGGGTAAGAACTGGCAGGTCCTTTCGATTTGGTGATAGCGATGAATTGTGGAGGTTCTTGTCGATTCTGGCGACGATAAGGAAATACGTGATCCCACTACAGGTAACGGATCACTCCGGTCGACCTGTGACTCGTGTTGTCTTAGGGTAACAAGACCGTAATTCAAGCATCGTCAAGTGGGTGGGGGTTTTGGCGGGGTGGTGCTACTAAATCAATCAAATGTTGCTCGTAATGGCTTTCGAATTGCCCGGGATGCTTGGTTGACACGGATTACCGTTGAAATGAGGGAGAACACCTAATAAAGTCGGGGACGGCACAGGTAACGTCATGGTGAAGGCCGTGGAGTATGTTATAATCTCTCGAGAAGCTCTCTTGCAGTCTCAGAGGTCGATGCGATGTTTGTTATGTTGAAAGGGCATTGCTTTGGTTGGTTGGATTGGCTTATGTACTTGTGCCTCGATAGTTAAGATTCGTACACTAAACAATTTTGTTATGATAATTATTATGCAGGGTGATTCGGAACTCAAGGGACAAACTTCACGGGGTACTACTATTATACTATAAAAATAATATTTATGTGTAACAGTATATGGCGTGATGTGCCACCACAGGTGTTGACCTCGTCTTTTGAACGGGGTACAAAATGATGAGGTGTTGTATTCAGATCTTTCCTTTCGAGATTGAACCCGGGCCGTCGCCAATAGCCCATTGTGTTGCTCCTGTGTAATGTTAATTAGCTACATACTTACCTCTGACACTTCATTGTGTCAACAGGTGTTTTTAACCCTCCGAGTTCACGCGATTTTTGAGTAGTGTAGTATTCCTTTTCCCCTACAGCACACAACTACATTCTAAGACAAAAAAAGTTGCATCTAGAAGGAATTTTCAGAATGCTATGAAATTAACAAGGTTGGTAAAGTGTTTACAAATGAGTAAATTATTGAAATTTGGGACTGAAATATGGAAACTTTATTGCGAAAAAATAAAATAAGTGGTATTCAGTATGGGCTTATGACCTAATGCAGCATGCCAAGCGACCTGGTAGTGAGTCATATATGGTCTTTATGAAGTCCTGCGACAGTCCATCCCATGTTGCTTGAACATTGTAACGTAGTTCCAGCAGATTACGTAGTACGGGTGGAATGATGACATCCCGTCCTATGTCATCCTATACATTTTCGATGGAGAACAATTCCGTTGTGTATGCCGGCCATGGTAAGATATTGTTGTGTCGTAGATAAGCTCCAGAGACGGCAGCACTGTCTTGTTGAAAAAGCGGGTAAACCTAGGAGTTCAGAAATGGGAGCGTAATTGGCTGTAAAATTTCTTGTACCTAACGCTGGCCTGTCAAAGAGTCCGTAACGAATACCAAAGTTGATTTGTCATCATATGCAATTGCACCCCACACCATGACACCAGGTCTTCTGGACGTGTGACGCTGCACAACAAACCGTGGATATTGGCGATCACCACGTTGCCTTCACACGCGGATTCGATTGTCTTATCTACCCAGATAGAAGCGGGATTCGTCAGCAAAGACCACTCGATGCCATTCGACGCCCCATGTTCGTCTAGCGCGACGACATTCCAGTCTTTGACGAAGATGCAATACTGTAAAAGGCAGTTGTCTTAACTGTCTATGCGAGTTTAGTCCCACGTCGTGAAGCCGTCGACAAATGGTGCGATCACTTATTGGATGATCGAGAGGGGTTCCCACTGCTCATTGGATGTTTGCAACAGTGGTTGTTGGATCAGTACCAGCATGTTTTACAACACGTCGATCCTCTCTCGGTCCGGTTTCTTCAGGCCCTCCCAAGCCTGGCATGTGCCTTGTTGCATCCACCGCTGCCAACAGCGTGCAACAGTAACATTACTGCAGCAGCCAATATGTTGCGCAATCCATCGATTAGACCATCCACCTTCACGGATTCCAATTACTTGGCCTCTGTCAAACTCTCCTAGTCGCTTAAATTGCTTGATAACTTTTTTCCGAGGCATAGCTCAATGAGAAACGATATAACCAACACAACAGCATAAGTCGAAATGAATTTGCTGCGCTACTGGATGTCCTTTTATGCCCCGGTAGCTATTTTCCAAACCCTCATAGGTACTACAACTGGGGGCGGGGTTAACCATAACGGCCAATGAGACTGAAATCAACCAAATATAAAATGATCTCTTCTTTTAAAGAGCTTCCTTTCGTGAAGCAACAATGGCCTAATGGCTAAAGTCACCTATCTTCAGATTGGCGTCGGCAGCGGAGGATGACTTCCCGAGTTCGAACCCAGTTGGCAGAAAAATTTTTAGATCCTCCAAAGTATTTTTAAAAAATTCCAATTTAATTCCTTTTGATTCTAAATTACTTTTCCTAATTTTTAATAAACTTTTTATATTTTTCCAAGCTTCCGTTGATTTTACATAAATAATCTAAGAACCACTCCCGAACTCACTACCAGCTGATATTTTTCCGCCCTTCTGCCGTCCCCTTTGCTTTAGGACGATGGTGTCGTATCCAACCCTGGTTTAGGACCATTCTGATGTAACAAAAAGCATACATAAAACACTAACTTATATAATTATTACACTGCAAACAGGATCAGACAGGATTTCAGTTGTCTTTAGCGTAGTGAAGGAGATTCCTATCCAGCGCTCGCGATCATTGACCGTTACGGTTAGCCCCGCCCCCAGTTGTAGTACCTATGAGGGTTTGGAAAATTGCGCCCCGGTATGCAGCGTGTTTGAGAGCTGTCCAGCGTGTGAAGCATGCTCAAATGATTCTGAAAATTTGATCATTTGCATCCTGAACGCAGATTTGTACCACTCCTCGTAATTTTATTTATACCGGTATACTCTTGACAGGTGCACTATTTTTGTTGTCATAGAGTGTAACTAACCACATCTGTTGGTCTAAAGAATCTTAGGCAGGCAGTTAAATTAACGTCACTGGAGCAACACAACAGACTATAAGCGATGGTTTGGTATGAATCCCATATAGAAAGATCTCTGAGGACAACCCCACATGATTTTGAACCACAGTCAGATGACGAGGCAACATCAGCTGGCACCCTACTCTCAATACTTCCACACCACGCCAACATGAGGACATTTGAGGCCACAACAGATTTTATTGTATCCCAGTCTCCTTTGTACTCGAATAACCAGCTGTGTTGCTCCAGTGTGAAGTCCTCACGTTGGGTTGGCGTGGAAGTTTGGAGAGTGGGGTGCCAGCTCAGGTGTTGCTTCGTCATCTGACCGTGGTTCAAAATTACGAGGTGTTGTCCTCGGATCTTTCCCTCAAGGGACTGATCCCGGACCGTCGTCAATAGCCCGTTGTGTTGCTCTAGTACGACGTTAACTAAAATTACCATTACCGCTCCAGTGTGACGTTATTTAAAAATCAAAATACCTCTTCGTTCTCAACATATTTAGTTGGATTCGAACTCGCAACCCTCTGGTTACTAATCCGTCTCTCTTCCAACCGGGCTATAGCAGTCTTTTCCCTAGGGATTGATCCCGGACCTTCGCTAACTTCGCCCACTGTGTTGCTTCAGTGCGTTATTGATTAACTATTTATTTACCTAAGGGCCTCTGACACTTAATTGACCGGTCTGGAAGTTAAGGTGCTAGCCTCTAGATCAATAGGTTCCTGGTTAGAATCCGGGTCAGTGCATGAATATTTGTAAGCATATGGTGTAGAGGCCCGGCTGGTGCACCTTAAATCAGTCGTGGCCCAAAGTCCTCATGTTGTATTGGTGTGGAAGTTTGGAGAGTGGGGTGTCAGATCAGTTGTTGCCTCGTCATCTGATCATGGCTCAAAATTACGTGGTGTTTCCCTCTTGGTTGCCTCTTTCTCTTAGGGGATTGATCCCGGACCGTCGTCAATAGCTCATTGTTGCTCTAGTACGACGTTAATTAAAAATTACCTTACCCTTCACTTAATTGTTTTCTAACAGCACACGCGATTTTTTTGAGTAGTATTACTTTTCCCTTCAGCATACAACTAAATTAACCATATAGTTGGTTTAAAGGTAATGGTAATTTTTAGTTAACGTCGTACTAGAGCAACACAACGGGCTATTGACGACGGTCCGGGATCAGTCCCTTAAGGGAAAGATCAGAGGACAACACCTCGTAATTTTGAACCACGGTCAGGTGACGAAGCAACACCTGAGCTGGCACCCCCACTCTCCAAACTTCCACGCCAACCCAACATGAGGACTTTCGCCCACGACAGATTTAAGGTACACCAGCCGCCTCTACACTATACGCTTACAAACATCCATGCCAGGATCCGGATTTGAACTAGGAACCTTCTGATCTAGAGGCTAACACCATAACCACTAAACCGGTTGGGCAGGCGAAAGATTATATCGGACAAGAACAAAACTTGTAAGAAGTCAAGCAATGAAGACTGCAGATTACAGATCCGAAGTACGAGTACGATTTTTTGTCAGAGGGTTAATATAATCTATTTCAGAAAGCTAATTTCTTCCGACAGTTTTATGCTTGTGTCAAAACTAAAAACTGCTTTCTTCCGTTTCGGAGGGAGACAACCATTTTGTTTGTTTACTCCAATCACGAAAAAGAGCTTTTCAAAAGAAATCCCGATACCTTTTTGTCATAAAAGCCCCGGGAACAGCGATGCGCTTTGGGAAAACAAGATTTCCTAATCTGCAGAACATTTCCTCCTCTCCTGAAGTATCACTTACTGCAGAAACTGGATCGCAACTCAAATAAAAGATGCCAAGCATCGTAACTCAAATAAAAGATCGAACATCGCGATACGAATCCAAGAGCATCCACACTCCTTGAAGAGTGGAGAAGAATTGTTCACCCAGCGAGATTCTTCAAGTTTTAAAATATTGGTTAAGCTTTCAAGTGAGTAGATGTGAGAGGGTTTGGGAAACGAAAAGGGAAATGCAAAGAGAACAGAACTTTAAGTACATGCTTGGGTTTGAACAGACTGAAGAAAACTGAAATGTTTCAATAACGAGTGATGAAACTTCAAGTTGATCAGGAAGACCTAGGATCTAATTCACCCTTGACTGTTAACCCTCCTGGTGGTTGTCTCAACGACGTATCTCACCACCAATAAAACTGACCAGATCATGATGGACGAGATGTCTCGTTATTAGAAGAAAACTGATCATATCTTGGATCTCGTCATCATCAAAAAAAGTCAGTCTTCAAGTCAAAAATCTTCAATTTTCCAAATATTGGTTAAGCTTTTAAATGAGTAGATATGAGCGAGTTTGGGAAACGAAAAGGCAAATACAGATATTAGAACTTTAAGTACATGTTTGGGCTTGAACAGCTTGTTCACAACGGAAGAAATCTGGAATGTTTCGGAAGAGGTCAAGACTTCGAGTTGATCAGGAAGACCTAGTATCCATTTCTTCTTTGAATTTTAACCCTCCTGGCGTTTGTTTCAACGGCGTATCTCGTCATTGGCAAACCTTACCAGATCTTTGATGGATGAGATACCTCGTCATTTGAAAAAAACTGACCAGATTTTGGATACCTTTAATCATGGATCCTTTTGGATCTATGTAATCATGAAAAAAATTGACAGTAGCTTAATGACGAGCTATCTTGTCATTAGCAAAATAGGTCAGGTCCGGATGAATGAACTATGTTGTCAAAACCACTTTTAGGGTTAAAAATGTATAGAAATTCACTACTTTCGTAGATTGGAAATTATGGTGTTTGGGATTGTTTGGCTGTTGGCAATGAAGTTATAATGAAGTAAAATTGGTAATAAGAAAAAAAAAATAGACTATCAAGTGCCATGCTTAGTTTGAATAACTTGTTTACAACTGATGAAAACGGAAGTGTTTTGATAACGTGTGGTGTGGCTTTGAGTTGATCAGGAAGATATTGGATCAACTTCTCTCTTAGCTGTTAAAACTGTATTGGAATTCAAAGCTTTTGTAGAATGGAAATATAGTGCTTGCTTGGGTAGGTGGGAAGATAAAGCAACATCGCATTGGAGCAACACATCAACGCATGGTGCTTGGGATGGATAGGCTGTTGGCAATGAAGTTGTAATAAAGTAATATTAGTAATAAATATAGCTAGACTTTCAAGTGCATGCTTTTTTTGAACAGCTTGTTCACAGCTGATACAAATTGGAGTGTTTTGATAACTTATGGTGGGACTTTAAGTTCATCAGGAAGATTTACTTATATCTTGACTTTCGTTAGAATGATTACGAGCTCAAAGCTTTCTTATATTTGAAAACATTTTACTCCTGGGATCAGTCAGCTTGCTGGCAATTAAGTTGTAATACGTTAATGTTGACAAAATTTACGAAGAATAAGACTTAAATGCATGCAATGGTTTGAACAGCCCTTGTTCACGACACTCAGAAACTGAAATATGTGTCCATATTTGAAAACAGTTAGACATGCGAAAATAAATGCTAAATTGGGAAGCTCGTTCCTTTCCCGAGCTTAGACCTAAGAATCCGGTCTCTAGACTCATGCAAACAGCACGCCTGGGATTTAAATCCTGTTGCTGCAAACAGCAGGAGAGACGTCTTGTAATTGAATGGGGATTTTTGCGTCAACATTTTGACAACGCACCAGAAAATAAGACTCTTGTTTTGTGACCATCTCTTGTGCTTCCTAACTTCCCCAACTCTTCGGAATCCTCCTTTCTACCCTGGAAGAACAAATATTACGACCCCTTGCAAAATATCTCTTAAGCCCTTTTCTCAGTGCTGTCTGCTTCTGTATCCGGATCGGGTCTTTTTTATTTATTTTCTCTCCCGAGTCGGGTCTTTCCCCCTTGTCAATGGGGGTTGGGGCAGATGAAAGTCTTTGTGGAGATTTTGCGAGAGGGTCGATGTTACATTTCTCCTCACCCAAATGTAAACATTACCCCGCCATTTTCATGCTAATAGAGCCACGGTTAACTGGCTGGGCGCTAACAGTGGCCCTCAATTGCTCCTGAGGGATTGAAGAGGCGTGATTGCGGATGATGGGTGTTGGGGTAAATTGCAGCCTTGGAATTCTGTTCCCTCCAGAAAACTGAAATACCGCTTTTTGAATTTGATGACCTATTCGTTAACATGGTTTCTCAATGGCTAGAGTTGAAGTGGCGGTGTGATTGCAGATGACGGGTGTTGGGGTAGATTGCATTCTCGGTATCCTTTCCCCTCCAAAAAACTGAAATACCGCTTATGGAATTTGACTACCTGTTCAGGATGTCAAATCTTTTATGTCAAGTCCTTACAGTATAACGGACTATACAGGGTGTTCCAAAATTCGACCGACAAATTAAAAGGGGTGATAGAAGACATCAAGAAGATAAAAACATACCATAGAACATGGAGTCGCAAACCACGTTGAGAGGGTGGAAATTGCAAAAAAACGCATGCAGTCACTCTGGAACGACAAAAGTACAATACTAACTACAAAAAGATTAATTGGATTAATTATTTCAATAGTTATTAGAAGTGGCGCCCGTTGACGTCAGTGCACAGTCTACAACGACGTAAAAACGATTCCCGTACTCGCTCGAAGATGGCAGGTATCCTTTTGATGTCTCCCGCAGCGACGACATTACACGCTATCAGATCCTCCGGTGTGTTCAAAGGCGTCGTATAAACGAGTGATTTAAGGTGACCCCATAGGATAAAGTCACACGGATTGAGATCCGGTAAACGCGGAGGTCATGCAACGAGTCCCGCTTCCAATCCACCTCCTTGGGAATGAAACATCGAGGTGATTACTCGATGTTACATCGAGTAATAACCTCGATTACTGGATATTACATACTCAAGGAGGTGGATTGGACGCGCAGTTTTCTCGAGGTCTCCTGGATTCAGAGCCTGCATGCGTTTTTCGCGATTTTCACCCTCTCAATGTGGTTTGCAACCCCATGTTCTATGGTATGTTTTCAAACTCTTGATGCCTTCTATCACCCCTCTTAATTTGTCGGTCGAATTTTGAAACACCCTGTATTTTAAATTTTGCTAATGACAAGATATCTCGTCCATAAAGACCTGATAACAGTTTTGCTAATAACAAGATATCTCATCATGTTAATTGCACTAAATACTGTTCAAGACGATTACCATTCATTTAAAAATTATTCTAAAATATTTATCACACCAATGTGCTATTCAAGTCGATTAAGGGTCTTTCGGAATACCCACTAAGCTAACAACTTACACGAGAGTTGTGGGCGGCGCGAGTTCGATTCTTCCCTGGAAGTATTTCTCTCTTCTTTGTTAGTAAAACTTTCATCGCGTGTGTATGTCTATTACGTAATATTACATGTCTTGTATCTGGCGCAGCGTGGCCCAATATGGCCCTTGCGCCATACGAAACCCAACCAACCATTAAGTTGACTAATTTCAAAATGTAGTTCAAGCCATTTACTCACCATTGTGCTATTCAAGTCTATTACCATTCATTAAAAAATACTGTTAAGGTCATGCATGGCACTAAAATGCTCGGCACCCGAGCATTTCACCCGCCTAAGCTCCTCATCCTCCGACACGAGAAAGGTGCCTTGCAACGGAGCCAGCCCAGCAGTCGTCCTGTGAACAGCCTACTAATTGGGGGATTTGGAAAGAGTGGAGGATCCCCCTCCCCCCCACATTATGCAGAAAATGACCCCGCCGTTCCGCCACATGTCATGTGTTCTCATATATCCCGCCGTGGTTTCCCCTTTTGTAGGCTATATTGACAACATTATGGCTAAAAAATCCCTCCCGCAGGTTTCTAAAGATCACTCTTATCCAGTGAAACCCGATCCGGATGTTTGATTTGGAAATGAAAACAAAGACTGTTGAAGCGGGAGTTTATTTAATCGCGGAATATCGTTACTGGTGTTGTAGGTATATAGTGAGGTTCCGATGAGAAGGCAATTGACCGTGGGTCAGTCGATTGTTTAATAGGTGTGAAACGTCGTTAGGTGAAGAGCTGCGCAGGGCGATTGTAGTGGTTGGTTTTATCACCACCAACTGATCAGCATTGCTATCGCGTAGCTATGAAGGTAGTAATTACCGTCGAACCAGAGCAACACATTGGGAAATGGGCAACGGTCCGGGATCAACCCCCGAACAAAAGAAATCGGAAGACGACACCACGTAATTTTGAACCACGGTCAGATGAGACGAGGTCACCTGACTGGCATCCTATTCTCCAAACCTCCACACTACGCCAACGTGAGGATATTTCAGGCGACTACAGATTTAACATTGCGACGGTCTTTGGTTGGATTAGAACTCGCAACCCACTTGTTGCTAGTCCATTACTCTTCCAACCAGGCTACCACGTACCAATCTATGAACGATAAACTTAGAACTAGAATCTGTGCGTAAGACACCTGTTGTGGAAGCGCTATGTTTACGTTGAAAACTATTCGCTTATTCAAAGAATGGTCTTGTCTATAACCACCTGACTCAAATGCCTTCTCATTGGAGTCAGACTATAGTACATAATACGGGTCCAACGAGAAGGTTGTCAACAGTGTTTAGTCGATTTTTGAATTGGTGTGCAATGTCGTTAGGTTGGTAGTTAAACTTTTGACTACTGCTATAGATATAACTGGCGAGATTCTTATAACTTGCAAGATACAATTGCTGTAACGGCCGTAGTCTAAATTCTTTCTTGGCTCGATTCTTATAACTTTCATGGTACAACTGCTATACCGGCCGTAGTCTAAAGGTTAATCAACGTCACACTGGAGTAACACAACGGGCTATTAATAGGTCGTTAGGAGGTAAGCTATCATCCGCAAAAGCATGAATGGCAATCGTACTTCGTTGCACTGGAACACCACAATGGGCTATTGGAGGCTGTCCGGGATCAATTCCGGAGGGAAAGATCCGAGGATAACACATCGTCATTTTGAACCACGGTGAAAAGACGAGGTCAACACTTGAGATGACACCCACTCTCCAAACTTCCATACCACGTCAACGTGATGGCATTTAAGGCCACGAAAGATTGAAAGCGTACCAGCCCCCACGTACACGAGTCTTCGTTTGGATACAGTTTGGTACTCGATCCATAAGGTAGCTAATCCACTATTTTACAAACTAGGATATAGTGGGCGTATTAAAACGAAGAAATGTCGCTTAGATGTTTTCTGAAAATATTAACTATTTTATGTGTATTTTTTTTCGACAGCTGAGGGGATATAATGCAATATATTGAGGGAATCTTTGTATCACGGGTGTATTATTTTTATTTGATGAAAATGTCAGGGAAAGTGTGCCCTTAGCAAACGAGAAAAAAATTTAAAAAAAAAATCCCATTGAGAGAGAAGTAAAATGTTTCGTTTGATCAACGATCCTGGAAAACCAATCATGGATTTTAAAGTTGATTTATAAACATGAGCTGTGCACAAAAATACACAAAAGCAAACAAAAATCAATAGCACACATACCCTTACGCCTTCATGAAATAAAATTAACACACTCTTGATATTAAGATTATCTCAATATATTATAACCCTTCCGCAGTGGAAAAAGAAGAAACAAATCCATTCGAGAAAGAAAATATTTTAGTTGATGGAAAGAGTCACGGATGTCGCACTCTTGATTATAAAATATTGTCTACGTCCGAAACAAATAAGAACAACAATCACAAATACTTAATCACCGAAACAAATCCTTTTCTTCATGAAATAAAATGAACACTAAAAAAAATATTATACCCGCAGTATACGAACACGTTTTATATGTTTTATATACACTGGTGTCCAAAATTATCTTTACATGTATAGAAACATGGATTTCTCAGAAACTGAACTATAATTTAAGAATTTGGACGAGAATGAGACATAAAAAAAATCGTAACACATAAATACAAAAGAAAACATTTAAGTATACTGCATATGATATAAAAATGTAGCATGAAACAATAAAAACGGCAATGACATGTGACAAGGAGAGTTCAGAGGAAAAAAAAAGAATAACTCGGGAAAATATTAAGACTGATGAATTTAATATGGAATGTGATCAACCCTGACTTGTACATAAATATCATACAACGTGATTTCCTGTAGGCAATACTGTTATTAACCAGTTTGGGGAATTAAATTTCGCTCCTCCAGCAATGTGGTCTTCAGGGCATTTATATCTCTAGGAGGAGGATGTCTCGGTGCGACTGCTTTTCCATGGTAGTTCAATAAGTTCAGAATTGGGTTCAGATCAGGAGATTGGTCACGGTATTCGCTCAATGGCTTCATTTTCAAGGAATTCGTCAACGAGGATTGCTCCATGTGGACGAAAATTATCGTTCATAAATAAAAAAGGAGATCTATATAACCCTTTGCAAAGTCTTACAGAACGTTCTAAGACCTAAATCGAATATCTGTGGCCGGACACAGATCCTCTGTTGGAATAGGTGCAAGTGCCTACGTCTATCGTTCATTATTCCTCCTCACACCATCCCACCTGCATTACCAATCCATAATGTTCGAAGGAAGATCTTCCTGACTCACTCCAGATGTAAAAACGTTTAAAATCAGATGATAAACTATACCTCGACACATCAGTAAGGAGAACATGGGTCCATTGGGGTTGAATCCCGTTCTGATGTCCTTTGTACCAATTAAAGCGATCGCTCTTGTGTTGTGAAGACATTGAAGTAGATATCCTTGGCTTTCTGCATAAAGGCCTGTTTTCATTGAGCCTTCTGTATACAGTCCATAATGTTTGAAGGAAGATCTTCCTGACTCACTCCAGATGTAAAAACGTTTAAAATCAGATGATAAACTATACCTCGACACATCAGTAAGGAGAACATGGGTCCATTGGGGTTGAATCCCGTTCTGATGTCCTTTGTACCAATTAAAGCGATCGCTCTTGTGTTGTGAAGACATTGAAGTAGATATCCTTGGCTTTCTGCATAAAGGCCTGTTTTCATTGAGCCTTCTGTATACAGTTTGCTGTGATACCACAGTTTCCGTGTCGGCTACAAGCTCTAAACTTAACTGCCGAGCAGTAGACTTCTTGTTACGACGGGAAGTTATTGCCATATATATAGATCTTGAGAAGGAGTTGTTTTACGTTTACGACCTAGTCCAGGCCTCTTTACAACAGTTCTAGAGTTCTGAAATTGTTTCTATAGTGGTGAGACTGTCTTTAAATATTCACGCATTTTGCTGTTTCCACGATTGTCTGCCCTGCTTCTAAACGGCTAATAATGCGTCACTTCAGATTCTTCCAAATGATACTTCGGAACAATAACAAACCTTTTTGAGTCCTTACACACAGAAATCAAATGCTGAATCGCAAAAATTCACTTTGCGCAAAGCGCTAAATTCACTGTCGGATGACGTAACGCCTTGATTTGTATATCAGAAAATGTTTGATCAATGATTGGATAATGATAATTAGGCTTATCTTCCGCACATTCCCTGCAAAAATGGATCGCATCGATTGGGTATTTTATTTAATATTATTATTTTTGGGCATATAAAGGTAATTTTGGACATGAGTGTATTTTTTCTACTGTCTAAAACGAAAGCAGAGTTGAGAAAGAAAAATTTCACAGTTGATCGAAAATAATCCTGAATGTTGACGATGATTAAAAAAAAAAAAAAGACCCGTTACACCCAAAACTAAAAAGAACGGCAATAACCATGAGCGTAAACTTGCAGAATGAGCGTACCTTAAGGAAATAAAAATAAAATACTTAATAAAGAGTTTATTCCCTTAATCTATCGTCTTTCTGATTAGTTCTTATTCTCATTAACTGGGTCATTCCACGTAAAATGAGTAACTCAGCTGTGGCCGACGCATCACCGATTTTAATGAAAATTAGTTAATAGATGAGGTGTTGTAAGGAGAAACTGCGAAATATTAGATGTCCAAAATGTATTTTTTATTGAATTTTAAAGTTCGTCACACAAATGTAGATTTTTTAGCACTAATAGTAGCCTGTTTGAGACTATATATTTCAATAAGTTATTGACACAAATTAAAAAATTTTATATTGCCACATTCTTCAATAAAAGGTCTTTTAGGAAATGTCAGAATATAGTTTTATATCCGTCACTGCACATTCTCAGGGATCAGCAAAAATAGAGATTTTGCCTATTTGATACAATTTTCAAAATGCTCTAGTACCTCAAAAAATGGGGAAAGACAGTATCAAAATTATTCTTAACAAAGCACTTCTATCTAAAAGTTTGGAATAATTTAGTGATTGGTTTTCTATTCCTTAGTTAAGAAAAAAAATAACAAAAAAATCGAAAAATAATCGAAAACAGCGATTAAATTTTTTTTAATAAAAATAACAGTTTTATTGTGAAGGACAACTCTGAAATGTTCACAAATATGCAGTATTATGTGTCAAGATGTATATTATCAGTCCTGAAATTTCCATTATTGTAATTTGTTTATTTTCGTCCCAGGAACATTTTTAACTAGATGGAAATTATCGTTTTATTTTATCGCATGATTAATCTGGTCCATTATTGTAGGGTAGTGTATAAATAAATAAATAAATAAATAAATATACAATTAAAAGCATCTTGTTGAGAAAGAAACTGTTTCAGTTGATCGAACGAAAAGAATCCCGAATATTGCAGTGCAGTTCATTTGAAAACGTACCACATACAAAAAAATACTTATAGGCATATAATCGCAAAATTAAAACCAATTCTACACCTTCACGAAACAAAATTAACACCCCATAACATAAAAGCATTTCCTCAATATAAATAATCTCCTTAGCAATCGAAACAGAAAACACTTAAAGATCTTGTTTGGAAAGAAACTGTTTCAGGAGATCCAAAAGAATACTAAATATTGCAGTGGATTTAAAAAGTGTACTACATTCAATACAAACAGCAAACAATAGTCATGAGAAGAATCATCGCAGAATCAAAACCCATTCTTCTCCTATACGAAATAAAATTAGCATCCTAAATAAAGTCTATTAGCTCAATGTATTATATCCGCTCTAAACAGTCGAAAAAGAGAACAATTTAAAAAAATCTCATTGAAAAAGAAAACGAAATAGTCCAAAATAATCCCAAATATTGCAATCGATTTAAAAAACGTACATAATATAAAACAATCGACAAACAATAATCATAAGCACATAACTGCAAAATTGAAACCTATTCTAACCTTCAGTAAACAAAATTAACACCCATGAGGTTGTCAGATAATGCAGGAATAAAATCCCGAATATTACAGTTGATTTTGAAACGCACCACATCCGAAACAATAACCATAAGCATTTAATCGCAGAACTAAAACCTATTCTGCACCTTCACGAAATGGAATTAACACCACATTCCCTCAATATATTATGTCTACTTAGCACTCTAAAAGGAAACGATTCTTTAAAATCCCGTTAAGAAAAATAATGTTTCAGTTCATTCGAAAAGAATCCCAAATGTTTCACTCAATTCACAACAACGTTATACCCCGAACAAAAAAGACTAACAAAAGCCATAAGCATATAATCGCAAAACCTAGCCAATCTCTACATCTCACGAGGAGATGAAATTAACAACTCATAATATAAAGAATATTCCATCAATATATTATATCTCCTCAACGTCGAAAAAGAAAATGTTTCAGTTTGTCGAAAAGAATCTCGAATATTGCAGTAGATTTAAAAAAACTATCGACAAACAATAATCAGAAGTACATAATCGCAGAATCAAAACCCATTCTACACCTTCACGAAATAAAATTAACACCCCGTTCCCTCGATATGCTATCTCTTCAGCATTCGAAAAAGAGCAATTTTTAAAAATCCCGTTAAGAAAGAAAATGTTTCATTTGATCGAAAAGAATCCCAAATGTTTCACTCGATTAAAAAAAAACGTTACAACCCGAACAAAAAAGACCAACAAAAATCATAAGCACATAATCGCAGAATCAAACCCCCTCTACACCTACACGAGATAAAAATTAATACTCATGAATGAAGACGCGAATAATCTTTTTATTTCACCTGTAGTACGAGCATTTATCCTTCAAAATAGGTTTTTCTGCTCGTAAAACGCCGCCTGAGTAGGAATGAATTATTAATCGCTAATTTCATTCTAAGAGTTATTAATGCCTCTCAATAACCTCCTAAAACGATCGGCTTTTTGCATTACGCAATCGAAAGAAAAGCTTTTGGTTGGTTTTGGACGTTCCTCCCCCTCTGGAAACCTCCTGCTGCCAAAAGAGCTTTTTGCTCCAAATCAACTGCGCCAAAGGGAAAATCGAAGGAGCAGTGGGGGAAAAAGAGTCCTTTGGGGGAAAATTGGAGAGAGAGAGAGAGAGAGAGATTTCCGTTTTTCCCTCCTCCAGCACAAACAAATCTGCATTTTAAACAGCCGAGGAAAACCTGGAGCCCGATTAATTTCTGGACGCACCTTGTAATTTGTGTCGCTCGTAATTGCCTTCTAATTAACAATTACTGCAATAATCACGGGGCTTTGCGCAATTCTTATTTTGGGGCACTTTTTTGGGCACGCTATTGCTAATAAGTAGCATAAAAATCCGAAACGTAACAATCCACCGTGAACTTCTTTCGTTGTGTTATTATATATATATTTCGAATTATTTTTCTGGCCAATCGCATAATCTCCTATATAAAGCACTACACCAAATAAAAAAATCACTGAAGCTCTCAGAAAGAAAATCACCTTTCATGAACTTTTTGTGCATGTTTCACATATAAGTTTCGGATTATTTTTTCCAAATCCCATAATCTATATAAAACTATAAATTAAATACAAAAAATCATTAAAGACTCAAACTATCCATCCATAAAACCGTAGAGTTAATTTTTTTAATCCATTCTTATGTAAAGTGCTAATTTAGTAATATTATTCCGATGCATTTATTTTCACAAGTGCAACGACTTGTCTTAAATTTTCTTTTTTGTATTTGATTTATATGTTTTGTATTGAAAATTACGCGATTGGATATTAAAAACCATATAAAGAAACTCATCAGTGAATTTTTTCGGTGTTATTGTATCTGTTAGGATTCCCCAACTGTATAATTTGCACAAAACAATGAATTAAATACAAAAATAATTGAAACAAGTCACAGTACTTATGAAGACAAGGTAGGTAGTTGATTTTACGCTGCTTTGGAGCAACACAACGGGCATTGGTGACTGTTTGAAATCAATCTCGAAAGGAAATATCTGACTTGTGAAGGGAAATGCAAGGAAGTAATGTTTCTGAAACAGCATTTTACATAAATGTGAATTTAAGATATGAGCTTCGCATACGGTTTTATGGATAGGGCGTGAGATTAGTCAGATTCGTACCGATTATTTTCTATTAAGAATTTTTACTTCGTTTGTGTGAGAGAGAGAGAGAGAGAGAGAGAGATTCAGGTTATATTTTAAATCAAAACAATATAAAATAAACTGTCGCTGACTGATTTATTAAGACTTATTGGATATCTTCACGTTTATGTGTTTTTTGATGTAATAACTGCTATGACTATCGTTGAGAATTTCCTTAAAAATGAAGTTTTTAAATTGTAGAAACGAAATAATTGAGATTATACATATAAACTATAAAGGGAGAAGACGGCAACCTCTTTATTTAAATATATTTTTGTCCCAACCCTAGGAAAATGCAAAAGCTTATCAGGTTGGTTAAATTGAGAGCTGAATCTCTGAATTAGTATAGGTTAGAATATTTCTAAATTATTCTAATTATTCATATTACGAAGAATAAATTAGAATAATTCTAAGTTATTCATATTGCGAAGAATAAGATAGAATAATTCTAAATTATTCATATTGTGAGAACACGAAAAATAAAAGTACTCATTGCCAATAAATGCTTCAGAAGACTGACAGTGCTTTCAAACAAATTTGCCCTTTTGAAACTCGTGTTTGATTGGCATTGTCCCTTAGGAACTTCTCTCAGTTCTAAATGACCTTAATTTGTTAGACCTTTATGTAATAAATATAATCCAACCCAAACCCACGCTATACTATTTGTTTTCCATTATTAATGTTTCCCTCTGATACCATTAGTATTTGTTCCTTAGAATCTTTATCAGTTTTGAATGCAGAACACCAAACGAAGAATTTCTTTCAATACTCCCGAATTCGCCTCTGCAATTTGTTTATTTACATAGTGTTAGAATCTTTTCTTAGTTTCCAATATACTTGTACATAAGCTAGAAGCAAGGTGTCTGTTTGAAACATCTCCAGTCTGTCAGCAGACTGACTCCCCAATATTCCTTTAGTTTGTTTCTCTCTGAATACGTTAGTATTAGTACCTTAGAATCTTTTTCAATTTTGAAGGAAACAACACGCAAACGATTAGCCATTATTGTAGATGCTTTAAAACAAGTTTGTTTCTGCAATAAATGCAGAGTTAAAATATTTTCTCAGTTTTGAATACGTGCAAACTAGAAGCACTTTTTGTCAAATATTTTAAGCAAATTTATCCTTCTGCAATAAAAGTAATGTTAGAATAGTTCATCAGTTCTGAATAAACGTAAAACAGAAGCCTTTCTTGTCAAACGTTCCCAAACAAATTTGTCCTCCAATAAATGTAATGTTAGAATATTTTCTCAGTTCTGAATATACGCAATCCAAACGCATTTGTAGTCAATGTTTACAAACAAATTATGTACTTCAATAAATGTGGTGCTAAATCTTTTCTCAGTTCTGAACACACGAAAACTAGAAGCATTTTTGACATTTAAAAAAATGAGTCATGAAATACATTTATTGCAATATTTATACAAAAGAATTTAACACTACATTTAGTATTGGAATATTTTCTCATTTCTGAATACACGCAAACTAGAAGCATCTCTTGTCAAATGTTTCCAATAAAATTTGTCCACCTGCAATATAAATAGTGTTAGAATCTCTTCTCAGTTCTAAATACACACAAACCAGAAGCTTTTTTTGTCACTTTTTCCAAACAGATTTATCCTGAAATAAAGCAGAAGCTTTCTTGTCAATGTTTCCAAACAAATTTGTCCTGCAACTAAGCAAAAGCATTTTTGTCAATAATTCCAAATTATTTTTTCCTTCAGCAGTAACGCAAAAGCATTTCTCGTCACGATTTCCAAAAAAAATTGTCCTTCTGTAATAAAGTAGAAGCACTTCTTTCCCCTATTTCCAAACAAACGTATCCTTCTGCAATAAAACAGATGCATTTATTGCCCCTATTTCCAAACAAACTTGTCCTTCTGCAATAAAACAGAAGCATTTCTTGCCCCTATTTCAAAACAAACTTGTCTTTCTGTAATAAAGCAGAACAATTTCTCGTCATGGTTTGCAAACAAATTTGTCTGCAATAAAGCAGAAGCATTTCTTGACATCGTTTCCAAACAAATTCGTCCATCAATAAATTAGAAGGATTTGTTGTCAATGTTTTCAAACAAATCGATCCTTCTGCAACAAACGCAACGTTGGAAACTTTTCCTCAGTTCTGAACGCACACAAACCAGAACCACGTCGCCTG
The DNA here is from genome assembly GCA_947359465.1 of Metellina segmentata. NCBI lineage: Eukaryota > Metazoa > Arthropoda > Arachnida > Araneae > Tetragnathidae > Metellina > Metellina segmentata. The sequence continues at coordinate 124,345,698 of OX375872.1, read as the reverse complement.
TTCGCAGCCTGTCAGCAGACCGACACGACCAGGCCCCAACCCTCCCCTCCCAGCCTGCCGTGTCCGTTCCAGGCCGAGATAAAGAGCGTCCGCAACCACGCAAAGGCGCTCCAGCAACAACAAGCAGGGAGACACGGTAACTATAGAGACTCGGTCCAACCCCTCTTGCGCGATGTAGCGTTTGTTTCTAACAAGGACTGTCCGCCCCGATATAGCCCCCGTGCCCCTAATCCCCTGCGAGGGGAGCTAGTACAGGGATTAAATATCCAGAGATTTTCGAGAACGTTGCTTTCAATTAGATCCCTAGGCTGCGTCGGGGAGATAATGGGACTGCGTACTGTCCCTGTTTTCAATCCGGGACAAAATCATTTTTTTATGTAGTCGTACACGGGATAGGGAGCTTTGTTAACCTTAGGGAGAAACCTCCCCCTAGCAAAGTGGGGGAAAAAACGCGAGGCCTTGCCCTTTTAGCGTTCGCTGCAACAGTGGAGAGAGTTTTTACTTTTTTTAATGAACACTCATTCGAGTCGCGATACACCTAATGTGAATATTTAACGATACGCGCCTCCCCGTTCCCTTCGATACGCACAATGGGAAACGTATAAAATATTACAAAACCCTTCAGCCGCCGAAGGGATATCTACGGAAGTTTGGGAACGTTGCTATTTTTACATTTCGCTAGGGCGACGTTAAGATTAGCGGATGGCGATGGCTGTGGGATATTAATGACGGATTCTCGGCCGTTGTCTTCTGTGGATGGAGTCGTGCTGTGGGTTAAAGAATTCGAGTATTAATACATTTTTTGATGTTTACTCACAGGACAGAGGACTTGGCTTAAAATGAGTCTATTGGGTGTCGGGTGCGGAAGTTATATTTATGTTCGTCCTATCCGATTTCTCCCTTTGTACATCACACTCTTTTCTGTGTCAGTAAAGCTTTCCTTGGTATGCATGTCCATATGATTGACATTGTACGTTACACCTTGGCAAAATATGTCTCTTCCATCCAACAATATATATATATATATATATATATATATATATATTCATTCTTCATTCAACATTTCTTAATTTTTTGTAATTTTTTAAGACTTTTGTTGTAATTTTTTTGGGAATTCCTGTGTTTTTGAAATTTTATACATATATATACATACACAATAGTAAGATAGCATCTGAAAGCTAAAAATGTTGTGAAAAAATGGGAATCAACATCATTCAAACAGAACTCACCAGGTATGCGCGCAAAAGCCACAAGGCATTCCATTGCGAGTAAAATCTATTGGGTGTATTAAGGAAAACTAAAGTGAAATTTTGAGAGTCTTTCGAAGGATGAAGTGGTGTTGTGGAATCATCTGTGAGGAGATTGACCCAGACAACACACAAAATTTCACTTTTGTTTAACACGGGGTTTGAGTGTGCGGCGTATAGCTGCTCACATGCAGAAAGCATCTTTTTGTGTTGCCTGGGTCAGGCTCCTCTCCTTGATGACGCTCTGATTCACTAATACCACTTCATTCTTTGAAATTTTCTTAAAATTTCCACTTAATAATAATTTAATTGTTATTTTAATCGCCATGTTACGTCTTGCGGCTTTAGTACTCTTTCTTTCATGCGGCGCGTGTCCATTTGATTGACGCTGTTTGGTGAAATATGTCCCTTGCGTCATAAAACTCAACCACTAATTGTATATAAATTGATTAGGTAAGTAGACTCACTTTCATTCCCTAATTTTCCTGTATTATTTGTGTGTGTTTTTCCGTTTATACTCCCAGAAAAAAGTTCATGAGTAACAAGAAAAATAATGTAAAGAAATAAGGAAATGAAAGTGAGTCCACTTACTTTATCAAGAGAAGTAAAGCGGGAGTCACTTTAAGAAAGAAAATGTTTTGAGCTTTTTCTGTACTCGTGTAATAACCATAGAAATAAACGAAAATTACTTTCCCCCGAAAACTCCAAATCAAAACTTTTAGAGAGAAACAAAAATGGAAGACAATAAAAAGTAGTAACGCTGTATGAATTGATCAGAAAGGTATGGGGGATTGATCCCGGACCGTCGCCAATAGCCTGTCATGCTGCTCCAGTACGGCGTTAATTAAAATACCTCATACCGACCTACCCTATCTTCAGTTTTTTCTGCACGTAAACGAACGTACAGGGGAAACACATGTACAGAGGTGGTTCTAGGCATATTTTGCTGGATAGACAGATGGACACACGATTCACTTATTGACTGTATCTTGGACTTCTACAATATGCTCTTTTACTCCAATGAAAAGAAATTGTACATTTTTGACTTCATGTAAAAATATCAATTCTAAATTCAACTTCTGCAACCCGGTAGTTCATTTCAACACGATTGCTATTCCCGTCACGTTTTCGGTAAGTCGGTTTAGTTTTTTGGCAAAAGAGCCATATTTGGCCAAGCAGTACAAAAACACAAAACAGACACCGTCGAAGTAACGTTTTCGGAGTATATATTAAACGAAACGTAATTTCAATTTAGTGCTGCAATTAACGAAATAGGTGCTGCTCGTTGTTGTGCATGGATTGTTTAATATCAATATACACGAGGGGAGAAGTTTGATATCTTCCCTGAAGTAAACACTAAATCAGCGTAGATTATTAAAAAAGGCCTTTTAAGCTTATGTTTTCAACTTCACACTTTAATATGTAACGTGATCACTGTTATAAAAATTTTCTTTCACATACAAAATTCGCGAAAAATCTATTTTGAAAAACCTTTTACAGTAGAAAATCGTGTTGCTAAAAATACTGTAATTTTCTAAAGTAATTTAAATTTCTATTTAGTTAAAAAAAATTTTTAAATTTGTACTGAAATAATTTTCAAAAATCTTTGATTTTAGTCCGGATTAATTGGTTTATTACTCATTCTAAATAATTCATATTTTTCACTAAATATCCTAGTCTTATTTAAGTTCTCGTATCTTTCCCTTCATGATTAATCCTAGACCGTCTCCAATAGCCCATGGTGTTGCTCTACTACGACATTAATTCAAGTACCTATTTATTTACCTACCTTATTTTAGTCCTTTGCTAGGTACAACTGGAAATAATAGTTTTTCACGTTGAGACATGCTTTTCAAAATTCTTTATTAGTCCAGTCACTATTGCAGCCCACTAAATTTCTATTCGATCTGCTCTCAGGAATACCTGTACTAGCTAGTAGATCACAAAGCATCATAGTTTTCTCGTTTTCAAAACATCTATTCTAAAATTATGGTTACCACTAAGGTTACTCTGATTACTCATCTCGTTGGTAGGGCGAAAGCAAGCCCTTTAGTTCCTGTTTCAAGACGCTGGATTTGGCATTTGAATGTCAATTTGGCTAAGCTATTTACAAAAATGACCCCAGATTAGCAGTACACTATCGACCCATCATCGCAACCCACTCTTAAGGAATCCCTTACTAGCTGGTTGACGACAGAGTATCGTAGTTTTCATGTTGGAATAACATCTAATCTAGATAGTTACTATATGGCTACAGCTACGATTATACTCTGATAACTCATCTCGTTGCTATGGTAAAAGGAAGCCGAGTTGGTACTGATTAAAAAACCCGTGCTTTTGTCCATTTGAATGGCACTATGGCTAAGCAAAACACAGAAAAGATTTTATTTGTACCATGTTTAAACTTAGCTACAGACTCCTTTGCGACCTGCACTTCAGGAATACCTGTACTAACCAGTTGACAATACAGTATCATAGTTTTCATGTTTGCAAAACATCCACTATAAGATGGTTACTATATGGCTACAGCTATGGTTACTTTGATGGCACATCTCGTTGCTGTATTCAAAGCAAGTTTAACTGGTTCTGATTCAAGACGCTGGGCTTTACATTTACAAACACAGGAAAGATGTTATTCGTGCCATGTTGGCTTTGTGCTCATTTCGCAACATTCTAGCAGAGCACCAGAATTTTCATGTTTGCAAAACTTCTACTCAGGACGGTTATTATGGCAACTCTGACAACTCACCTCGTTGCTATGGTCAAAGCAAGCCCAGCAGGTCCTGATTCAAGACGCTGGGCTTCTTTGCATTTGAATGGCACGCTGGCAAAACTATATACAGAAAAGACGCCGGGTCAGCAGAACGCCGAGTGACGTCATGATTGGGTGGGCGAGGCCTCCCCGCAAGCTCCGCCTTCTGCCCTCCCGCATTGGCGGAGATCTGCAGAGGCGGTCGCAGCGCACATCGATCAAAGAGCAATATTAGCTAAGCGTGGCCGCGTCTCCCTGCCTTTGTTGTGGCTTTCCTCCCGGAGCCTTTCACCGAACCGGAAATTGAGAGGTAATTATTATCTAAGAAGAGCAGACGCCTCGCTTATCACATAATTTATCGGGGAAGGAAGGCCTCCCAGACGCCCGAGCTCCTTAGGGTTTTCCACTCTGTCAAAAAGAAACCTTACAAGTGCCCACTGAGCTATTTAAATGTTTTCGATTTAACTGACTCGGAAAAAGAGCTGGATGCAGTTTTTCGATATCAGGGAACCCTGTGCCTGCTCTCTGAGATGAGGCCTCGGTAAGGGGTTTTCTTAATCAGTTAAATAAAGGGTTCCTCTGTAATGAGCTAGATGAGAGGGTTTCTAATAAGTTAGACGAGAAGGTTTATAAGAGTTTAACAAAATGAAAGAGTTTCTGATAAATGTAAATTCAAGGGTTTCCAATAAAAGAAAAGGTTTATAACAAGTTGAAAAAGATGGAGGGTTTGCAATTAGTTACGGTGAAAGGGTTTCTAATACTTCTAAATGGAAAAGTTTGTGATAAATTGAAATGAGTGTGTAAAGTATAACAAAATGTTTTTAATAATTTAGATGAGAGGGTTTTAATAAGTTGACAGTGAGATAGTTTCCAATAAATGTAAATGCAAGGTTTTCCGAAAGTGTGTAAAATGAAACTAAATGGTTTCTAGTAAGTTAAAAAAAAGATGATAGTGTTACAAAAGTCAAAATGAAAGGTTTTGTGATAAATTTAAACGTAAGTGTTTAAAGTACAAAAGTATTTTAATAAGTTAGATGAAAGAGTTTCTAATAAATTAGATGATAGTTTCTAATATACAATGAAAGGGTTTCTAATAAATTAAAAAAAAGATGATTTTTACAATTAGTGGAAGTAAAAGGGTTTCGAATAAGTCGAAATGAAAGGGTTTGTGATAAATTTAAACATAAGTATTTAAAATATAACAAAAGGTTTTTAATGATTTAGATGAGAGGGTTATAACAATTTATATTGAGAGAGCAGTGTGTAATAAGTTAGATTACAGGGTTTCTAATACGTTAAGTTAGAGAGTTTCTACTAAGTTAATGAAAGGCGTTTCTAAAAATGCGTAAATAAAATGAAAACTTTCTACTGGGTTATAATGTTAGCGTACCTGAAAGGGAGTAAAAGAAAAAGTTATATATAGTTTAAATGAATGGAAATGTCAAACACACACATATAAATTAAAACGAAGGGATTTCTAATATTTTAAAATGAAGTAGATTCTAATAAGTTAGAATAAAACACATTTCTATTGAAGAGTTTTTAATAAAATAAAATTAAAAGTTTTAAATAAGATAAAAATAAGAGGATATTTTCTAAAAGTTAAAACTGAAGTGTTTTTCACTTATTTTAAATGTTTTAATGTTCACTTATTTTAAATGTTTCTAATAAGTTAGTATGAAATCATTTCTAATAAATTAAATTAAAACGGCTTCATATATCTTATAATGTTACAGTCCATTATTACGTAATAACAAATAAAACTGAATCAAGAGTAAGTAATTAAATATTAAATAAATTAGAAATAAGATTCTAAATATCACGGTTGAAATATAACAGCAATGTTGAAAAATAAGATGTGGTTTTTATTATTTACATATATTGCAGCATGATCTGATTATGTATTTTCACAACACAAATATATGTGTGTTTTTTGTTTAATTTTATTAACAAAAATAAATATACTAGAAACAAAATACTATCAATAAACAATAAAAATTAGAATCTTGACACGTGTCTTAAATTTAAACTAAGAACCAAAGTTTATTGCATATTTGTATTCTATTATAAGAGTTTCTTATGTTTGATGCGTAAAAATTTACTTTATTCCACATTAGCTTCAAACATATAATATTTTAGACGACGAATTGGTTTGTTCAGTGAGAACTTCACTGTAAATGCATTTTACCTGTAACTAAAATTCTCTGAATAAAGTTGTAAAAGTTGATTTGATAATCAGCTGCTTCAATGTTTACAACAGTGGGTAGCAAAATAAAGTGGTATAGTGAACAGTGGGTAACTATATAAAAAATGGCATACTTAAAAAGTAACAAATTTAAAGTTAAACAGTCTCATAAATAAAAGAAACATTAACATGAGCAGTAAATGAATTTTATAAGTAACATCACGTAAAACTTAAATTAATTATTAAAAATTTAAATTATAAGTGATAGTGTTTAAAAGATATTAAACTGAATAAACATAAAAGTTTTTGAATTGATAACAAATAAAAATGAATTTGAATTGATAACAAATAAAATGTTTTTGAATTGATAACAAATACAATTTTTTCGAATTGATACAAAATTAAATAAATAACCCCGTATATTTTAACTAATATTTAATTGGGCACTGAAATTGCATTATTCTTAATGTTTATTAACATTGTGTGTGCATCAATCTGCAGTAAATATAAGCAATGCGTGATACAACGTGGCGGGGACTTTAGAAATCTCATTTAAAGAAACATTCGCATCAATCAATAATACATGACTGTCATTCATTTAGGGAAAATTATACATTTCATCAAACAATTTGAATTATCTAAAAGATATTAGTGGGAGTAAGAGACACGAAATCCAAAATTAGGAAAAATTAGTTACTTTTCGAAAGCAGAGTCCCAAATATGTATGATCTTGTACAAGTAAAAGTTATGTGTTGCTCTTGTAACTTCATTTACAATAAAACTTTAAAAAAAATATCAAGTCCACACTAGACAAAATATTGTCAGTTCAAAAAAAGTAATGCGCGCATTTATCTCAAAATACCTTTTTGGATTTAAGATCTTTTCCTTGTAAATCCAGGAAGGACACCGTTCACTCAACAGTTTTATGATAATTCCGTAATTTACTAAAATATAGCTAAGTTACTGTGATTCATATACATTGATCTGAAAGACTGGTCTCAAAACATATTTTTGGACTTAAAAATCTTTTCCTTGCAGGAAGGACACCATTCCTTCGTCAGTTTTAAGATATTTCGTTACTTACTGAAAATGGAACTAAGTTACTGTGGGGTTCATACACATTAGTGTGAAAAAGAAAGCACACTTTACTTGAAGTACAATATATTAGATATCACTTACCCCCAAAAGATGATAATTTATTGAAGACTAGAAACAGAAAATACTGACCTTTTGAAATTTGAAGCTTTGAAAAATCTGAAAAAATTGAGACTGAAGCGTCCTAAAATAAACAATGAAGAAACAAAAACCCAAAGTATTCCTTTTCGTCTTAGATGATGGCATATCCATTCCAATTATGAAGCAAGAGCAAATGCAATAGCTTTTGAGTAGCTATATAAAATACCATTAAGTCTGTATTTGCAAGATTATTTCTTGTGTTCAATCTTAAAACATTTTTATGGGAATACAATTGCCTATTATTTTGAGAACATAGGAAATAAATTTTATTTCTTAAAAAACAAATGAGTGATGTGCAAATATTTGTAAATAAAATCGTAGATGGTATTTGCTAGATTGATATTTCTTCACAAGAAATTTTATATTTTCACGAAAGCGTGATATTCCTATAAATTATGCTTGAATGTTTTTAGTACATGGTTGTAGTATAGTTCATCATTTATATAAAAGTCTTATTTGTACAACTAACGGTATATTCGGGTATTTAGATCAGCACACGTAAATTTCAGTTTGATGGAAAGCAAAAAAGTAACTTCAAACGTTTTGGGTTGTAAAGATGCTTGATGAATTTGTATCGATCCTGTGTTCAAATGCAAATATATTTGTACATTCTGCGTGAACATTAACTATCTTTACATCAGTTTCTGAAAATGAAGCAGTTAACAATACAAAATCAAAAGGGTTGGTATGTTGAATTGGGTTTTATGGTGTAAGAAGGGGAAGAGGCATATTTGGCCAAGTAACGCCAAACACAAGACAAAGTATAGCAGTCAAAAGGGAGAAAACTGAAAAATGATACATAAACTCAAAGGTTAAATACAGATTTTAAATTATCAAGTGAATATTTGTCTCGAACCTTGAAAAACTATGATCTTTAATGTGTTTCCTTGAAAATTATATGGCAGAAATAAAAAGGCTTTATAAAATTTTGAATTTCTATAATTCTTTAAAGTTTTAAAAAGGTATAGGTTGTCCAAATGTTACTTCAGAAATGCAACTGACGATCTTCCATTTTAAGTTCTGATAGAAAATGTGCGCAGATGTTTTTCTTGATAAACTAGTATAATAGAATACAGTTGTGGATACTTAAAATTTAGGACTAAATTATAAATTGAGAAAAGTGCATTCATTCAGTTCACTGATTATAACTGAAATTCGTTTTTGATACACGAGCAAATTAAATATGTGAAAGTTTAGTTTTACCTTACTATTCCATGTATTTTACTTAACTGTACTATTGAGTGAATATTTGTGCTTTGGTTGATGGATTTTCAAACTTGAAAATATTAGTTGCTTTCAGTTCTAAGTGCAGTGTATGTCATTTGGAAAAATCCAAGACAGATGCTGCTATTAGATACTTCTACATCTCATATTGAGCTTGCTCTTCTGATTGAGCATATTGTCCATTTTGTTTGCTCTAACAAAACACGAACATGAGAACTTACGGAAATCGTAAATTCATTACCAAAAGCTGTTGCACCAAAAACTCCAGTTAAAGGATGCACAAGTAGGCAGAGAGAAATAACACTCCTTTGATTTGGTTTGTCGAAGGCTAATTTGACCGGGCAGCACTTTGGAAGGATATTTCATGCAGGAGTGATTACGAATAATTATTTCATGACAAACAGAAGTGAGCTCAAAGAGGTATTACTAGTTATTCGGATGGTATGAGACCGATGATTTGTGCAGTTCTTTTTGGTATGGCAATGGTAAATTTGACCAAATAGCACTTTGTAAGATATTCTATATAGGAAGTTGAGTGACTACGAATAAGTCTTTCATGACCAACAGAAGTGAACTGATGGCAGTATGACTAGTTGCTCTGGTGATATAGACAGATGATTTGCACTTTTGTTTGGTTTATCGAGAGAAAATTTAACCGTAGAGCACTTTGGTAGGATGTTCTATACAGTGACCACGAGTCTTTCATGGCCAACTTAAATGAACTGTCGGCAGTGTGACTAGTTATTCTGGTGGTAGGAGAAGACCTATGTTTGGCAGTTTGGTTTAGTTCGTTGAGGGTAAATTTGACCGAACAGCACCATGATCGATGCAAGTGCTGTTTGAGTGACTTCTCGGATAGGACTTCCATGACCAATCGACAAGATGGACTAGAGGTAGCATAACTAATTACCATTGTTTGGCGGTTTAGGTTGCAAGTGCCACAAGCATGACATCAAACACACGAGATAAAGGCAGTTCGTATCATGAATAAAAAGATCCATAATAGAATTACAGAACACTCATGATATGGCTAGCAAATTAAATTTGCTTTTTGGGTTCCTACAGGGACTTTATTGGATGAATCTACTTTTGCCGTGATCACTCTGTGGTCGTGGTTTACGATGCAAACATACCTACTGAAGAGTCTTGATCATGTGATTAGCAAAATTAATTTCCTTGTTGGATTCCTATGGTACCTTTGTTGGAAAGAACCGGATTTTGGCATAACAACTAGGGTCTTGGTTCAGGATGTGATGAAGGTGCCGACTAGAGTCATGATTTGACTAGAAAAATTAATTTCTTTGTAGGACTCTTATGACACCTTCATCGTAAGAAAGAATCTGATTTTGGTGTAATCAGCTGGGATCTTGGTTCATGATATAAGATGCTTGATGGAAAGTCATGATCTCTCTGTCTCTCTGACAGACAAAGTTAATTCCTCTATAGAATTCACATAGCGTTTCAGTAAAAATTAATCAAGCGTGAACACTGGAGGATTGGTTCATGATGTATACAAACCCATTAAAAAATACAGGCGAATATTATTCATTAGCAAGTTTTAAGTCGTCATTGAAACTGGGATTTAGCTCACTGAAAATAGGCCTATCAAGAGACCGCAGGTTTGCTGTTATCCAATTATGGAACATGTCTATAATGTTTCATAGGATCAAGTACTTCACGTCTGATCACGTGAACTCTGGAATATTGATTCGCATTGAAAGTAGAGCCCAATAAAGACCAGACTTGGTAAGACAGCTGTTGCGGACAAAGGATCAAACATTTTCACAAAGGAATTGAAGTTTCAGCCTTGGTGCAAGCTCTGGATGATCTTAGACTATACTTACAGTTGGAGATAATCTGACCAAAAGGAAAAGGACCAAGATTTTCTTTAAACGTCACATCCTTAATATAAACTTGGTAAGAAATACGTTAGGCGTCATTCCTCTGGTAGAAGCACAGTCACTGGAATACTGGTCAGAGATTAAAGATTAATTAAAGAAAGTTGTTTAAGTAGAAATATTCGTATCCAAAAGGTAAAAAGCTTGATAGCTGGTTGGATAAGTCACGCCTTGCATGTTTCACATACGTAAAGTATGTAGGTTGATATCAAAAAAAGGAATCCTAATAGGAGGTAAGAAGCAGGTGCTTAGGATGGGAGAACATTCCGCCACACCTAAAACAAACCTAGCGGAACATTCAAGTTTTTTCAGAATAGCTGAATTTCAACAGGTTGTAAATAACAAGGGGACTGTCGTGGGTCAGTGACCTCTGTGCTAACACCTTGCGAGTTGTAGCCGCCGCAGATTCAATTCCTATAACTTACGTTAAGTATATTTCTCTCTTTGGTGTCAGTAAAACTTTTCTTTTGTGTGTATGTTCATTGGTTTTCTGTATTGCATTTGGCGCTACTTGGTATAATTCGGTCCTTGTGCCCTAGAAACACAACCAACCTAAATTATACGTCTACAGGAATAGCGGATCATGATTTGCTTGATTCACTTAAAATGTGCACCGAAGTATGAAGTTTCGCTTACAGAAGAGGAAGTACGACGCAGAAGAGTAGATGGAAACCTATATCGTAACACTGAAAACAGGACGCAGAACAGTAGATGGGAACACATATCGCCACACTGAAAAGAGGAGTGAGCAAGTTTGGGCGAGATAACTGAATCCAAGCTGGTCACGAATATCACTTTTCGAAGGGATTCATTCAAACTCTCGTATAGCGTATACATACGAATTAGTACTCATGCCTTACTTGGTTCACATATAGACATGCCCAGCGAAGTATTAAAATTTGATTAGAGAGGAGGGAGGTGATATTACAACATAGGAATGGAAAACTGATATCGTCATATTGGAAACAAACCCACAGAAGTACGTAGGATCCCAATAGGTCTTGAATAAGCACTTCCGCAGGAATTCAAGATCATGGCTTGCTTGGTTCGCACTTAAACATACTCAGTGAGTATGAAAGTCTATTTACAGAAGATGAGGTTCATGTTGATAGGAATAGGAAAACTCATACCGTCACACTGAATTAAGTCCTACGGAGTCAACTCTCAACAGGTCATGGGTATATGATGAGTCGGCATGGTGCACAAGAATGCAAGTTGAACTAGATTATGGCTAACTTGGTTCACACTTAAACATACACAGTGAAGTATGAAAGTTCGTTTACAGAAGAGGATCATATAGATAGGAATGGAAAACGCATAACGTCGCACTGAATGAAGTCCAGCCGCGATAGGATGTCGACATGATGAGAGCTGGTTTGGTACACTAGAATACAAGTTGGACCAAATCATGTTTGGCTTAGCTCACACTTAAACGTGCCCAATAAGCGGGACCAGATCATGTCTTGCGTGTCTCACACTTAAACATGACCAGCGAAGTATGGAAGTTTGTTTACAGAAGAGGATCACGTAGATAGCAACGGAAAACTCATACAGTCCCACTGAATAAAATCCAGATTCTACAAGTCGTCAGTATGATGGGAGCTTGGTACACAAGATGGACCAAATCATGCCTTGTATAGTTCACAATTCAGAAGAGGATCTGTAGATAGGAACGGAAAACTCATACCTTCACACTGAATAAAGTCGAGATGGGAGCTCTGGCTTGGTACACAAGAATACAAATTGGATTAGATCGTGTTTTGCTTGGCTCACTCTTAAACATGCCCAGCAAAGTATGAAAGTTTGTTTACAGAAGAGGATCATATAGATAGGAACGGAAAACTCATACCGGCAACTGAATAAAATCCAGCCCCCACAGGTCATCGGTGTGATGGGAGCCGTCTTGGTACACAAGAATGCAAGTTGGGTCGTTGCAGGAGTTGTAGCAGAGCCGTCCACAGGCAAAGAAGAGCGAAGAAAAGAGCGAGCGTCGGCTTCGTCGGCTCGGCGCAGTCTACAGGAGCAGTCTGGCAAGAGAGTCTTGGGCCGAAAAGGTAAGCCTCTTAGGGAACGCGGTGATCTGACAGTTAATTCCAGTGTTTAGGAAGGTGCTTTGACAATAGATTATATCTTAAGCAGGCCGGATAGACCGGGTCCCGCGCAGCGACGAGAGAAGTTCGGGAGCTTAACCGCAAACAGATCCGAGTTTTTGTGATTTTAATCGGATTGGGCTTTGGGAACGCCTTCTTCTCTTTTGGGCATTGTCCGGGGGCCGGGGGGGCACATGATCAAGCCCTCCCAGTCATTATCAAATAACGTTTTTATTTATTTACTATTGATCCTCCTCCGTGCTCACAATCTCTCTAAGCTTATTTCCGGAAAGGATTACTGCCGAAGAGGACGCTCATATTGGATTACCCAGTAACACCACTTGAGTGGCAGCTGCACTCTTACAACCACTATCACCACTTGATCTGTTTTATCGCCTTCTTTATGGTTAGAGCCTAATAAGACGCGCCGCCCATTGCAAAACATCCTTTTTTTATTTGGGACACTTGCGCCCGTTATGGGGATTTTTGCTTCCCTCTGCTAGCATTTTATTCGGGAACCGACTCCCAATTTGCCCGGAAAAGAAATGAAATGCGAACTTTTTTTACGAGTCCTTGAAATTGTTAGGACATTGGTAATGTATGCCATATTGAAAATGTTTCCTCGTCTTTTTCGCTTGTGGTACTTTCGCCCGTTACGTGGACTTATACTTCCACGTGTGAGCATTTTATTTCGGAAGGAGCTTGGAATTCATCCTTGAAAGAAATGAACTTTGAAGTTTATACCCGAGTCCCTGAATCTGTTAAGACACTGGTAATGTATGCCACACTGCAAATGTTTCTTTTTTTTTGTTTATCGTACTTACGTCCGTGATGTGGACTTTTACTTCCATGTGTGAGCATTTTATTTCGGAAAGCACTTGGAATTCATCTAGAAAGGAAATGGAATGCGAATTTTTTTACAAACAATTCAAACTCATTGCAATTGTTTCCTAACTTTTTTGTTCATGGTGCTATCGCCCGTTATGTGGGTTTTTGCTTCAATGTGCAAACATTTTATTTTGGAAGGAGTTCCAAAATTTTCCGCAAAAGAAATGGAATGTGAAATTTTTTTACGAGTCCTTGAAACTATTAAGATACTGGTAATGTATGCCATATTGCGAATCTTTCCTCACTTTTTTGTTTTGGGGTACTTTGCTTCCCGATGAGCATTTTATTCGGAACACCACATTTGTCTTCAAAAGTAGTAGATTTTTTAAGAATCCTTGAAATTAATAGGAAAATGTCAATGTTTTGCATTCTTGATAGCATTTTACTTCGGAACTCCAAATGAATGGAAAAGAAATAAAAACTGAAATTAATATGAAATCCATAGAAACTTAGATGCCCAGCTTCCATAGGAACCCAGAAGCCACAAGTAAAATGAGTTACATCGTGATGGCAAAAAGTAATAAGTATCGATAAAACCTGCTTCAAAAACAATGATTTTTTAAAAGTGAGAGCATCCTTGATTTGCACCACCATAAGTCAACCATGGAATACTAATGTACTACTCTTTCAGCATCATATGGTTTCTTACTAAGATAGGTAAACGGTGTTTATCATGCCATCAGCGCAGATCCTTTTCTTATCTTTCTATTGAGGCTAACATCCATTCCAGATCATTTGCGCAAGTGGTATTTGATCATGGTCAATCATTCATTTAAATGATTAAGAAACTAGAGAGCTATATTTGGATAATTTCCTATATCCTTTTTCTTGCAAAATTTACTTTTTGAGTTACGTCACTTTTCCAGAAAAGGTGCGATGCACTCGTCAGAACAAACCCCACTCGAAAACAAAAGGAAGACTTGATGTCAGCTTTCATCTCATAACCAAACCCGAAAAAATTCTCCGAATTTCGACTTTCACTTTTATCTTTGTCCATAAAACGCGTTTTTTCGTTCAGCCTAAGCTCTTAGCTTTCGACGACACTGACTACAAGACTTACGAAAAAAGAACCCACCACTCCAGGAGAAATTAATCGTATTTTAAATAAAGACGAGTTCAAGAGTGTGATATTGACAAGATTTTCTATATCCTTTTGGGTTATCTGTAAAATTTACTTTTTGAGTCACTTTTCCTGAAAAGGTTTCCATCAGAACAAACCCCACCCGAAAACAGGAGAGGAAAACTTTACGTCAGCTTTCATTTCCGAAACCAAACCCGAAAAAAGCTCCCCCTATTTCGGTATTCACCTTTATCTTCGCCCATAAAACGCATTTTTTCGTTCAAACTAAGCTTTTAGCTGTTTAACGACACTGACTACAAAACCCGTGAAGGAAGACGACGAAAAAAAAATCATCTAGTCTTGAAGAAGGTAAATATGGTAAAATGAGAAAAAACTCCACCCGGAGGAAAACAGAAGAGGCCGAATTGATGTCAGCTTTCATCTCCAATCCAAACCTGAAAAATCTCCCCCAATTTCGACATTCACTTTTATCTTCGTTCATAAAACGCGTTTTTTCGTTAAACTCTTAGCTGTTTGACTAGAAAACTCGTAAAGAAAGACGACGATAAAACCACACCCGAAGAAATTAATAGTGCTTCAATAAAACAGAGTACAGAGTAGGATATTCAAAAGATTTTCTCTCGTTTTGGGTTTCCTGTAAAGATTCCTTTTTGAGTCACGTCACTTTTCCAGGAAAGGTTCCCATCAGAACAAACCCCACCCGAAAACACGAGAGGAAGACTTTGCGCCAGCTTTCATCTCCGAAACCAAACCCGAAAAAAGCTCCCCATTTCGACATTCACTTTTATCTTCGCCAATAAAACGCGTTTTTTCGTACAAACTAAGCTCTTAGCTGTTTGACGACACTGACTACAAAACTCGCGAAGGAAGACGACGAACAGAAAAAAGAAACCACACTCCTGAAGAAATTAATCGTACTTAAATGAATCCGAATACTAGAGTGCGATACTCCAAATTCATAAAAATGGTTTTAATTATCTTCATTGTGGTCAGACCACATTAGAAAGAGTTGGAGTGCATTTGCGAACTGGAGAGTTTAAATGCTTTCAGATACTCGATAAGAAGATTAGTGATGTGAAGTAATGTGTACATTAACCCTCTCCTTCGGTTCCCTTCACTCTCCACCAATCAGCAGCCAGCTGAATTTGGGTAGTGTGGAGTGAAAAGCTCTCCAGATTGCCCTGGCTGCCTAAATCAAATTGCGCGAACCACTCAAAATTTGTTCTGTGTCCAAACGGCATTAAAGGAGTATTAATCGAACCTAAAAATTAGAGCCCGAATTCAATGCTATGGTTTTATTCTGTGGCTCTGATTTATTCAGTTTGGAACTTAATTTGCCACGCCTGTTTGGTATAACATAAATCCAGAAATGTAAATAATTCGGATCTGGTCGGATTTTTTCTATTGTCCAGATATCTCGTCCATCAAGATCTGCTCAGTTTTGCTAATGACGAGATAGCTCTTCTAGACAACACCAGCCAGGAGGGTAAGTTCATTTTCAAAAAGCACACTGATGGTAATATTTATATATAAATATGTAAAAATAGGGTCACTGTCGAATCTCGCTGATTTTTGAGTAATCCTCACAAATCTCTTTAATGTAATGAAAGTTATAATATAAAATGGTACCAATATTTTCCTTTGTTAATACATTTGGAATGAATAAAAACATAGGCAAGCGCTTTTTGTACTCAGTATTAAACTTAGAGAATTTAAAGTTACAAAATCATCTGTTACCTAAAACTTGAAAAATGGAGATTGGCCCTTTCCCTGTAGATATGGTACAAGGTAGATATGTACTCAATCAATCAATTAATCAATTTAAGGTGGGTTCTCTCTTTATTTGTGCTAAGGTTACCACTTTTTGGAATTTTATTGGCCTCTAATTATGCAATAAAATAATTCCATACTTTGTACGCCTATTTATTTTTATTTCAGGTATTCACAGAAATATTTCCAAAACAATTTCAATCCTCCTTGTTAACTCTCCTCGACCCTGACCTTAGTTTCGCGGTCACTGGTTGACATGATTTCTCAAAATTCCAAGTGATCTTAAACAAAATATCTCTCTTTTGTTTCTGTTAAACTTCCCTTGTGTGTCTATGCTTATTACTTGACGTTATCTGTTTAGTGTGTGGCACAAACATATCTCACTGCATCATAAAACCTAACCAACCATCGAGCCTTTCAAGGAATGATGTCCTTATGATCTCATAAGCACATCATTTCTTGGAGGACTTGTCGATCGAATATACACGGAATAGAAAAATAAAATATTGCCTGTTTTTATTAATTTATATCTTCAACCTAAATTGGATGCGTAGAAATTTTAACGCCAGTTATCTAACTATTCTCTAAAATTCTGTGAGGGAAAATAATGCTCATTACTAGGAAATAGATTCCTATGGGTGGTCATACCCCATCCTTAATCCTCTTGGTGGTTATATCGTTCGTCATTAGCAAACATGACCAGATCTTGTCGTTGAAATCATGTGAAGGTGTAAGTGGACAGAGTACCCGTAAATATTTAAAATAGGAGAAAAAACAACCTAATTTTAATCAACTGTATCTTCTAAAGTTTGCTGTGTGTCCCGAAGAAACTTTAAACAGTATTTATGTAAACTCTATGACCAAAGAATACGGAAAATTAAGTGAATATTTTAAAACTAAGAAACATTTTATTCGAATTTACTTATATTCAATCTACAAATATATACCCAAATTTCTGGTTCAACACAAGCATTTCCATCAAAATAATGAGTAAGAGTATATTTTTTTTCCTTAAACAAGAGGAAATTCACAAAATAAAAACCAAAAGGAATTTATTGAAAACTAAAGTGTTGGTGGATCAGAGCGTCATCAGGGAGGAGCCTGATCCATACAACACAAAATGGTGTTTTCTACGAATATGAGCCTCCAAATGCTAAGTAATTGCTCATATACTCCCACAAACACCACGGTATTCCCATCTTTCCATCCACTTCGCTAATTATCGCATAAACGCAGAACTCTCTTTTATGACCCTGGTTTGCAATAAACCCACAGTCTTCAAAGCACAACAGTGGTCGAAAGTCAAAGCTTGCTGATAGGGATAGACGGGTCTTGAAGTGCATAGTAGCCCGAAAGCACAAGAAATCGTTATCCGAGATAACATCCGAAATGAACAGTCATCCCGTTTCAAGAAAAACTGTCAAAAGGGAACTTCATGCTGCGAACATTTATGGCAGGGTGGCAATTCGTAAACCCTTGGTGACAGCAACTAATGCTTTCAAGCGACGCCAATGGTGCAGAGATCACGAAAACTGGTCCCCACAGCAGTGGCAACAGGTAATATGGTCAGATCAATCGTCATTCACCCTATTTCAGACGACCGGACGCGTTTATGTCTGGAGAACGCCAAGAGAAGCGTTTAATCCTGAATGCCTTTTGCCGACTGTGAAGCATGGGGGTGGCTCTATTATGGTATGAGGTGCAATATCTTGGCGCGGTCTTGGGCCACTTGTTATTCTGCATGGGAGGATCACATCCAATCACTATCTAAGCATTCTAGGAAATCTTGTCCATCCTTTTGTCCAGACTGTATTCCCTGGAGAGCGACCGCTTTTTCAAGACTACAACGCCCCTATTCACACTGCTAGGTGTGTTCAAGAATGGTTCGAAGAGCATGACGATGAAGTTGAACATCTCGCCTGGCCCCCTCAGTCTCCGGACTTGAATATTTTTGAATATTTATTTGAATATTTGGAGTCCAAACACTTCGTTCCTGATTTCCACCTCCATCCAGACTTTCGGAATTAGTGACCGTTCTGCAGGAGGAATGACTCAATATTCCTTTAAATATTGTCCATGAACTGTATGCATCTATCTCCCACGTCGCATTAAATCTGTACTCCTGTCAAAAGGTGGTCCAACCCCCTATTAATAAAGATTTTCCATTATTTCACAGGTGTTCGTATTGTCATACATATTATATATATATAATATGTATGATTCAACGCCACCAATCTACAACGCAAGTAAAAATACCCACATATATTACAAAATGTTGAGTGTGGGAAGGATCTGCTGAACACTTTAAAAGAGGTGCTCATGGTTAGCGATCTTCAATCCATAAGTCCACTTCACTAATTGTCCTCTAAATACCCCTTGTTTTGTAACACTCGCCTACCAAAAATCTACAACAGAAATATAAAACAGGTATTATTCGTGAACATGTATCTTAGGCATAAACATTGTCAGTTCTGACAACCTCATTGTTGTGATATTTACCCATCAATAAAACACGAACAGAAAAATATACCTAAGTGTTTTCTATTTATCTATCATAGATACCTATGTGTAACTTTCACAACGCCACTTATCTACAGCGCAATAAAACATACTCCCATTTCTTCCAAAATGTTAAGTGTGGCAAGATTCTGCTCACTACTTTAAGATAGGTAGGTACTCATGGTTAGCGATCCATACTTCCACTTCACTAATTGTCCTATAAACATACACACACTACCCCTTGTTTTATAACACTCGTTTACCAAAAATCCACAGAACTGAAAAATAGAATACGACCTGTTATTCACTAATCAGCATTTTGGGCATTAACGTTTGTCAATTCTGACGATCTCCTTGTTGCGATACTCACCTACCAATAAACCTCGAACAGAAAAACAAATATAAAGTGTTTTTTATTAATACGTTATACATAAATATGCCTCTCTACAGCGCAGAAACCCCTTAATTGTTATTTATAAAAGTTGAATGTGAGAAGACACTACTCACTACTTAAAAATAGGTTAGTGATATCCAATCCATAAGTCCCTATTTCACTAATTATCCTATAAACACACTACTTTTTGTTTCGACATTCGCCAACCAAAAATTCACAGAACATCTATATAAATAAGAATGGAGTGTTTGTTTGTACATTCAATATTTTCGACACATTTCAAGTTTTCTATCCGTTTTGGACCCTTCTGATGCCAAATCCGCCCTTTTCGCGTTTGGTGTCTGTCTGTCTGTCCATCTGTCTGTCTGTCTGTATGTATGTATGTGCCCTATACACGTACACACGGTTTAATATATTTTCATGGAAATTTGCATACAGTGAGTACTTATCTTCATTTAATGAGTGGAATTGGTTGCGAAAGTCTGTCTGTCCGTCTTTTTGTTCTATGTTTGATTTTGAGTTTGTGTGTTTGTGCAAGCATCACATGAATTGTATTCCAGATATTTGATTGCAATGTGTTTTATTTTATACAGTATTTATTAATTTAGTGAATGCAATGTCAAACATTTCTTTATTTTTACATTTAGTTGAGTTTCATGCTAAAACACCCGAGTAAGTAATCTTAAATAAACCATAATTTGGTAGTTTTGGAAAAATTGGAATGTATATTGAATATTACGATTGCTTCGATTGCTTTACCAGTACTGCTAAAAAAGTAATTATTCTTCAAAATATATATATATATATACAGGGTGGTCCCGAATTCATGGTACAAACTTTAATGGTAGGTACAGGACATTGTAACAATGATTTATTGTATAGGAATGTATAGTCGCAAGTGACGCGGTGAGGCGAAAACAGGGGAAATAACGGCCGATAGGAAAAAACAAAGATTTTATTGAAAGCGTTGTTGACAAGTGTCATGTTTACAGTAATTGTTCAAAATTGCGTCCACCAGTAATCGATACATGCTTGACAGCGTCGGTGGAGCGATTGGCGTACACGTTCAAAGATGCCTGGTATTTCACGCACACCTGCAGCAGCTACAGATAAGCGAGCGACGAGATCCTCATCTGAGTCAACTGGAGTCTCATAAACAAGATGCTTTAGATGTCCCCATAAAAAGTAATCGAGGCTCGATAAATCGGGAGATCGGGGGGTGGCCAAGGGGACTGGTCCACCACGCCCAATCCATCGAGTACCAAACGTGGCATTCAGGTAATTCCGTACATCAATGCTGAAGTGTGCTGGGCGCCTCATCGTGCTGTGAAACCACATGCGGTTACGAATGGCGATCGGAACATCATGCAGCAGTTGTGGTAACACTTCTTTCAGAAAAATAAGATAGCTTCCGCCAGTGAGCCGCGTGGGTAGTAAGTATGGGCCAATCAAAAAGTCGATGTTCAACAGCGGCTAGACATCTACTGCCCTCTACCGGAAATGATACCAACCGATCACTCCATTTCTCTTTCCTTTTATTTCCCCTGTTTTACGCCTCACCGCGGTCACTTGCGACTATACATTCCTATACAATAAATCATTGTTACAATGTCCTGTACCTACCATTAAAGTTTGTACCATGAATTCGGGACCACCCTGTATATATATATATATATATATTTTTTTTTTTTTAAAGGAATTTCAGCTCTGATATTTCATTTATTTCGAGTCTTATTTTTGTTCTTTGCACAATGAAAACGATTTCCGAATATTTGGGACAGACGATATTTTTCAACGAACGGGAATGAACAAGATCGCGCGATCAACGATATTTTCTGCTTCCTTCGCTCTGAATTAATTTCACAGTTCTAAATTTTGTGCACTTTTAGTTGTAAGTTGTGGCAACTGTGCAAGATCAAGAGATAAAAATGAATCACAAATTAGTATCTTTAGAACAATTTTTTCCGACATCTTTTATTTGTTTTATTTTCCTTTTTTTTTGTTTTAAATATTTATTATTTTAATAAATGTGTTTTCCTTCTCATCTCACGCAACACCACCACAAAATATTTGACTTAAAAATGGCAGGTAAGTCAGAATAAATTTTCAGTAAAATTTAAGTGTAATTATGCCATTATTGAAAGAATAATGCCGTTATTGAAAGAATAATGCCGTATTTGAAAGAATAATGCCGTTATTAAAATAATAATAATGTTTAAAAAATCCGAACTAGAACTTTCCAAGCATTAAAAAATTCGTTGTCATAATGACAGGAGAAGATTGCAAAATTTCACTATGTAACATACCGAATGCAAGAGTGCCACAGGTAAAAAAATATTGTTTTGTTGACTATGAGTGCGAGAGTACACGCCTTAAATCGTAATTTTTATTAATTGAGTTGAACATGAAAATAACTTTAGAATGGAAATTCCGAATCTCCCTCAAAATCGTCTTTTGTAGTAGTAACCTTTCGTCCGTTCGTTTGTAGTGTCACCTTTCGTCATTTTGTAGCTTTGTCATACAGCAAGGGTGCGATGTATGTGAAATGTATTACATGAATGGATATGCATGTGTAAGGATTTGTGTCAAAAGTAAGTTGTAAAAATTATAAAGATATGGCGAAAGGTTTTCAAATAAATTTTATTCTACAAAAAACGTAAGTCATTATATTTATTTTGATTATCTCTTCAATTTAGAGTAAACCAATTCAAACCGAGTAAAGGTCGGGTATTTTGCTAGTAAAAAATAAAATACAACATGTAAACACAGATGTGTGTAAATTCTGGCAACGCTTTTTTTTTTATTCTGGATAAAAATGGCCCCTTGCTTAATAAAATCCAAAAAACAACTATCCATCTAAATTTGCGAAAAGAAAAAAAAAACACTGCTGTGATCAAAAAGTATTATCCGGAATGCTTCCTTTAAAATACACACAAAAATAGATATCGTCTGTAAATTTTTATAGAATATTTTTACGACTTACACATAAACACTGTGGCAACAATCGGGGATTTATTTAATTTTATCAGCTGAAAATGAATTTGGGCAATTCCATGCTTAAGTAAACCAGAAGACCAAAAAAAAAATTAAAAAACGTGAAATAATAAGTGTTATTCATCAAAATAAAGGTAATTTTTCTAGCTATTTGAACCAATCAAGGAATAGTAATTTTATACTTCTGTATGATATGTCCGTTACACATTTTTGGAAAAACGTTTTCTGACGACATTAGTAACAAGT